>WAAE01017186.1:173267-596896 GCA_013400495.1 Nicator chloris
GGGGGCGGAGAGGGCCGCGCCGGGCCGGGCCGGGCCGGGCGCTGCCCGGGGGTGCGGCGGGGACGCAGCGCCGCGGGCAGGCTGCGGGCGTGGGGAGGGGGAGAGCCGCCCGCCCGTCCGCCCTCCCACGCGCACTCACTTTTCTCCCATCCCCGGCGGAGAACTGAAAGAAGTTTGTTTTGTTGAGCGGTGCGCGGTGGGGTTGTTGTTGTTTTTATTTTTCCTTTTTTTTTTTTTTTCCCCTCTTCCTTTCCCTGAAGAGGCTTGTGTGGGTTTTGGGTGCTTGTTTGTTTTTTTTTTTTCCCCCTTCCTCCCCCTTCCCCGATAACTTTTTTCGCACACACCGCCCCAAAGCCAGCCGATAAGACCAGGAGGGGCCGAAAGGGGACGATGATGGCGAGCCGGCAAGAACCCGCCGAGCCCCGCCGCCGCTGAGCCCTCCGGGGCCGGCAGCCCCCGCCCGGGCCCCGCAGCCCCCCGCACATGGTGGAGCGCCCCGCGCCGTGCCCGCCGCTCCCCGGACCCCGACGGCCGCGGCCTCTGCCCATGTTTAACACCGAGATGTTGCTTCCAGCCGCCTGAAGGATATTTGTCCCTCTCCCCCCTCCCTGTCCCCGCGGGCTCCCGGCGACACAAGGTAAGAGCGGCGAGCGCGGCGGCGGCGCTGCCACGGCCCCGCGGGACGGGGCCGCTTTGCCCCGTCGGTGCCGCCGCGCCGCGGGGCAGACCCCAGACGTCGGGGTGTGCGGGGTGAGCCCCCTCTTCCCTTCTTGGGGGTTTCTCTGAAAGGGAAAATTAAACGTCCCCTTCCCAAGAGCAGCCGGAGGTGCGGGCGGCGGGGCAGCGTGCGCGCCCGCGGGGACCGAGCTCGCCTGGCGCGGCCGCGGGGCCCGGAGATCTGCGGGCTTCGGGGGCCTCCGGGCTGGGGTTGAAGTTTTTCACCTTCTCTCTTGGAGGTGGGGGCAGAGCAAGGCGCGGCGGGGCGATGCTCGGCAGCCCCAAGGGCTGCGCGCACCCACCGCACCCCCTGACCCCACGGCCGGGCCCGATCCCGGCCCCGCGGCGCGGGGGGGTGACCGGGGCAGCTCCCGCGGGGACAGCGCGTCCCGCGGGGCGCGTTCAGGGACCGCCGAGGGTCCGGGCAGGGACTTCCGTGGGCTCCCGGTGACCGGGCAGCGGCAGCGCCGGCTCCGGCCGCGGCTCCGTGCGCTCCCCGGCGGGGCACAGCCTCCCTCGCCCTTCGCTTTCGTTTGGGGCGGTTAAGGTTGTTTCGTTTATTTTGGTGTTACATTGGGGTGGCTGCTGCCGGTGCCAAGGCGAAGAAGTTACAATTTAGCAGTCAGCTCCCTGGGAAGCTGTGGGAAGTTTGGGATAGGCCGACGGTGAAGCTTGCAAATAATGATATTCAGTCCGCTGTAATGATTAGTAATTTGTCATAATATTAGAATAGAACATCGTCTTTAGCTTGTCCACGAGCAGTCTCATTATATTTGTTTATTGTCTGCATAATTGGAACCATTTATTGGTGTGTATTGAATACTGCCATGGTTTGCATGAGTGTTTACGTTGTTTTTCATTTATTCTCTTTATTTTGACATAAGGAGTTCTGTTATTTGCTTCGATTAAGGGGAGGGATTTAAGAGTTGCACAGGACTGTTTGGGAAGTGTAATAGTAAAACAAGATTAATAACTGCCTACCAGATAAAGTTTGCTTCAGAGCAACAAATATGAAAATTCTAAATGAGTGCTGCAATCAACGTAAATCCTGAAACAAAACAGAAACCTTAAATGAAGCCAATGTCATCTATTTTAATAATTTTTGTTACATTCCTGTCAGAGTCCTATTTAATTAAAAGAATAATTTCAGACATAGTCATTGATGAATGCATAGAAAATCATGTGCCTCTTAAATTAACATAGTGTTTCATTGCAATAATTAGACAACATTTCAATTACATGTAAATATTTGTCAAGACATTTTTCAGAACATTTATTGTCCTTTTATTATTATATATGTATTCTGACAGTTCCTAAAAAAATCTCAGCAGGGAAACATATTTCTGACTAAACACACCATTATTATTATTCTAATAATTATTATTATCCATTTGTTTATCTGGAACCCTGTGATTTATCTTTTGATTAGAATACTCAGCCAGCAACAGAAAGGTTTACTGTTTCATATTCTTCTTTTTAGATCTTGGATGAGTTTTGCAATGTGAAGTTCTGCATAGATGCCAGTCAACCAGATGTAGGAAACTGGCTGAAATATATCAAGTTTGCTGGATGCTACAATCAGCACAACCTTGTTGCATGTCAAATAAGTGATCAGGTAGGTGTTGTTCACTTTCTCGACTTACTTTTATAAGGAACTTTCAGGTGTCAATGGAAAAAAAAAATAACAACAATTCACAACAGCTTTTGGCCCGTTGGCTGTTATGGCAAAAGATAAGCTACAAATTGAAATGCAGAATGGAATAATTTTGATTATGGGTGGTAGAAAATACGAGTTTTCTATTTTCCATATTGTCGTTCAATTCATAAATTTTTTTTTGGTCTTATATCCAATAAAATTCAGGACTGCTTTCTGAGGGATGCAAAGCCATTATGTGCTGGCTTTGAATTAGGAGCATTTTCTGGCTCCTGTTGCAGTCCACTTGCATTGCTGTGTTAAATCGTTGAGTTGGTCGGAAACTATAACATGAATTTAGTGGAAAGAGGGGAGGACACAAAAGTGATAATGTTACCAGTGTACTTGCATATGTGGGGCTTTGGATTTGAACACACACGTGCATGGATATTATTGTGCCTTCCCATACACTTTGCTGGGACTCATAGTACTTATATGCTGAATCAGAGTCTTTGGTGGTTTTCTTTTTCTTTTCGTTTATTGCACTTAAATTCACTGTTTGTTGGGCTGAAACATTATTTATCCTTGTGTGTTGGAAAAAAGGCTGGGATAGGCAGAGGCAGAATGCAGTAAAGCAGTAAAGCATTTTGTTTTCAATTATGCTGATGAGTTATTAGGTGTTTCCTAAATCAGGGTTTGCTTTTGTCTGCGGATAACACAGGCCATTATGAAATATTTTAATGGGCGAAGTTAGGCTGAGGAAGCTTCGCTTCTTTAAAGTAAAATATCTAAAACAGCAAAGCCACAACTGATTGTGAATTCTTGTTTCCAATTTAAACTTCGCTACCTGCAACGTATGATTCAATTCATTTAATCAGCGTTTCATTTTTCACCACTTAATTAACTGCATCAGGTGAATGTTAAAGATTATCTTTAGCTGATTTAATTGCCTTGACAGTATTGAAAGAAGAATCACAACCAGACACAAAGCTTCAATTAGAAATCATTCTTTCTAATCAAATTCCTTGCGTATAGGAAATGAATGTGAGGGAGCCTGCTATTTCCAGCCCAGTGCTACGTATTTCACTCCTGTGAGATACCTGATTAAAACTGGGTTAAATAACTTTCTCAGAAACTATGAGAGAAGATATTTTTCATTTCCAACTTTTACAGTTCAGCCCTGAGCACATGTAGCATAGAACGAGCCAGTGGACCGAGAGATAATTTCTTTTTTATACAGCAGCTGGTTTAACTAAAGAAACCATAAAGGTTATTAGTAAAAGCAAGTTACGTTTTCCAAGCTGAAATATGCTTTGTGCTGAAAAACAATAAATTCTCCCCATGCAGAACATTTATGGAACAGTGGTAGGAGAAGGAAACTACGTAGATTAATTGAAACAGCAAATTCAAGTATTTTGCATTCAGCAGGAGCTGGCATAGATAGGAAAGATCAGAAGTAAAATCACGTGCATTGGTCAAAGCAACTCACTGTCTTTGGGTCAGCGTTGGGGATCTGCAGCTGAAAGTGCAGGCGAGGCTGGACCATCAGCATCTCCCTCTGAACGCGCACACGCACCCGAGCTTTGACGTTTTTGGAAGGAAAGTTATGGTGCTTTTAACTTTCTCTTTTTTTAGTGTTTACATTTCTGACATTTGGTAATGGTGGCTGTACTGCTGCCAATAATTCCCTTCATTCACTGGAGACTTGTTATTTATTTTGCACAGTATCGTGCTGTTCATAATTCCATATTTTTATAGCGTTTTGTTGCTGAGATTTGCAAATTAAGATTTGGTTGTCTTTCAAGTAGCACGTTGTGATCTGGGTGCTGTCAGCAGGAGATTGTTGTTCATTTGGTCCTCTGGAAACGCTGCACATTTACCCACAAAATCGTCCGCGTACTCCAACATTTTATGATCAGAGCCTAAAAAGTTAATGCTAAAAATGTGCTTTTGAATCTTAAAGCAAGAAAGTCTTTCTAACAGCTCCTCCTTCTGCTTTCTTCTGGCACAAGCTCACCAGAGGTAATATAAAATATAATGGGAAGGCAAACTGGGAAATGGGCGTTACATGGCCAAACGTGTGCGTGTACAAGGAGTGACAAATGCAAGTCAGGGCTGAGTTTGCACATAGAGACTGTGTGAGGCTGCCTGGGGCCACTCAGCCTTGGGAGCTCCTGGAAAAAAAAGGGGCAAAAAAAGAAAAAGAAGGGAATAAAAAAGAAAAATTAAAATAAGGTGAAGCTGAGGATGTGTGTGTCAGTGGTTGTAGCTAGAGCTGGAGGGCAGAGATGATGCAGCCCAGCTGGAAACACAGCCAGTGCTGGGTGCAGGTGTGGGGGGACACCCCGGTTCTTCCTGCCTCCCCCAAGGGCACAAAGCCCCTCAGCAGCCCTGGTTGCACGTGGAGCATCCCCAGTGCAGAGACGCCGCTCGCTCCCGAGCCACAGACACTTGATCAGCAGTAATTGTTCACCTCTAATTGCTTCAACTCATCTGTAAAATTCACAAGCAAACATTGGGCTGTACCTGAGAAGGTAAAAGATCCTGCCAGCGCTCTCAGCCTCATGCTGCCCACAAGTTTATACTACTAAATTCAAGCTTGACTGACAGACAGGTATGGTTCCCAGACTGCTCGAGGCAGGACTGAGATGAACTCAGGGCGGTGTGTAATCTGGTCGTTCTGCTGTGTTCTACCTGCTGTATTTCACAAAAAGAGGGAAAGAAAAACATCTTTTTGTCGTTTTCTCTCTTCGAGGTTTTTCAGAGACATACCACCCCACCCCCTGACTCATGGCTGAGGTTAGGTTTCATCACTTAGGATCAACTTTACAAAAGGCCTGGGCTCTTTCTTATGGCTGTATAAATGAGCTTTGCTGAGATGAACAGCTCGATAATGGTGAGATGCAGTCAAAACATGCACGCGGGATGCAACTCATGTTTCATTTGATTGCAGCTGGAGCAGGGCTTAAAAGCTGCATTTTTTTTCTTTTTTTTTTTTTAATTTCAAATGGGGTCGATCTAGGATTTCTTTTTGCTGTCTTACTATTATCTCCTGTCATACCCAATCTAACCTGAACATACATAATTTTAGGTGTATATCAATAATGAAATTCCACAAACAGAGCACTCAGTTTTTCTCTTTTCCCCAAAGAGACTACAGTGTGTGCAGAGCTGCAGAGAGTCTTGTCACTGTTCTTGCCCTGGAATGTGTTTTTTCAGCTCAGAGTCAGTTTAGGATTCTAGAGCAGTTTCTGCTAACTTGGATGAGTCCTCTCTGTTATCGTTAAATATCTATTAGTTCAACTTTTTAATGACTTCGGAATGACTGGTTCTATTAGGCTTTCTGGCAGTGCTGTCAGTCCAGGAAAAACATTATTTTTAAAGATGTATGTTAATGAAAGTGCAGTTGCAAATCAAGCAGTGGCATGGCAGGGGCTGTCGCGCATTCCAGGCTGAGATCATGGTCACCTTCAAACTACAAAATTTTTTTAAAAAACTTTTTTATTTTTAGAAAGATTGTTGGTAGCTGTTGAAGATAAAACCCCTGAATATTGTTTTTATCTTGCTTATTGCTTGCAGAGTTCTGACAGTGATAGAGACACATAGTGCTGTGAAACTGCCCTGAGCTTCCACCTCTCCTTCCCCCCAACAAAGCAGCTCCTGAAGAGTCCCCTTGGTTTATCCATGGAAAACTCAGAGTGACTCAAGATCACTTTACCGAGGTTTTAGATTGCTGTGCGTGCTGAAATAGGTTTTTGGTGGGTTTTGGTGCGTGTATTTTGTTTCCTTACCTTATACTCAAGTACGTGCCGCTGCAAAGGGAGCAAAACCAGTAGTATCACACTCTTAACAACGTGCCCTGTCAGTGATATAAACTTACAGGAGTGAACCTACTGCTGTAGGTTCCACCAGATCTGATCCCACCTTACGTGTTTTACAAACTTTTTTAATCTGCAGGCACAGCTTCATGTTTCAGGTTTTATGGCCACAGCCCCCCGTCTGTGGCGGGCAGGGGCTCCTTGCACAGCCACCTGCAAAAGTTGTGTATTTAAGGAATAGTTTTGAGGCTTTGTTGTCAGAGAGTGAAATTAAGGTTTTGGCTGTTGTGGGTCAGGAGGGCAGCACACACTGAGCTCATACGAGGCCCTATTCTGCCATGATTCTTCCTATGAATTGTTGGTTATTTATCAAATAAAGCTGAATCCAGCTCCCATTGAAAATCTGTCTCCAGTGGAGCAGGGATATTTTAGTTTGGGGCTGGTGGAACGAAGAACTGCTCAGTGGTGATTTTCCACTTGCTGCAGTTAGAGCTGAGGCTGTGGGTAAAATTCCTGCCTGGGCTTTATGACTGCCTGTGTTATCTGGAGTTTGATGCACTGGTGGTGTTACTGCTCTCAGCTTTGGACTGTCCTGATGTGACCTAAAATAAACTGTTTAGAACCAAACCTAGAAACTTGTTGTTGCCATTTCTGCAAAGTGATGAGGTTTTTCTTGATGATTCATGTTTCATAAGGGTGATAAGGGATTTTTTGTGATGAGGGCTGTCAAATCTGAAAAGATACCATTAGGTTTCTTTAGCCAATCTTCCAGGATTATTGAGAGGGAAGGAAGCAAATCCTACTCATCTGCTCATTAAAGCGTAGAGAATTATGGGCAACCACAGAGCCAGGACAAGACTGCACCTTGCTTGATATTGGTGTGGTTCATTAATGGAGGTTCATGGGTGTTAGAGGACAACTGATTGGTTAGATCAGCTCAGGAGAACAGGTGGGTGACAGAAGAGGGGGTCTGGTGTCAGTGCTTAGTCAAGGAAGAGGTTCTGCAGGACCAGAGCAGCTTGGATGAACCAAGGCTTTCACAGAAGCTAAAATTCACTGACAGTGGAAGAAGACCTGAGTAGTACTGGGGAGGGAGGCGGCTTGCAGCCCCCCAAAATGCCAAAAAGGGTGCCCTGCAGAGAAGTGTCCTGCAGTTCCCTTCTTGTTTTGGAGAGCAGGAGGCACATTTTCCCTCACAAGGTGGAAAAATGGGGATTCCTGGAGCATCCTTCCTCCAGTCCTTCCTGCACAGAGATTTTGGGGCATTTTGGAAATGAAGAAGGGAAAGCTTCACAGCCCTGGTGCTGAGGCACTGTGGTGCTCCCCTGCCCTCCCTGCAGCGGGAAGGGGAGGGTTCTTTCTCCCCACCAGGCTTCCACTTGTGCTCCTGCAGCCCCTTGCAAGCAGAGACTTGTTCAGTTTTTCCTCTGAATTTTTGCTGAAGTTTTCTTTGGGCCCAGTACAGCTCTCAGGCAGGACTCCTCTACCTTGGCCCTTGAAAAATCTCCAGTTTGTTTCAATTTATCATTTGCCTGAGTATAGCAAAAAGAACCTGGCTCGGGTTTCATCACATAGCTCTCCAGCTGCATAAGTTGTTCATCAGGGGAGCTAAAATTGAAGCTGTACTATTTGCACCTTTCTCTTTCTTGTTTTTTTCCCTTCAAACTCTTAATTACAGCTTGTTGTGATGTTGTGTGTCTGTTTGTCCTTCTCATTTATCTGGTGGGCATAATTCCTGATTTTGATGGAGCCCCTTGGACATAACACTCATTAGTAGTTTTGGACATTTAATTTGTTTTACTTTTCAAGCAAGTTCCACTCTTGCTCCAAAGCAGAGTGGAGGTGGATGCCAGTTGGAAGCATGCATGCTGCCTCTTGGGGCACGTTCTCCAAAGGAACAGGGAGATGAGGCTGCCTCCTTTGGGGTGGGTGTACCCCTGGAATGTGGTACACTGAGTGCTGGATGTGGGTGCTGGTGGGGCTCACCGGGGAGCAATCCACTTTCGGGGTCTTCTATTCCATCCCTCCATCCCACCATCCCAAGCAGAGTGGCTCCTCCTGTTTGCACCAGTGTGGGGCAGGACAGGATCCCCGAGTGCCTCCCCTGTGGTGGGAGCTGCCAGTTCAGCACATGGCCCGGGGGTTAAAGGACAAACTGCACCGACTTGGAGCGGCATCTCTAGCCTGCCCTAAAACCTGAATTTCCCAGGCAGCTCTGGGGCACGTGCAGTATTTTCCAAAGCTGTAGGCAGGAATAAAGGGTTTAGTTGGGTGCACCAGAACACAGCTCCTCTTTGGGGCACGACAAATGTGTGCGTGGCCGTTCCCGCCTTCGCTCGCACTCAGTGACTGGGTTGTTGCTTTTCCCCCCAAAACCTTAACTTCAATTAACCCCTCCTGGTTCTGGGGGATGCTGATGGAGCAGAGGGGGGTCCAGGCAGGGCAATGTGGGGCTGGCAGGGGCAGGGGGATGGCTGGGGTGCTTCAAAGCACACGGGCTCAGCGGCCAAGCGTGGCCCCAGCCGAGCTCGCGGGGAGTGCGTTTCGCTATTATTTCAATTATTACAACTTCCTGAATAGGTCGAAGGTCATTCATAATTCACGCTTCTGTCATCTTTACACATGCCAAATGCAGTCTATTAAGCATAAATAAAATTTCAAGTGCCTGACCAGGAAAAGTAAACTGGGATTCATAACAATGAGGCCTTATTCATCCATTTAAAAGTGAATTGTGTGTGTTCCTTTTTTTCCCCCCCTCCCCTTTCCCTTTATGGCTTTGCAGTTTGGGAGCTTTTATTTCTGCTCGGTAGCACAGATCTCTGACCTGCGGTGTGGGCAGGCACAGAGCACTGATGAGCCAGGCCTCCCCCAGCTTCTCCTCACCTCGGACCCCCTGAACTTTGAAAGTGTTTCCAGACCTGAATCTGATTTTGCTCTTCCTACATAAGCTGTAGTCACACACCGTTGATCCCAGGGCATGTGAAATGCGCATCTGGACTTTGCCTTTTTTTTTTTCTTCCCCCCCTCTTCCTCTGCTTGTTCCTCTCCTGTACAGAAGCTCTTCCTATACTTGTTCTCAAGCAGACCAGTGCAGGTTAACCCAAAAAAACTTGGTTAATGGAGCAGGCTCAGTCAGCTGGAAAAATGGTAGCTGGAAAATTGAAACCTTTCATTAATGATAGTAGAGTCAAGATTGTGCACTAGAAATCTTCAAGCTTTGCAATTGAAAAATCCACTTATTTTATGATAGCATTTCCTAACACAAAAAATACTGCCCGTGGTAGAGGTGCTGTTCTTGCAAAACACAGGCAGCCCAAGGGGTACCTGTGGAGCTGGCAGGGAATTTGTGAGGTTCCCCATCTGGGGGTTGCAGGATACCCCCTCCCCTCCTGCCCTCAGTCATCTGCTGCTGCTGCCTCAAAATTAGGGCAACATGATTCATTTCAACAGTTGGCTTCTCACTTTTTCCCAGACAGGGTAATTCCAGGAGGTTTTAGGTGGGAAGAGAAAAAAAAAAGCTCTTCATGTGAAGCAATAAGGACAGCTCTTAAAATCAGAATAAATTTAGCTGCATGATCATTTTGGTTCAAACTTCTATAGGTTTTATTTTAGATTCTCACTGCAACGCAAATTGATGCATAAATGGTTAGTACAGGTGATTTTTCTCTGTACATACAGAAATTAAAAAAAAAAATTAGTAATAATTAAAGTTAGTACTCTAATGATGTGAAAACACCAGAGCTGGAAATCCGTCACTCGGCCTTTGTTTTGGAGAATGTTTGGTTTGAGATGTAAAATCAAGAAATATTACTCAACTTAAAAAATGGAGCTTTTTAAAACACTCGTCTTGTTTCCCTGCTGAGGGACAGAGAGGCTGGCCAGGCAGTTTCTGGTAGGTAGTTGGATCATCTCTGGATTTTTAAATACCAATGCAGACAAGACAAGTGGCTGCAGAGTCTGCTCCTGCTCAGGGATGTGTCCCACAGCTGCAGGAAAGATGCTGCATCCTCCTGGGCTTCCCCAAGAGAAGCGATGCTCCCCAGCACAGTGCTTGTGAACAAGACCCTCTTTATGCCCCAGTCCATGTGTCCTCACTCTGTGATGAGAGGTGAAAAGGTCTGTCCAAACACCTTTGATGGGAAATACCGGAGAAGGCTCCGCTGTGGTTTTTGTTCGCTCCTTGGTGTGGGTGCAGCACAGACCCGGGAAGAACAGCGGCGTTTACCTGACTGGGAAACAAAACCTGGGAGCTGAAGCAAGTCCTGGGCAGAGCAGAAGGTTTGGCACAGTCCCTCTGGGATGGTGGAAGCCCTTCCTGGCTTTGTGGTGGTCCTGCTCCTGCGTCCACTCCAAGAGGGACATCCACAGAAGTCTCTTCAGTGTGCACATGCCGTTATTCCACACGTTGTTTTCACCCCAAACCAGCCAGCAACTGGGCCTATCTTCCACAGATCCAACTGCAGCTTCCCTTTCAGATGTGCAGAGGCCATTACACTTCTGGAATTAAAAATCCACTTTTCAATAGATCCATCGTAACAAATGGAAAACCAAGCATTGCTTGCAGCAAATATTCAGTGGATGTGGCACTGTCATCAGGTTTGTTTGCAGGAGGTAGAAGCTGGCTTCATTTCAGTGTGGTTTGGCCTTTGGTGGGATGAGCTGCCTCAGTGCAGCCCCAGCATGCTGAAGCCCAGCAGGAAGCCCTGTGTCCTTTGGCACTGACAACACCATTGGATCCACAGGGGGTTGTGGTACCAGATAGTTGCTTGCATGAGGAGATATACACAGGACACTGCCGTGACTCTCCTGGCCTCCAAAACACTTGATGGAGTTTGAAATACCCCTAGCAAGAGATACAAATGGGAAGCCCAAGCAGCCCAGGCTGGTGTTCCGATGAGGGTGGTGTGGATGAGGAGGGAGGGTGGATCACACTGCCCATAAATTCCTTCTCCTGTTTTTAATCGAGGAAAATTGTCCCCAAGCAGAGGCTTGTGGCAGTGGTACCTTGTGCCTGATGTGTTTTGCCAGCTCCTCTGTCACCTGGTGAGGGGTGAGCATCGGGGTGTGGGATGAGCTGCCCCGGCAGCCTCCACTGCCGCTCCCTGCACTGTTCTCTGAAGGGGCTTTTGGGACAAACTGAAGGGAAAAAATCCCCTCCAAATCTGAGGAAATACGTCTTAATTCGGTATTTTTAGGTATTTAGCCCACGTCCGTGGGCACGGCTTGTGCAGACGTTAAGGATGAGGCTGTACGGCCACCTCCTGGAGGACACCGGTATGTGCTGGCTGGTCGGTGTGTGCCTGGGCGAGGACAGCACCCACCCTGGGTGACAGTCCTCGTGTGGCCACACAGGGCAGGTACCCACGAACCTCCAGACACCTGTCCCTACCTGTGACAAACTCACCTCTGTGACTTTGAACACTGCAGGTGATCTGCTGCCTCTCTCCCCATGCACTGCAGCGAGTGTTGAGAGTTAAGAGTTTGGGAGCAAACCCTTTAAAAATACATTAGTCTGAGAAAAAGCAAAGGCATCGTTTTTTAGTGTAGGAAACACGGCTGTCATGTGGTTTTGTTTAACAAGGCCCGAGGAAGTTACTAATATTTATTTGAGCTGCTTCGTGGAGCTTTTTAGTGCTCTTCACATTTCCTGCTGAGACAGAAAGCAGCCAGATGGATTTTGGGAATTTCCTTTCGGCCGAGCCTCATGGTGCTGGCGTGTGCATCCTCTGGTGCATGGACCCAAGGGAGGGTGTCCCCTTTGCCCACAGCCTCCTGCCTCCCCAGTGGGCTCCTTCCCACAGCCCAGCATCACCTGTATGAGGGGACAAGGTGTCACGGGCCAGGGCCACCACCAGCAGCTTTGGCTGCTCACGGTGTTTCTTCATCCAGGACTGATTTTTCCCTTGGTTCCCATTTGAAGCTAAGGAATAACCAGGTGGACTGGTTCTTACAAGCTTCTCTCCTCACAGCTTTTTTGGACTTTGTAGACAGTTGGAATGGGGGCCTGGATGTCTATGGCTTAACCAGCAGCATCTCCTCATGTCTGCTTTAGAATTATAGAAACATTAAGGTTGGAAAAGACGCCTAAGATAATCGAGGCCAAGCATGAAAGTTACTTTAGGACCTTTTCCCTGTGAAACGTTCCTTCCCTTACCAGCATCACTCAGGGATGTGTTCTATGGCTGCTCTGTACTTGGGTTTGGTATAACTCAGCAGACAAGTTGCTGGTGATATCTGCAGTCATCACACAGCTGGTTTTGCAGCAGAGGCTGTTGAGAGCAGTTGTTCTTTTTATCCTCACAGAGCCCAAAACACAATGGCTTTGGGGCTGGAAGGAGCAGACCTGCCATGGTCAATCAGCTCCTCTCCAGCAGCAGCATCATGAGCGGGCAGGCTCTGGCCACGAGGTCTGCCACACTCACCAGCAGTGCTTGATGCTTCTTCGCCTATTGTGGTGCTTACCTTGCTTTTTCTTTCCTTTTTTTATTTTTTTTCCAGATATTCTACAGAGTGGTAGCAGATATTGAACCAGGAGAGGAGCTCTTACTGTTCATGAAGAGTGAAGATTATTCACATGAGACAATGGCTCCGGATATCCACGGTTAGCCTCTTCTTACTGTTTCATCTGACAGAAAGTATCACTGAAATTAACCCAGAATTTAGGCAGATTTTTTCTTCTGTTGAAATCTGGGATGGCTTCACTGCAGCCAGGGAGGAGAGCTGGACTGTGGTGGCATTTGTCCATCTTCTGCCCTTCTGTTTCTGATTGAAACTTGATGGTTTTGTGGGGTTGCAAAAGAATAACAGTCCATGTCCTTATCTCAAGACTGTGCTGCTCCTGCAGGGCACATATGGGTCCTGGTTATAAGTTATTTTTTGTCATTTAGCCAAACACCTGTGACCTTGAAAAGAGGAAATCTGAGGTTGTCAACATTTCTGTCACTTTTGAGGACAGCTCAGCCATTCTTACTCCTCACACTTGTCCTTTACTCATTCCACACGCAGATTCTTCATCTGAACCTCCTGAGTCGTTGCTCAGATTTGTCCCCCAGTCTCCAGAATCTCCTTTAGGTGTGCTTCCTGTTGGGCAGTGGGTTATCAGCCACAGTGGAACTGGGTGTGGGATATCTGCTTAATGCCCAGCACGTTGCAGCTTATGCCCAGAGACAGATTTTACAAATTCTCAGGGATTCAGGGAGCATTTATCCCAGGGGATTGCACAGGACAGGAATTATCAAGGTCTCCACTTTCTTGTAATTGCTTGTACATTTGAAATAGCATTTCTTGTTGTCTTAAAAAAAAAAAAAAAAGTTGGGGGGGGAGGATTCTACATTCATTCCCATTTGGTTTTGTGTTTGGGTTTTTTTCCCCCAGTGGTAACTTTGCTTAGTTATTGCTGAAGGTGTCCCCCTGCCCAGCACACTGTTCTCGCTGCCTAGTCCCCATGGTCAAGTAGCTATTGTACAAATGACACCAGAGGAAATCTCTGCAGTCACAGGCAGGATCATGTCCCACAGGGCTAATTTAGAAGCAGACTGAGCCAAAGTGTTGCTCATGGACAGCCAAGAACAGAGCCCCTTGACACTTTCTCTGGATCAGCTCAACTGTCAAGTTGCAACCAAGAACATTCATTGGGGATTCCAGCCAGTGCCTTTCTGACTCAGAGCCTCCAGGGCATTTATATCTGGAACCAAACCAGGGTGTCTGGCTCCTTGTATGGACCAACAGTAGAAAATGCAGCAGAAAAAAAAAACATTGTGGGATGCTCTTCTCCAAGTTTGTTTTTTAGGGATTTTCTTCAGCTAATCTATCCTTTTGAAGGAATTACTAGTTAAGGGAATGCAGTACTCACTCCAAAGTAACCCTTTACTGATATTCTACACTTTTCAGTAAGAAATTATGACCAATTTTTTGGAATTTAAAGCAAAGAATTTGACTTCACATGTCTCTGGCTTACTTTGAACAGGGCTGGGTGCTGCAGAAGAACTGTGATGAATATGAAGAGGCTTTTAAAACTCTAAACACCCTTTTGGCTATTTTAGATGCTGCTCTTAGTGTCTGAGTCAGTCCCTTTCATTGGGAAATGCAGAGACTGACAGCCTCTGCTGGATATTCGTGTTAGACCCTGTACAATACCATTTAGGATGGTATTAAACACTTGTCCTTGGCATTTAAACTTTTGTCCTAAGCCAGTGTTAGGGATTCCTGTTGGACGTCACCCAGGCAGTTAACATGGAATCAAAACATTATTATAAAGCATTCTTAGGACTTCTTTTTGAAGTTCTTCTCTTCTTTTATTGAAGAGCAATTCGTTAGGCACACCATCATCCAGCTTCTGATGGGGTGGTGGTTAGAAATGGGTGGAAGCTGAAGTGGTGTCCCTGTGCCCAACCCCTGTGTGTTGCAGAGGAGCGCCAGTACCGCTGCGAGGACTGTGACCAGCTCTTTGAGTCCAAGGCTGAGCTGGTGGACCACCAGAAGTTCCCCTGCAGCACACCTCACTCCGCCTTCTCCATGGTGGAAGAGGACTTCCAGAAGAAGCTCGAGAACGAGAATGACCTTCAGGATGTGCATGAAATCCAGGAGTGTAAAGAGTGTGACCAAGTCTTCCCAGACTTACAAAGGTAGGAGGAGGTGCTTAAAATGTGATTGAATGGGGCAGATGGTGTGATGGCTTCAGCTGGGTCATGCAGGGCATCAGAACCTGATAAATTCACTTAGAGAAAGCAAAGATGAAGATGAGCAGGATTTCTATGCCAGCTGGTGGTTTATGGTATAAAAAGCAATAGAGTCTGAATAAACCAGAAATTTGGTCCTTGTGCTTGAAGTCCTTAGTGAGGACCTGGTTAAGAGCTGAATCTGTAGCTAATCAGATCTGAATTGGGCTGATTGCAGTGAAATCACAGGAGTGGTTCTACTTCTCATCAACTGAGGTTTGGGTTCCTTAATCTTAGGTAGAAATAATCGGGAACATCTCTGAGTGTTGCTCACTGATGTTACCAATTTTGTATTTGCAAACAAGCCATTTTAGCTTGAGATGGGTTCTAGATGTTAATAAATACATCTATATGTTGATGTTTATTTTCTTCTGTATGGTCATGGAGCACCAGGGTTTGTTGTTTTCTTAAATTTATCTCTCTGTTAAAACAGATAGACCTGTGTGCATATGTATCCAAAATACACATAGAACGTAAACAATGCAACTTTACTGTCACTATAGTCTCTGTGATTACCTAAAATACAATATTGCAGTGCAGATTAACAGCAAATTTTGCAAGTTGCTGGAAGATACTGAGAGTACACAGGAATTTTTGCAGCACATCCCTTACAGATTCACATCTTGGTGATTTCTTGACCTGGGGAAGAATAACTTCAACCAATGTTTGATAGTAATGTTGAGATATCTCAATAGCAAAGTCCTGGGCCAGATGCTCTGCTGAGATGAGGTGGTGACTTTTGTAGGAAGTTGGTTGATATCCAGGGTCTCTTGTTTTCATTCTTAACACCATTCCCACACTTCCATCCTGTCTGTTTTTTTTTTTCCAACTTTGTGTGGGCACAACCAAGAGTGACTGTGAACTGCCCTTTTTCAGCACAGCAATGTGTGAATCATTTGCCCCTTAAAAAACTGGCTTGTCAATTTAGAATATTTTGTGTGTCTCACAGAAATCCTCACTAGTCCATGATCCAGGGTCTCGTGGTGTCTGTTGGAGGTCAGCATGGTTTTCTGCATGCCCAGAGTTGGTCCCTTTGCATAATTGCTCCTGGATGCTCCAGGTGCTGGTTCTGCAAGATGGAGCCCTCTCTCCCAAAACAGAGGTGTTCCTTCACTCCTCTCCATGGAGCAGTTACCCCAGTGTCATGTGAGGTGTCTCAGATCAGTGAATGATCCTTGCAATTGAACAGAACTAATGACAGTGAAATGGAAACATGATGTGCCAAACATCACTCCCCAGCGTAGGTCACCCCGCTGAGCAGGAATCTGTGCAGGCACAAGGTCTTGTTCACTGGCTGATGTTGGGCAGTGTGCAGCTCCACGTGTCTGATTTTCAGTCTGAGGGATTGATTCCAAGGGGCTGATGGAGGCAGATCAAGTCAGAAGAATTTCCAGCAGCCTGGGTGAAGCAGGACCCTGGTCTGTGAGGTTTTTGCATGTTGGGAGTTACTCAGTGTTCAAGTTCTTTTCTCCCTGCAAACGAGAGGACGATATCTAACATATGGGAATCATTGAGGAAATGTAAATTTAGCTTAAAATATTAAATATTGAAGAGAAGGGGCAGAAAACAAAGAGCAAGTCATCATAAATAGATGGGCAGTACTGTGAGAAAGAGTGAAAAATGGGAGTGAATGCAGCCGTTCTCGGAACTTCTGAATTATTGAAAGGCTCATACACCACACAGACAGTTCACTGCAAAAAAGTGCCAAAGTGTGCTATATCCAGGTTATAAAAAACAAAAGGCCCCAATGAGCCGTGCTTGAGGGTGTGAGTAATTACATGGAGAAATAGCTGAGCAGGAAGATGGGGGTGTTGGGTCCAGGAGTGCCCAGTGCTGATGGCCATGGAGTTCACAGAGCTGTGGCAGAGTCCAGGAGCTGGTGCCACAGTCAGGGACAAGAACCTCCCTAGGTCTTACAGCAAATTCGTTTACGTGATGGAAAGTCAAATTGTCATAAAAATATTAGGAGGAGAAGCCAGAGTTATTTCCCCCTCCCCAAAAGAGGAAGAAGAGTAGAAGTTAGAGCATCTGCAGAATTAAAGCATTTCCATTGCCTGTGGCTGAGAATGGAGGTTGCTGTTTGGGCCACACAACCCAAACAAGGTGTAACCCCAGCAGGTTTTGTCACTAATTCAGCAGAGATCAGTGGGAACTTCATGTGAAAACAGTTTGGGCATCCCAGGCTAAAATTCCCACTTTCCAGTGGGTTTTCTGTGAATCCACTTTGCCATTATGCAGTGATCTTCCCTCAAGCAGTGGTGTGAGTTATGACTCTGTATGTGACCAAGCAATACAGGTGTTTAAAAATACATATTTGCTACAAATGAATGGTAAAAATTCAGAGACAAAAATTAATTTAAAGATGTGCAACAGAATTTAGGTGGACATCGAATATCCCAATAATAGACTGAATAAACCACTAAGAAACAAATGACTGAACAACCACACAATTGCATACAGTTAATAATAATCATCAAGAATAACTTCAGTTGTGGTGTACCTTATCTAGAGGCTTCTTAAACTCATCCTGTCCTACTCCAGAGGAGTCATTCCTCATCTATTCCTGCTGTAAGAAAAATTGACTCCCATCAAAGGAGTGGATTTATAGCAGGTGGTGGCATCCGAGGTGTGTTTAGAGGGAAAGTCATAAGGCAGAAATAATTCAGACTGCAGGGAAGAATTACCAGAGTGAAATACTGAGAGGTGTATGAAATAATCTCCTTGGGGAGCGATGGCAGCAGCATCTCCTGGAGCATTTGCAAGTGGCCTGGCAAAACATGAGAGGATGTGTTATTCTGGTGGGGAGAAGAAGGTTCTGCCTCCTGGCTGGGGTGATCCTGGAACTCACAGGACTTATTTCTGTCAGGATTGGGCCATTGAGGCTTTTTAGTTTTTTTTTTCTTTTGGCTGTAACTCTGTGCTCTGCTCTCTCCTCTTCCTATAAACCCACATCTCACTGAGCCCTGTTCCTTTTTCCACAGCCTGGAGAAGCACATGCTGTCACACAGTGAGGAGAGGGAGTACAAGTGTGACCAGTGCCCCAAAGCTTTTAACTGGAAGTCCAACTTGATACGTCACCAAATGTCCCACGACAGCGGGAAGCACTACGAGTGTGAGAACTGTGCCAAGGTACAGTGAATTTGTAGGCTGCCTGGCACTTCTTGTGCTGCTGGATGCAGGGGGGCATGGACGTGGGGGTGCCCCAGGCTGGGGTGCAGGAGGGCATAGGGCTTCTGCCGTGCTCCAGAGGGTTTCTCAGGGGTTTTCACTACTACTTTGAAAGTATGTTATTTTTCTCTCCCTTTTGATTTGGAAATGTCTGTGGAGTCTGAAATGAGCGCTGATGCAGGCTGCTGAGCATCCTTGAGCTCAAGGCTTGGCTTCTTGGGAGGATTGGTGAGGTGTAAGAGGGTCAATGAGGGGCAAGAGCCCCTAGGGAAACACAGGGCAGAGGATTCCCTAGGCTGTATGCCAGCTGCTGGGACCAGATTCTTCAGGACACTACTGCAATATAAATCAAAGATAAGCGATAGCAATGCACCCCAGCTGCACTGAGTACAACTCTCATCTCTAAAGCATCTCCATCACTTCTCAGCACTGGGCTTGCTGTGGGGATTATTTGTATAGGATGTGGTACTCTGCATTGCTTTTTATCAGATTCCCAAAGCTTGGCCCTTTTGCATGAGGACTTACTTGGTTTTAGGTAGATTTTGCTGCAGTAATGGGAATTTCACATTGAGCTGACACTCACAAGATGTAACCAAGCCCTGGTTTCTAGCTCTGGGTTGTGGACAGGATTACTTGTTGTCACACACTCAGGTATCAGTATGCAGTATTTCTATTGCAGTAATGCTTAGAGGTTTCAAGCAGCCTCATTTTCACTCATTCCCCATTAATTCCCTGACCTCAAATGGGCAATTTCTAATGGCACAGTCAAGTCAAATGCATCTGCTGCAAAGGGATTAACAGACCCACACAATACTTGGGTGATCCTGGGAAACTGAGGCCCCTTCCTGCAGGCACAGCTCCCATTGCTGGCCATTAGCGAGGTTTTTAATCTCGGAATACTCCCAAAAATAGCTCCAAGGTTTGACTTTTAAAAGACTCTTGTAATAACTGGCTTCTCCCACAGTCAAGTTTCTTGGTTAATCAGTACTCATTTCCTAGCAGGTTTTCACGGACCCCAGCAACCTCCAGAGGCACATTCGTTCCCAGCATGTGGGGGCTCGTGCTCACGCTTGTCCAGAGTGTGGCAAAACCTTTGCCACTTCTTCGGGCCTCAAACAGCATAAACACATCCACAGCAGTGTCAAACCTTTTATATGTAAGTCTTCAACTAAACCTCTTTGATTAAGTGTTGTTTCTCTTGCCGTAAAGCAGCGCAGTCCGCAGGCAGGAGGTTGTGTGCTGCTCCCTTTGAACTTCCCACCCGTGTCACAAGGGCTTTGAGTTACTGAACGAGTTCTGGGTAATGTGTGGTCCAATGCAAGGAGTTATTTTCGTGTGATTTTCCTTTTCAGACAGACACTGTGTGCTGTATAAATGTACCTGCTGTCCCGGGGATATTTTTCCACTCACAGATTCAAAGTGAGGAGTGGGATTTAGCCAGAGGGAGCCATGCCAAGCTTGGTGGCTGCAGCCTCATTGCTCTGCACCGTGCTGAGCTGGCTGCTCTCCTCCTGCTTTAGGAGCAGATGCCATGACTTTTGCTGGAGTTGGAAAACAAATCTCAGAGGCAGTGGGATTCATCTTGCCACCTTCCTCGAGGCTCCTCTGCATGCCCCAAGTTTAAGGACTGAGTTGAGCTGTTAGATCTTCACTAACAGCTTCTCCAGCAACAAAACTTGCCTTGGATGTGAGCCTGGCTCTCTACTGGGCTTAAATGGGATCCTCAGCACCTCACAGGATGCATTTGCTGCTCAGCCTGACCCTGCTTGGGATGGGTGCAGGTTGCTTTCCCTCCCTTTCACCAGGGAAGCAGAGGCAGAAAATATATTTAAATATTGTTCTTAGTAGTGCTATTCTCCACCACAGCCTTTTCAGGCACCTGCTGTGACTTGAAAGGTACCTTGACCATCTCCCCTGCTTGTCTGCTAAACCTCTTAATCTTTTGCTGCTCTCAACAATAATTTACCAAAATATCTGCACCACACCTGTGAAAAGGATTGGCCACAAGCCAATATATTTCCTCAGGAGGAGGAGTATTGGCTTAAACAACTCATTTGTGCAAAATCTGTAACCTGCCATTGGGTGAGTAATACTTTTGGTTTGGAATCCTTCAAAGAGAAGATGTGTAAATACATCCAATATTAAATATCACTAATAATTTTTAAAGCTGATTGCAGATTAAATGATTACACTTAATTAGAAAACTAACTTCTGGTTAGGTAGGGACTCCTCAGGTAGGCCTACTGCAACATCCTACATGGAAGTCTCTAAGTGGAACCTCTCATGAATGAGATAATCTCTCAAATGCTTTTTGTTGCTGTTTTTCCTGATAAATCAGAACAACAACTGGTATTCTTCACATGTAGTGTGAGGGGTGAAACCCCGTGGAGCAACCTACGGATAACAGGCATGTAATTGCAGAACAAAAAGGGTTTGGAGACCACATGTTTGGTGGGCTTTGCCGAGCCATGAGAGGGAGGTAGGGTCACCTAGAGCAGATATCTGCTTTCCACCAGAAGGCCACACACCATGATTTACTCAGTACCAGTCTGTTTATGGCAACTGTCTCTTATTACAGTGTGCCGCCCGAGCTTGAGTGAAAACTCACCAACACTGAGGTAATTACTCACTGCCTTCACAAAATCTCCAGCCTCCCCAAATAGAAACCACATGCCATAATAGACTGAACATATTCTAAATAGTACTTAGAGTAATTTTTTAATAAGCAGAAAATATGCAAACAACTGCTGGCTAATTTGGGGTCCAGAGACAATCACCATACGGAGTGTGGTAGGCACCAGATTAATTTGTTGCAATTTTTGAGCTGGATTGGGGGTTTGTGTTAAACCTGGGGTCTGTAGAGCAATAAAAGCTGCAAGGAGGGAAGCTTCTCTTACAAGTTAGTTGCTTAAAAGTATGGCAGTGAGATTTAAAGGGTGTAATAAGGTGTAACAGCAGAAATCAGACCCAGCTTCTGTTGCTTTCATACACGGAAACAATTAAAGTTGATAAGACTCCCCATCTATGAGAGTTTAAGTCATGTGATGAAAAGGAGGTAGATCTTATAACACGAATTTATCTGAGGAGTCCTGGATCTTGGGAATATCCATGGAGGTGTCACAGGTTAGACACAGAGTCTCCTCCAGCATCCCCATGGCACTGGGTGTGCCTGTCACTGATGCTGTGATGCACCCAGGCTCCAGGTGACAGTCCCCAAGAGGAGGAGTACTCCAGGGAGCATGGCTTCCACCTGGGCACAAAATTTCTTTGCCAGCCCTTGGACCCCGTGGGTGAAATAGAATGCCTGTTGAATGCAAGAGGCACCTTGAGCAAGCAGCACCTCATTAAATAGCCTTAAATTAACTTCAGTGCTCGAAAAGGTAAATTGTTGGTACAGCTGTTAATTGTTTGCTGAGATTATAATAACAAATATTTACGTGTTTTAATGGTGTTGCCATTATTGATTGAATTTAGTTTACAAACTGAGATGAAATGCATTTAGTCGAATTAATAATTTGCATCTCCCTTAATAGCCTGTAAGGATACCTTAAATTTTAAATGCATATTTTTGCTTTTCTCCAGGGTACAATATTTCTTGACTCTTTTGACCTTGGAATATATTGACAGAGAATAATAGTTTAATAATGTACCACTGTTCTTTAAGGGAGAACTTCCCAGATTTTAGGAAGACCTGATCTGTGCCAATACTCCTCTTTTCAGTCCTTTGCCCCTCCAGCCAACCTGATCAGAGCCTTATCTTTAATAAAGCCATGTGAATGAGAAGCAGGACCTCAACACAACCTGGTAGAAGATCAAAAGTTCATAAAACTTGGTTTCTTTTTAATTCTACAATAGCCTGTCCTTGGAAAGGCATGCATTTGAGATATTTATTTTTCTGGAAAAATACATATGGTCTATCCTGCTTTACACATGGGAGAGATGTAGATTCATAATACCCAAGATGGAGCTTGTGGACAAGCAACACTTGAGCCACCATTTGAGTCAGTTTAATTTTGGTTTCTGTGATCAATGCGATGGGAGCTGGGGGAAATTACTGTGTAAAGCCTCAACAGTGAAGGTAAGGGCCCTGATTCTGTACCCTGGAGTGTGGAACAGAAATCTTATCCCTGCAATTAGGTTAAAAGTAGGAGAAAGTTGCAGAAAAATCAGAGCTTCATAACTGCAAAAATGAATGATAAATAATTCTGTATTAAATAAAAAGTATATCTATGTTAAATAGGCAAATAAATTACCTTTTAAAGGAACAAAAACTACTTATCAAGAGAAAATGAAGCATTTTCAAGAAACTATAATAATCTCTTCTCATCCTTCTTATCTCCCTTATTTCTTTCTCTTCCTTATTTTTCCCTCTCTATTTTTTGCTTTATTTTTTGGTTTTCTCTCTCTTCTTTCTTACCTTTCCTTGTGAATGAAGATTTCCAGCAGGAACAGCAACTGATACACAGAAACAAAAACCTCTTCCTGAATAACCACACTGCAAATTTCCTGTGTTTGGGCCCGATCCTGCACCCTCTACCCCCCGAATTGTCCCGGGGATGTCGGTGTGGGATGCGAACAGGGGAAAAAAAACGAGTGGATGGGGCAGGATCAGGCCCGGGAACAATGGGAGCATTGTTGGTGAGATATGGAGCAGGCAGCTGAAGAGGTAAACAGTTAGGAGATGACAGCAAGTGGTGGAGTTTCTCAGGGGCAGGGATTTGGAGGAGCAGGAAGGTTAGCGCGGGCCCCGGTGCGAGTGGAAGTTAGAGGACGTGATTGCAGTTCATGGGAACCAAGAGTGCAGGATGGGATACATTCAATTCAGTTTCCTCTGCAGGCTTAAAATAGAGCCATTGTAAATTATGTCAGACTGTCTCAAATGATGAAAATGATTGTTAAAAAGGCCTCGGAATACACAATGCGCATTGTTGTGCGGCTTTTGATGTGTGAAAGATGAGAGTTTATGATATAACACAAATTAAATAAAAAATAAAGCGGCCACATGCTTTTTCCTGGCTGGGAAAAAAAAATTAAAAAAGAAAAAAAGGAACTATTACAGAGGGGTAGCAGTGCTTGCTGATAGTGGTGCTGCTTTGTTTTTAGACAAGTCTGGAGCTGATATTGTTAGAAGCAAGGTAGTGCAGAGGTACGGACAGATTTTGGCATAATGAAGAGGACAAGACACAGCAGAGCCTTGGGATTTGCCTGATGCTCCTGCTCATCCAAAGGATGCCGAGAAGGGACATAAAAAGGCACTGGGGAACTAAGCATTGCCCTATTGCAAACCCCACTTCTACTTACAGATTCTTAACTTGGTTGCTGCCCCAATTTGCTCCCTAAGGTTTGTAGCAGCCAGAAAATCAGGAGCCTGCAGAATCCTGTTTGCCTCAGTGACGTGTTTGACTCTGTAGTGTCTCACTCAGCACCACTGGGACCACTTCCAGCCTCCTGCCACTGAGAAGGTTGCTGGAAGCTGAGCTCCAACATGCAGAGTGTCACAGGCCCTGACCTCAAGGTAGATCTGCTCCCCTGGGTGTTCCCAGGCTTTCTCCCAAATGCTGCGTTTGTGAGACTGAAATAATTCTCATCCCAGAGGTATTTGAAAGGAAATTCATCAGGCTCTTACTGAGCATCAGATGTGCAAATAAAGAGTTTCATTCTTAAAGAAAATGGTTGTTGAAATATGGTCGGTCGTGTCATGTGCAAGAGGCAAATAAGCAATATTAAGACTAGGAAAGTTAAGATGTGGGATTTAGAGTTACAGCATCCCAGGCACCTGTTAGCACTGTATGGATTGCATGAATAGAAATCCATTGGACATATGAGAGTACTGAGGTTTTCCAGGTTCCAACCTGGACTTCCATGAGATTAAATTTTTCATTGTAAATGGAAAAAAAATGTTTGTTACATTTATACTTGGAAATAGGAAATACCTGGTTTTCTCCTCCTTCACCTCTTTCCTGTTCTTTCTGTGAGGCAGCCTTATCCCTGTCTGGTCCTACAAATATTTATTTTAATGATTCATTTCCACATGGGAGTAGTGACATAAATGGATGCCATTTGAAGACACCTGTGCTCTCACACAGGAACACCATGGGTTCATGCCAGGTCACAGCACGGAGTTGTGGCTCGTGGGGGGCTCTGGGGGCTAATGCAACATGGAATAATGGTACTGAACCTGCAACACTGTGCAATGCGAAGAGCAAACCAGGAGAGTGTGTCTTTTAGTGATTCCAGATCTTTTCTGCTTGGTTGACGTGGGTTTTGGTGCTGCCTTCTGACATTTGTCTGCTCAGATGCCTTGCTTTGGAGAATACAGTTGCTTTTGTACATTTGTGCACCTAGACCTCTCCCTACGGCTTCTTCACTGACATTTGGCGGGTAAAAAATGGTGTTTGCACAACTTTGAGGGTGGGGGCAATTATCACAAAGCCTGAGATGTGTTGTTGTTGTTGTTTACATACAGGTGAGGTCTGCCATAAATCCTATACTCAGTTTTCAAACCTTTGTCGTCATAAGCGCATGCATGCTGATTGCAGAACTCAAATCAAGTGCAAAGACTGTGGACAAATGTTCAGCACTACGTCTTCCTTAAATAAACACAGGAGATTTTGTGAGGGCAAGAACCATTTTGCAGCAGGAGGATTTTTTGGCCAAGGCATTTCTCTTCCTGGAACCCCAGCTATGGATAAAACGTCCATGGTTAATATGAATCATGCAAATCCGGGCCTTGCTGACTATTTTGGAGCCAATAGGCATCCTGCTGGTCTTACCTTTCCAACAGCTCCTGGATTTTCTTTTAGCTTCCCCGGTCTGTTTCCTTCAGGCTTGTACCACAGGCCACCTTTGCTACCTACTAGTTCTCCTGTTAAAGGACTTCCGAGCGCAGATCAGACAAACAAAAGCCAAAGTCCCCTCATGACAAATCCTCAGATACTGCCAGCCACCCAGGATATTTTGAAGGCACTAAATAAACAACCATCAGTAGGGGAGAATAAGCCAGTGGAGCTTCAACCAGAAGGGTCCTCTGAAGAGAGGCCGCATGAGAAACTCAGTGACCAGTCAGAGAGTAGTGACCTTGACCTTGACGATGTCAGTACCCCCAGTGGCAGTGACCTGGAAACCACCTCGGGCTCTGATCTGGAAAGTGACATTGAAAGTGAGAAAGAGAAATTTAAAGAAAATGGTAAAGTGTTCAAAGACAAAGTAAGCTCTCTGCAGAGCCTGGCGTCAATAAATAATAAGAAAGACCACAGCAATCATTCCATTTTCTCACCATCCTTAGAGGAGCAGACTGCGGTGTCGGGAGCGGTGAATGATTCTATAAAGGCTATTGCTTCTATTGCTGAAAAGTACTTTGGTTCAACAGGACTTGTGGGGCTGCAAGACAAAAAAGTCGGAGCCTTACCTTACCCTTCCATGTTTCCCCTCCCGTTTTTTCCAGCATTCTCTCAATCAATGTATCCATTTCCTGATAGAGACTTGAGACCGTTACCCTTGAAAGTGGAGCCCCAATCACCCAGTGAAATTAAGAAGATCCCAAAGGGAAGCTCTGAGTCTCCCTTTGACCTCACCATAAAACGTAAGGAGGAGAAGCCACTCACTCCCATCCCCTCCAAGCCAGCAGCCCCCTCTGCATCCAGCCAGGACCAGCCGCTGGATCTCAGCATGGGCAGCCGAAGCCGAGCCAGCAGCACAAAACAAGCTGAGCCCCGGAAAAACCACGTCTTTGGAGAGAAGAAAGGAGGAGACCTCGAGCAGAGGAAAGCTTCAGAGTCCTCTCTGCAGCACGCCAGGCCCACCCCATTCTTTATGGATCCCATATACAGGTAAAGGACTCTCAGCTGCCTTGCAGCATCCTTTGATGCAGGCAGCCAGGGCTGCCGCCCTGTCCCCCTCCCAGTGTCCCTGGAGGTGCCATTGCACTGCCAGGGCATGGGGGACCAGGCCACATGCTGACCTGTGCATCCCTCCTCACATCCCAGCTGCTCCAAGTGAGCCACAGACTGGCATTACTGCAATTAGCAAGCCCTTGTTGCCATGAGTCATTAGTTTAACCTGCATTGCTTGACATATGCAGGGGTTGAATATATTCTCTTAACCATAAATGAGTTGACACCAGTGTTGAATGTTTGTTTGTTTGATGTGTATTTGATGTCACTGGTTTGCCTGAAATTCATTTTCTTCCAAAACTCTGCCTGCTCTGGCTTCCCCTGGAGATGACAGTGCCTCTCCCCAGGGTAGCCCTTGTATCCACTTTGCCAGCTCCTCTTGAATTCAAGAGGAGTTTCTCACAAGTACAACAAAGAAACACTTTGGGCCTAAGGTGTGTTAAAAGTATGGAAATTGAGAATGATTTCTGTCCTTTTTTTTTACCATTATTTGAGTACTGGGTTGATGTCTTCAGGCATTTCTTTCATAGAATTGAAGGCACAGCATTGTTGTGTGTACAAAGTCGTAGAATCATCACAGAAAGGCTTGGGTATGAGGGGGCCTTAAAGATCACCTCACTTCAGCCCCTTGCCATGGGCAGGGACACCTTCCACTCCACCAGGCTGTGCAGATCCCCCTCCATGGTCTACCTTGTGAGATCAATGGGAGCCTCATTGTTGGCTTTGAAAGGTGAATGCTGTCAGTGAGCAGAGATTCTAAAAACCAGTGGTAAAATCCAGATCTCCTGGTGTTTCCCAGCAGAACTGAGATGGATCTCACTGGGATGTGAATTTCACCTGCATCCTGAGTGTGTCAGCCCCCCTTTGCCCTTTCTGCTCTTACATCTGCAACGAGTCAAAGTCATGCATCTAAATTAGTTTAGAGAAATATTAGCCATAAAAATATTTGTCTGTAATATAAATGACTGATTTTACAGCCTCTTGTTAAAAAAAAAAGGATACTGGCATGTAAATTTTGTTAATTTATTACTTTGTATGAAAAAGAAATGCTGTGGGCAAAGTTTTTGGAGAGTGCTGGTGCATAAGACAACAAGTCTGCATTATGGAGAAACAGGATATGATGCTATTTTCTGAGATGGTTTTATTCATGCCAGATTGATATCTGTGTTTTACCATAAGTTTTCTTTGCGTCATATTCACTTAAAATGCCTGAAGCAGCGGAAATAATGGTCCGTGTTTTATGGCCCTGCATTACCAACTAATTAAATTGCCTTGTAAACTCCCCTGCCCAGGGCAGAGGGCTTGGAACTAGGTGATCTTTAGGGTCCCTTCCAACCCAAACCATTCTGTGACCCTACATTTCTATGATTTGAATGAAATCTGCACAAATTCTGGCAGCACAGCAGGAGGCCAGTTATTACTGAGCCTTCCTTTGCCATGAGTTACCTCTACATGTGGACAACACGGTTCATCCATGAAACCATGCACATCAGTAACAGAAAAAGCAAAATCCTCACGTTTCCACGCTGTTTCTGAATTATCCACGCTGGGTTTTGCTGCCACCAGTGCATTGCAGTATTTGTTGCCGGCACCTCAGATTCAGTGTGTTCCTACCAGCCCATCTTTCTTGCCCTGCTTGACCTTGGCTGTGCACAGGGGACGTTTCCAGGGTGGTGGCTGTGATGTCCTGTGTGGGCAGATGGGAGGGGACCCATTGCTCAAGGCTCTGTTGCCTCGAATTCCTCTCCTCTCAGTGCTGAGTGTGCTCAGTTGCCTTATTTCTTTATAAAAGTGTTTGGTAGTCATTGGTTCCTGTTATAATGGTTATCAGTCTTTTGAAATGGGATTATTCCCTATATAAATGGTATGATCTACTTTAAAGGTGATTCCCAGCCACACCCTGGCAGTAATGAGCTGTGTGTGGGAATCAAGACTTGAGTGTCCTCCCTTATCTTTTATTGTTGTCTCCTAGAAACAAATTGCTTGACCTGTAAGTGCCTGTTTTAAACCTGAGTAGCTGTATGATTATTAATACCTGAGACTGATTCATCACAAGCAAATCTAATTTTAACATTTACAGAGTAGAAAAAAGAAAGCTAACTGACCCACTGGAAGCTTTAAAAGAGAAATACTTGAGACCTTCCCCGGGATTCTTGTTTCATCCACAAGTAAGTATTTCGGGAATTTTGATGTTGTAAACAAGCCCGTTGATGCTTCAAAGCAGGTGCAGAGAAATGAATGCACTCTTAGTCATTTTTGGATTTCCTAAAACACACATTTTCTGCTGGACCATTGTGGTGGAAAAGCGTAAGCATTGTTCTGAGCTTCTTGATGTTTTGCAGATGAAACAACATGTTTTGCTTATAGAGGAAGCCAGATTTGAACTGAATGTGTCTTTTAGAACCTTTTTCCTCCTAAACCATAACTTTGCTACCAACATTTGCAGCCACTCGTGTTGTCAGCACTCCCCTGTGCTCTGAGCAAGGAGAGTCAGTATTGAGCACGAGGAGCCGATGCAGATTCTCTGTAAGGCCAGCAAAGCTCAGCATCCTGCTTTAAAAGGGATTTTATTCTGTTTAAGGACTCTCAGAAAAGAGAGAAAAGTTTCCACCTGATGTTTCCAAGCCTCGTAGTGCAAACGCTCCATGGTTTCTTTGGAGGCTGCAGTGTGTGCAGTGTGTGCAGTGTGTGTAGGATCCCTGCTCTATTCCTGAAGAGAGACTTTCTGAGGGCTGCTCACTTGTTCACAGACCACAATCCTGGATGGAAAACATTTAAGAGGGTGTCCCAAAACAGTTTAACAACTGTGATATGTATGTGGTACAGGAAGAGGATCTGTGTGCAAACTACACATTTCTTTTCTTCACCAGCACCACACCCTCATTTTGTCTTCCTCCACCTTGCTCAAGGAGATTTTGGTAAAAATCTCGGTTAAATCTTATGCCTGAATCAAATGCTCTGTGGTATTTACAGATTTTAACCCCTTGCTGACTGTGGGCTGTTTCATTTTAGTAATGATACCCCCTACACATCCTGTATTTTAAGCACACGACCATGAGCTGCTGTCTCTGGTTCAGGTTCCTCTGAATTCCTGGGCAAAAGAGCCCAATTATCTGCTACCACTTGCTTTTATATATATATATATTTATTTATTTTTCTTTTTTCCCAATGAAGTCCTAAGTTTTTATGGCCTAACTTGCATGGAATATATTCTGAAATATGGCACTTCTGCAGAACTGGGAAGAGCAGCTGGTAGCATATATGGTTGCAGATGCACAAAAACACCCCCTTCCAATTTCAATGTCTGAACAAAGTGTTGAATCTAAGTATTAAGTATTTAGTAGTATTTACATGCTGTAAGTATTTATGGCATTAAGTATTTATAAGCATTAAATAAGAATTTAAGATGTATTAAATTCACAGAGAATTTCTGTGCAAGGTTTAATAACAGCTTAACACCTCCTGCTGAGTTACCTTCAGTAAGGTAAATCTGCCCAATTGGCAAAACCAGTGAAAATTCCACTTTAGTAGCAGGTAGTGCTAATGCACAAATACACAAGGGACCTCAATCTGCTTTTTGTCCCTGCTGTAAAACAGGCTGGTTCCTCCCCATCAAGTCAGTGATTCTGTTAGAGCAGCTAAGCAGCTGTAAATGATGAGTAAATTACTTAAACGAGGGCAGTTTAGATACTGCATTGATGGAAGGAGCTGTAACTCAGAGTGGTTCCATGATGTTGGATTTGGTGGTTCTGAAAGTGTTGCTGCAGGTTGGACTGATGCCAGTGGTAGGTGGGGTGGTCAGTGGGTGGGAAAGGGGCTGCTGGGGTAAAATTCCCTGTTTGGAGTTTGGCTGTGGTGGGCAGGAAAGCAGTTGGATATTCTTTCAGGTAGCGTTGTGTGACTGAGTTACCTGGGGAACCGGGAGTCAGGCGAGGATGTGTGAGACACTGGGCATTTCCCTGTTAATGGGAATGATGTCAGCCTTCCACCCTTCGTGTTTTGTCCCAGGGAGTTGGTTGAGTCTCGTGTGGGTGCCCGGGGAAGGTCCCAGTGCTGTCACAGAGTCCATCAGTGTAAGGAGGTGCCACCTCCCCATGGCAGGGCCAGCCCAGGTGGGGCAGGGCCAGCCCAGGTGGGGCAGGGCCAGCCCCCAGGGGCAGGAGGGAGGGCTGGCTCTGCAGAACCCCCTCCTCTGCATTTCTCACCGTGCAACAGAATAAAAACAACATGGCAAAGCCTGGCTTTGGTTTTATCCCTTACCTGAGTGAGAGGGATGATGTCTTTGGCTTGGTGTGAGCTGGATCCATACAGAGGTCAGGGGTGTAACAGGCACTAAGGAACATTGTAAAAGAAAACCAAACCACCAGCACATGTCCTGTCAGAAAAGTAAACGTCAAAATGCTTTCTTGCAAACTTTAATAGAACAGAAAGCAGCCTCCTGTTTGCAAAGGCAGAATCTGGCTTGGTATTTATAGAGGGCTGGGGAAAGGCTTCCAGAAAAGCTGTTTTTCCTTCACAGTCCTGTTCACCCCTGTAGAAGTACAGGTGGGGAGTGCTCTATAAGTTTTCATTTTCTGCTGGAAGGATTTAAAATATTGACAAACTTATTGTTCATGTCCTAAAAGATTGTGGTTTTGTTGTTGAACTTATCCCTGAAAATTGCCATCTCAGGGACCAAGAATTTATTATTTCTTAACTGGGTAATGTGACAGCAAACAGATGGATCTTTCAAATAGGTTTCTGAAATAGAACTTACAGACATAAACCCTGAAGTCTGTATCCTATCCCTGGCTGGACAAAATTCCTCCCCATGCCCGAAAGCTATGAAAATTAGATAATATAATGGCACAATCATTTGCCGTTACAGGGATTGTATTTTTTAGGAAGAGAACACCCCTCTCCAACAAATCATTCAGAAAAACAATTTAATTAGAATCTTTAAGTAAAATCTTAATAAGTAGATGATTGCAATAAGGATTCCAATGCAGGAATAATGTGTTGTTTTTGTTTCAATTTTGCTCCCAGTTCCAATTGCCTGATCAAAGAATTTGGGTAAGTTCATTGCTTATATTTTTGATTTAATCACTGTGAAATAAATTGCATAAGAAAAATATAATATGAAAGATAACTTACCTCTCAGTTATGGAACATGACACTCTTTCCTACAGGGTCTTGCAGCTGAGCAGATAAATATGCTCTTATGTCAAATAGGCTTTATTTTTATGTACCTGATCCTCCTGGTTTTGTTTGGTGAAGGCAATGGGAGTTTTACCTGAGTGAGGGTTGCAGAATGCAGTCTTTGTTTATATGTGACTGAAATTGTTCCAAGCCATTTTTCTTCAGAGACTGCAGTGAGATTTTGAGGCCGAAATCTTGTTAGATTGCAATAGTTAATAAATATTTAATCTGCATTAAGATACAGAGTCTCAGAGGATTTAGGTTTCTATCTCATTTGACTTCGGTGAGAGTTAGTCACTTTAATAGTCACTTTAATAGCTTTGAAATTTTGAGCCTAATTGCTCATTGCAGTGCTTAAAGTAGAAATAAAACACCCATTTATTTGCTGTGTTTGGGTCAGATTTGTCCTCTGTGTATACTTACATCATCCTCCTTACGCGAACAGGAATTGTGCTTTTAGTGCACTATGGGATAAATTTGGGCTTTTTCTTCTATTTTTATGAAACCTTGTTTTTAATACATCTAAATTGTTCATGAGAAGAAAAAAAAAGAACCACAGCAACTGCTTTTGCAGATGCAAAACGCAGATCCAAAAACGCCGTGTTCTGCTCTCGCACTGCTGGCTCCTCAGCTGCAGCGCCAAATCCGTACATACTTGTCCCAGATTTTCCCAACCTTTGGGCTTTGGAGGGGAGAGCTGGAGCCAGGAGGCAGGGCTGGGGTCCTGACTCACTCCTGCTCGTCGCTCTCGCTGCGACCTGGACTCACTTCACCAGGCAGAGCCAGAATTCTGCAAAGCGAGCGCTGAGACCTTCTGGTGCTCCTCTGCACGTGCATCCCTGCATGGAGGTGCTGTCCCTGCAGATGGGCTCTGAGCCCTGCCCTCTGCTCCCTGCCCTCCTTGGCACACTCCTAGAGCAGTGCTGGACCTTTGCTTTGTGTGCACAAGTAGGTTTTAATCCCACTTTCTTCCTGGGAAGAGCTGTCTTATACAGCTGCAAAGATGCTCTGGGAGCCTGAGCTGGAAGGAGCTGAGCAGGCACCAAAGGACTCCTGAGAGCACCCAGAGGTGCTGCAGGAGCTCAGCAAGCAGGAGGCGGGGTTAGATGCCAGACTTGGAGAGCACAGAAGGTGGTTCCCAAATATTTTCTTTGGGAAATTTGTTGTAGGACGTGAAGGGGCCGTAGTAGGATTTGTGATTTGGCCCAGGCACCCTTAATCCTCTGCTCTCAGAAAAGTGGCTCTGCTTCAGCAAGTTTGGAAAGTGGAAAAACCCACTGCAGTCTGTTTCTTCTGTCTGATTTTCTTGACTTTGGCTTAGTCCTCAAATTTCCATCATCCTGCTCCTTTTGTGCGTGTATGTCTCCTGGCCATGGTCACGCTTTGAGCAGCTCCAGCAGAAATAGGTGTTTAAAACATGAAGTGACTGAGCAGGATGCTAATTCATGGATGAATCTCCATCTTGAGATTTGGTTATGTCACACAAACCTTTCCATCTCAATTCCCAGTTGCATGTGCCACATATTTCAAGATGCTTTGAGATTGTTTTTTCATTGTTTGGCAGGAGCTCTATGGTGCAAATCAATGGACAACACCCTCTTTTGAATGGGTCAGGATTAATTTGATATGGATCAGGATTAATTTGATATATTTATGCCATTTTGGTCTTCATCAGGAGAAGGTTGCTGTAAGGAGGTTCTGTAATTTTAGGCAGACAATATTTGCTTTTTGAAGAACCATGGTAAATAATTTAAACCATTTTACGAATAAATGGAAAAGAAATTGGTGAGTGCCTTAACAAAGCTTTTTGTTTACTGGGCTTATTTTTACGGCATGCTCCATTCTGGTAACTGAGCTTAATCCCCACCAACTGCATTCATAGAAATCCAGTTATTCTGGAACCATACTGCAGATCCGCAGGAGTTTCTTGCTACTGCTTCATAAAGTTCAGCCACGTGTTATAGGTCTCTTGAACGTGAATATAACTCAGCCAAGTTCCAGGGCTGGCTGTCCAAATACACACAGTTTCAAGACAACACAATTCACAAATTGCAGATTTTAGAGGCAACGTTATAACTTCAGCTGGGGGAGGGAGAAATCCTGAGCTTTAGCAGTTGGATTTTGAAGAGTTCCCCAAATAACAGTAGTAAAAATAGAAAGCAAGCACTTGAACAGCTTTTTTTCCCATGAGGTTTGGCCATAAAGTCAGTTGTTTTTGTGATAGTAGCAATGAAGGAGTCATGTTTGTCAAACATGAGATCATGTATTTCATGACATTGTCTGCGAGATTATTTCATATCATCAGGTTATTCTTAAAAGCAGCATCAGCAAACCTTCACTTTATTTATGCCACTTTTTCTTGGGTCGGTTAATAAATTTTAAGACAAATGTTCAAGGCCCCTGCTGATGATATCTTGCCCGCTGAAATGTTTATAAATACTTGTTTTAGCCGATTATGGTAATGTCTGCATTTTTGAGTTGGAGCTGGGGAATTGTGACTGCACATTAGTTTGCGTCAGTCGGAGGTTAATAGCCTCTCAGGGAGGTGGGGGAAAGCTGCTTCCTTTTCCAGACATCTGGACACAGATAGAATCAACAACTCTTATATATGTAAATCAAAAGTTACTGCTCTATATAAGACGCTGTCATTCACCGATGGCAGATTAGGAGCGCGGGACTTGTCCGTGAGGCAGTAGCTGTATGTAAAATATGTAACAGGATCTTCTCCCTCTCCTGCCTCCTCAGAGAGATTTCTCTGTGGGCATGGCAACTCCACTAATCCAATCCTTGGGGTCAAGCAGTGCTCCCCGCTCCGTGCCCCATTCAGGGATCACCGTAGCCCTTGGGTGTTGGTGGGGTGCAGAACCCCCTGAAAGCACAGCTGGTGGCTTTAGCCACACACCTGCCTCCCTGGTGGTCCCAGGGACCATCCCTGGAGAGGGGAGGTGACCATGAGCACCCACCCAACCCCCCAGGACAGACACTGTCACCAGCACCTCTCTCCAGGAGTTTGGTGGGTTGCTACTCAGTCCTGTGGAGGCAGGTCTTGCCTGGCCACCAGTACTAACAGTGTTTGGACGGAAGAAAAGCTACTTCAGTTGTGTTTCAGCTGGGAGTTCCATTGTGGAAGAAGGAAAGTCATCTCCTGAGTTAACATTTAGTCATTAAAAAGAGAGTGGGGGGAAAAGGTAAGAACAAAATATTGGTTTTTACAATCATTGAAGATTACCAGTGGGTCCACCCTGGGGTGTCACTGGGCCTTGAACTGTGGCATATGTCTGTAAATGCCATAGGAAGATGGGTGAGCAGGCAGAGAGTTTGTGACTGTTTACTGCCAGTAGCCAAATCCAGAACTATGAAGATTTTGCAGAAGATTCAGAGAAAGCTGAGTCACCAGGATTAAAACAGCGATAAAAGTCAGTGTGAGTAAACACCCACTAATACCAAGGGGAAAGTGTGACTTTTAACTCCTGTCATTCAGGAAAAAGATCTTGAAGTTGGTAGTCTTATGAAAATATCACCTGAGTGCTTAGCAGAAAGGAACTGAAAACAGCATTGTTGTACTGCCTTCAGGTCTTGAATATAGCTAAAGTTCCTCTTGAAAAGGCCATAGTAGAACGGGAAAAGACACAGAAAAGTGCAGCAATGATGATCACAGATAGGGAACAGCTTCCATTCAAAAAGAGACTAAGTAGACTTTGATTTTTTCATCTGGGAAGAAAATGCCTGAGGGAGCTGTGCCCCAGGTCCATGAGCCCATGAATGGTGAGCAGAACCTGAATGAGGAATGGTTACTCATTACTGGTAACAATACAAAAAAACCACAAAAATATCAGGCAAAAGGCTTAGAAGGAACAAAAGCCAGTATCTTTTCATATGCACCTAATTAAATTGGTGAACTCTCCTTGACAGAAATATAAATGGGTTTGAAAAGGTTTAGCCAAGTGAATGGGAGCAGCAGCTGGTTGCTGTTCAACGTTGTACTGGAGATGCAGCCTCCAATTAATGCTCTTGCACCTCCCTGTGCTGGTGTGTGGCACTGGGGAGATCTGTGCCTTGCCCACCCTCTCCAGTGTGTCCCCTGGAGCCACTGACTGGCATTGAGTACCAGCTTCCAAAATCTCACATCGCAGGTTTAGAATTCCTGCTTGGTTTTGGTGTCTGAAATAGACCTCAGTGCAAAACCCCTGGATTTCTCTGGTATTTTGCAAGTAGACTGGTGAGCAGGGGCTGTCTGCCTGCACTGAAGGTGATGGACAGCATGTTGTGGATCAGGGCTGCAGGATTTCATGAGCTGTAAAATGCCCCCACAGCCCAGGAACCCATCTCACGATAGGCATTTGCATCTTGAAGGCTCTGAGCGCCAACACACTCCAGCAGTTCTTAAGAAAATGCCACAATTTTAGTTCTTGGGAGCCCTAACTCCAGCAGATAATACCAGCTATAATTATCCTGCTAGCAATGGATTGACAGTGCCTCGGATCAGCAAAGCTGTGGGGTCAAACACTTCCCATTGATGCTGCTGCAGTTCTTGAAAAACATAAATCATACCAGGTCACCACATAAGTCAGGCTTAAAAAAAAAACAGCCAAAAACTAAACAGCAAAACAGCAAGCACAATAGTCATTCCTATGGTGAGAAACATATTTTTAGAAAGCGAGTAATACTTTAAAATAATTGGAAGTGCTTGTGTTTCCTCTGGATGAGGGATTTAAGATTAGGTGCTGATTTCATACCTATTTTGGGACTGATGTAATCCTGCAGGCAGTGTTGGAGGTAGATCTGATCTGTGTTGCTGCGCATGAAACAAGAGTCAGTCTCAGTTTCTACTCTGCAAAATCCTGAAAATAAGAACTAAAACAAAAATCAGCATGACTAAGCCATTTTTAATGTAAAGGGGAAAATAGTTGCTTTCATATATTACTGGCGGGGACCATGTGCATGAGAAATTGTGATCCAAAAGTGATTTAAACCCACTAGATAATGAAAGGGACTTGAATATTAAATATACATAAATAAAACATTTATTACACTTCTCAGTGCCCTTATTATTCTTCACCATAAATATGTGATATCATAACCCATGCACTGTCTTGTCATTGCTAATCAGCCCGAAGGCCAAAGGGCATTTTTCATTCAAAGCATTTATTTTCAGCAGTTGTAAAATAGATGAGTGAATTTTTGTGGGGAACAATTAGAAGGAATTAGAGGCAGTGGAACGACTATTTTAAAAGCTTTAAGAATCAATTCCAACTAAAGGAGAAGATGAAGTCGTATAAAAAGAAATATATGGTAATGTTGAGGTGCATGGGTTGATAATGACATCTCGGTGCCGAGATAGAATTACCTCCTCTCCCAGCAGCATCATCATTACATATCTCATGCCTGTGATCAGTACATGTCAAAATCCTTCATATTGACAAATGTGCTGTCCACTTGCATCTGTGGAGAATGTTTTAGCAGCTGAGTGATTATGAATCAAACCCCAGAGCTTACAGCCCTTACTGCCTCCCAATGCTTTCACATTTGTTGCCTGACAAGTAAATGTATCTTGACTTCCCTCTGAGATTTTTTATTTTTTTCCACCGTGTTTGATGAAAGACGTTTGGCAAATTGGCAGTGGTACCCTGTACGTTGCAATTTGTACTCAGCATTAGGAATCTGAGCATGAAATGAGAGGGCAGGCTACAGGCTAAAGGGAAAAAAACAACCCAGCCCAAAGGCAGAGCTAACCAGCATGGAAATAGTCATGCCAGGAGACAGCAGTGTAATTCTGCCAATGAAAATAAAATTAAATAAACCTGCAAAAATGCCCAGTTCTTCCAATTAAAATTTAAGTTTTTCAACAATCAGAGGAACCTTTTATGGGTTTTGAAGAACAGTCTGTGGAGGTGTTCCAGCTGAAAAGGGTTCCACATCTTGTCCTTCATATCATTTCCTTCTTCGTTACAAGCAAGATCTTGCACAGGGCTCATGCTGTGGGTTTTGTGCTCTGTAGGTGAGAACTTTCTTTTTTTTTTTTTTTATTTGTTTGTGGTGTTGTGGAAAGGTGGATGGTTATTCTCACCTGTCAGTAGGCTCAGCAGCATTCTTGAACTCTTCAAGTGGCAATGTTTGAGGTTTTTGGAGGAGCTTTTCGTGGTCTGTTCCAGACAGCTTAAAGGAAACTGTTCTCCAGAAATTATTTAATCCCTACTCCCTGCAAATTACAGACAGCTAATCAAGAGTGGAGCCATCCCAAAGCACACAGGAGTTACAAGTAACTAAAGGTAGAACAAGAATATTAAGAGGTGGAAAAACAGCATAGACATTTAACAGGCAATGTGAATACAGAGCACCAAACCCACCAAAGCTTCATTTCTTCTGTGTTTATCTAATGGTCTTTGTCTCTGATGGGCTAGAACACTGGACTGGATGGCTGGATGTGGCTGGAACATCAATGGAGCCTCTTTGGATCTGGATTGTTGCAGCCCTTGGCTGAGCTAGAGTGTTCATAAGGTTTCCTCTGCAATATGTGTCCTCTGCAAGTCCTTAAAAAAAAAACCCAACTAGAAATTCAGTTGTTATTTCTGTTCATTTGGTAATAAATATCCAATGATTTCTGTAGATGGGATGCATAGACTTGTAGGCATACAACCACAGAGCATGACTGCAAAACCTGGAATTTTATAGGAGCTGGGGCTTAAAATTAAGAAGAAATGAACACTGGCTGATTATTACCCTCATGACCCATAATTTTTGAGACTGCAGCTCCGCACTGACTTATTTTCCCTTTTCTTCTTTCACTTGTCAGTCAATGTTCTCTGCGTTTCGGGCGGGGGCAGAAAGCCGAGGGGATCATTTACCTTGGTGGGCTCTGTGCTCTCTCCTGCTGCAGGTGTCAGCTATAGAGAACATGGCCGAGAAGCTGGAGAGCTTCAGCTCCCTGAAGCCGGAGGCCAGCGAGCTGATCCAGTCGGTGCCGTCCATGTTCAACTTCCGCGCGCCGCCCAGCGCCCTCCCCGAGACGCTGCTGCGCAAGGGCAAGGAGCGCTACACGTGCAGGTAGCCCCGGGGCCACCTCCCCGAGCCCCCCTGCTCTGACAGCCAACAGCGAGTCTCTCAGGCCTCTCCGTGCCCACCGTGGAAAGCGTTTCCCTTTGGGGCTCCTGGCCTGGACCAGGAGTGGTGTGGCCAGCAGCAGCAGGGAGGTCATTCCTCCCCTGTACTGGGCACTGGTGAGGCCACACCTCGAGTGCTGAGTCCAGTTCTGGGCCCTCAGTTTAGGGAGGACACTGAGTGCTGTGTCCATCTCTGTCCCTCAGTTTAGGAAGGACACTGAGTGCTGTGTCCAGCTCTGTCCCTCAGTTTAGGAAGGACACTGAGTGCTGTGTCCAGCTCTGTCCCTCAGTTTAGGAAGGACACTGAGTGCTGTGTCCAGTTCTGTCCCTCAGTTTAGGAAGAACACTGAGTGCTGTGTCCAGCTCTGTCCCCTCAGTTTAGGGAGGACACTGAGTGCTGTGTCCAGCTCTGTCCCCTCAGTTTAGGNCTGGGGAGGTGGTGGAGTCACCATCCCTGGATGTGTTCAAAAAAAGTTTGGATATGACACTTGGTGCCATGGTTTAGTTAAGTTTTTAGGGCTGGGATGGACTCAATGATCATGAAGGTCTCTTCCAATCTAGTCATTCTGTTTATTAAATTATTGGTGTTATGAAACAAAGAGCTCTCCCTTGATACCTTGGAGTGGCTACCTAGAACAGGGGCTAGACAAGATTAAGAGAATAAAACCAGGTATTTATTAAAGACCTTCAATAGATACACCTTGGGCAGCCAGAAGGCTCCCAGAGGCTACAGCCAAAATGGACGAACATCACGAGTTTTTCAGACAATTATAAGTTTGATCCATTTAAATATCAGGGATTAATCCTCCAATTACAGTTTCAGGTAATGAAGTCATTTACTCCAACTTTGCCCCTCCTAATTCACTGTTGTTTACATCCCTCAAGGCCTGACACAGTAAGGTGTCCTTGAGTTTCAGGCTCAGAGAGGAATTGTTTTGTCTGACCAAACTGTGAAGACAGTAGCTAACACTCTATATGGAGTTTTAGGGTTATACACTAAAGCAGTACAGGATTTGAAAAATATAAAAGCTAAATCCTAAGGCATCACCCTGTATCACAGCAGTTTGATAAATGAGGTGGAAACTGTTATATAAACAATTCTTTTTTTTCCAAGTTTTCTCATCACTTTCGTATATAAAAGTGTGCTTTCATTATTGATTTTTTTGATCGTGAACTACAGACGTGTTTTCTCTCGGGCTTCTGGTTTTAATATCCAAAGGGATCAGTGATAAAATACATGACTTATTAGGACTTGTGTGTACAGACTTAAAAAAAAAAACCCCGCAATGAAGATAGTCATTGAATGTGCACCCAAAATGAATGGGAGCTTTGTCAAGTAGAGTGGAATTAGCTGTGTGGGTATTTTGAAGGCTTATACATCACGTTGTGAAAAAATAAATGGGATGTTAAAAGTGAGGGGATGCAATCTTCAAAGTCGTCGTGTGGAGCAGCCACCACCCTCATTCGTTTAAGAGTTCTGTGTGTGCTCTGCCCCCATGCAAAAATGGGCTCAATGTCCTCAACAGAATGGGCCAATTATAAACTGAGTATTAATACGTTACTTGAACAAAGGGGGAGAATTCACAATAATTTTATTTTTTTGGCCATTATTTTTCCTGTGACACATTATCGAGTTTGGAGAATGGTTTTTAAATTGCTCTGTTTAGGTCTCTCTATCATCTCCAGAATGTGCAGGCGTTTGACACTGGCATATCGGTTTATCTGATCTTTTTGAAAACATGTCACCTTCTTTCAAGATGTGTTGTTATAGAAACATACCTTGATGGATTAGGTCTTTGAGTCTTGTCTGCTCTGATCCTGTTCAATGCACAGAACGGTGTCACGTTTGCTGACAGGTAGAATTGGTTGAAAGGTTTGAAATTTGCTTACACAGAGGCGGAAATCCAAGGCTTTAATAACAGATTCTCTTGATTCTAAATCTGAATGAGGCTGATTATCACCCAGTGGGCTTAGAACCTTGGGGTGATCTTCAAAACAGGTTTTTCATACAATCCTTGCTTCTGCACAAGCAAAGCTGGTCGGTGCCAGCAGTTCCAGTCCCACTCTTGTGTGTGTGTGGGGATCCCTTACATTTGCTGAATGCTTTTATTCAGATGTTTTTGCACAAAAGCAATGCCAATAGAACCATATCGTGATGATGATTCCATCTGGGCTGTGCATCCAGTGCAGCTCAAATTGGGAAGAAGCCACTGAAGGTTGCATTGTCTTATCAAACATTTTCTTATCACAGATACTGTGGCAAGATTTTCCCGAGGTCTGCAAACCTGACCCGTCACCTGAGGACGCACACTGGAGAGCAGCCCTACAGGTACCACACCCCTCACCCCTGTCTGTGCTGTGGCCAAGCTTTAGGGTCCCTTCCAGGGCAGACGTTTTCTGTGAATAAAGACAGGGAGTTCAACATCCTTGATGGACCAGCTCCAGCCCTTCCTCCTTAGCTTTGCACCCACCATTGCATTTTGGTCTCAGAGTTTTGTGCATTCAGTGCTGATCCTTGGTGTTAAAGCTGCAGAAAGGGAGAGAGTTTTGGTCCTGGTAAAGTTCTTTTGGCTGGGGCAGCTTCCCAACACAATCCCCAAGTCCTGCCTTTGCTGGCAGGGTGGCTGGCACTGCTGAACCAGCAGGATTGAAGTGATGTTCAGTAGGGCTCATGGACATACTTTCCCTTGCAAAAATGTTTTTTTTTTTAATTGGAGTTTTGTGGTGTTATTTGCAGCCTAAAGTTGGGTGATTTGTCAGTCATCTGATTTCTGAAAGGTCCCGGTTGCAAAGGCATGACTGTATTTATTTGTTTCCTGCCTAATCTGGATCCTTTCTGAGGTCTGCTTAACCAAAACCCATGTGGGTGTACTCTCCTGTTGATAAGAATATGTGTGTGATACTGAATCCAGGACAGTCACATGCAGAAATGTGTATAAAGCTTCACCTTATTGAAAATGAAAGGCTAATTTAAACTGGAAGGAGGCCAGTTCATGTTCCAGTAAAACAAATGCACAGATTTCTGCATTTTATGAGCTGTAAAGAGCAGAGTAAGCTCATTGTTTGTGAGGAAACAATATGTTTTTTGCATCTAGTCTCTTTGGGAAGTGAGATTCACATCTAATTTTATTGAAGGAAGGTCTTGATGCATATTATACCTGTCCACTGTATAAAAGCCACAAGGAATTAGTAGCATAATGGGTGATTTCAGCACTAAAAAAAATTTGACATCATTGACAAGTGTAAGAGAGGCACGGGAAAAGTAAAAGATTGAAAAACTAAAGTGGTGAAGACTCTTGGCTAGCTGCCAGACAGAGAATTTGGAATAGTTATAGTATGACTTAGTAATGGCTTAAAGAGCAATACAGTAAAGGCTTTAGGGACTCCAAATCGCTACAGAGTATGAAAATTGATGCCTCTGGTACCAGAGTGATAGACTAAACTACTCACATTGGCACAGTATTAAAGGTTGGGATTGTTTATTGCTGGTTTTTGCAAGATAACCGAATTTCCTCTGGGATTAGCAATCAAGCAAGCTAATTCCTCAAGAAAAGATTTAATCACACAGTATAATTTAGAATAGGAAAAGAAATAGCCCTTTTTACCTTATTTGAGCATTAGAAGAGATCTGTTTCATGTTTTTTCCAAAAGTGTTTAATTGTATTGTGTTGGCAGCACATGAAACAATGGAGTTATTGCTCTACTGTTTTCAAACTTCCCAACTTTGCATGCAACAGTTGTAAAAACATGGAACTCAATTACCATAGCTAATTTGATGCCATTAGCTCAGAAATATTATGCTCATTCCTAGAGGCAGTATTTAAAATATAAAGTCTAATGTGAATTAAAGCTGAAAACGCCACCATAGAAGTTAAGTCTCCATTCCAAGAGCACAGCTCTCCAGTTACCCAAAATTTGTCTTCATGTCAGGGAGGATTGAGCCTCAATAGGGAACAAGGAACTGTGGTTGGGTGTTGAGACTGAGCCCAGAAGGCTCTTCATGTGTCTTGGGACGAATCTTACGTTTCCAGCTACTAACAAACTCTTTCCTACTCACTTGTTTTGTTGGTTTTTTTAGATGCAAATACTGTGACAGATCCTTCAGCATATCCTCTAACCTGCAGAGACATGTGCGTAACATCCACAATAAAGAGAAGCCATTCAAGTGTCACTTATGTGACAGGTGTTTTGGTCAACAAACCAATCTTGACAGACATCTAAAAAAGCACGAGAACGGGAACATGTCTGGTATGTTCTGTCTTTTCCCTCCTGTCCCTTCCCTCCCCAGCCTGCCCCATGTCCCGTGTGCAGGGACTGCCCGTTCCCTGTCAGCACTGCCGAGTGTGCACAGGCACACACTGCTCTGACGGCTGGGGGGTTGCAAAATATGTAAGTGCCTAAGCTCTGCTGACATTTAAAGTGCTTTGAAAATCCCAGCATAAACTCTCCCCTTGTATAACTTAAGACCACTGGATGATGTCTTTTCTTTTGGTTTTAATTAAGCCAGCCCATAGCGTTTTGAGAACAGACTGGGAAAATTGGTTTAATCCCATCTCCACAATCACTTGGATCTCAATAGGAGTCCTAGATTTAGAGTCTCAGGGGACACTCTAAAAGATTTTCCTGGCACCTTCTGAAATATTCCCACTGTCAGGAGCGGCAAAGCGCTGGTTATTACGGGGCTCATGGTGCCTCTCAGGCCACAAAGCAAATTGGTCACTGCACAGCAGCAGCACAGGCTGTGGCAGGAGGGGATGTCATTGGGCTGGTTTGAGTGTCTGCAGGGTTTAATGAAAACCCTCTCTGCAGTCCTCCAGTCTGCATTTTGCCCCAGTGGAGATAACCAGGGGCATGCAGTGAATGCAGAGCTGTCCCTTCCCCAGTGCTCAGAGAAAGGCGTCTGACACTGGTCTCTCCGTGCTAATGAACCCGGGTGATTATGCCAATGGCTGCTCCATATTTTGAACAAATCTGCATAATTGATAGCTAAAAATTAAGTTTCATTTTCTCAGTTGAGGCTCTAGTCTAGGAAGGACAGTTATCAATGGACAATCTTGGAATCACAAGGAGCAGGAGGGAGATGTTGAAATAGAGACCTGGCAAAAGTGATGATAAATCATGGAAATGGTACCCAGCACGCAACCAAGTATTTTTGGCTGGAAATCACCTTTGCCCATGAATAATTACTAATTACTAGTTTTATGGCCAAAAGCTGATAGTTCACACTGATCAACTTTTGGCTCTCGCCCATTTTAACCAGAGTTTCAATTTCATTTTGATTTAAATGGTTAAATATAGAAAATGTAAAGGAGCAGCAATAGACGTCGTGTGTTTTGCTTTAAGGTACTGCAACATCTTCACCTCACTCAGAACTGGAAAGCACAGGGGCAATCCTAGATGACAAGGAAGACTCTTACTTCACAGAAATTAGGAATTTTATTGGAAACAGCAACCACAACAATCAATCCCCCCGAAACTCAGAGGAGAGGTGAGTTATGTCTGATCTGTCTTCAGAAGGTGCCCACCACCCCTTTTCCAGGTCTGCAGACCTGACTGTTCACTTCTGATGGTGTCTGGAGCCAGAGTTATTTTAGAATCTGGTTGCTTCAGTGGCCACCTCGGTGTCTTAGGAAAAGAAATGTGTTGATTGCCTCTCCACTGTGTATGAAGATGTTCCAAGTGGCAGATGCTGGTCAAGAGATTCGATCTGTGAAAACATTTCTCCTTGCATCTGGAGCTCTCAGTTTCAGTCTCCCACCGTTGGTTTAAATCTGCTGAAAAATTCCTTCTCTTTACATTCATGGTGGAACAGGTGAATTCTACATCCTGTGGCTAAATGTATGGAGCCTTAGGATTTGAGTGCAATTTAAATGTGTAATTAATAAAGTAGACCAAGCTAAATTCTTGGATCAAATGAAAGATCATAGCTGAAAGTCCTTTCCCGTAAGTAACTCAATCCCAAGAAAGATGCTGAGTAGCCAAAAGCCCGTGAGGCTGCGGGTGGGCGTTGGGAGTCCACAGTGCTCCAGCATGTGAGAGAGCTCTTTCTACTAAGATTTATTAAGTATATGGGTGTTTGAATTCTTCTGAACTAACAGAAGAGAGACCACTTCTAAATATTTTCGGTTAATAAAAGTACAGCTAAGCAGAAAAGGCTGTGGGATGGAGCCCCACGTATTTCTTTGGGGTTGGTGTTGCATTATGCATTATTTTCCCTTTTGAATTGGCATTACATTATCAACATCAAAAAATTCTTACTGTTGGTGACAAACTTTGCTGTCTCCTCCATTTCTAGATGCCTTTGTGAAGGGATCAAAAGGGTGGACACAACACAATTTCCACAAAAGTATTGGATTAAGTGATTACATGCATATTCAAATTTCATTCCATCTTGATTGGCAATGAGGGCTTGGGATTTTTTCCTTGCACATCTGGTCTCAACATGTCCTCCGACAGGAAGTCAGCAAAGTGGAAAGGTTGCTGGGTTGTGCAGTGTTTCCTTTCTAAATTTGGCACTTCAGACTGCTCTTGACGGATATTTTATCCCTGGCAAATTGCTGCATTTGAAAGCATAATTAGAGAATCTGTTTTCTTAATCACATGCCTTTTGTTACTTTGGTTGTAGTCCATCTCCCTTTCATTTCTAGCAGCCTCAATTGAGCATAACAAGCAAGTTGGCAGCCCCAACTGGGCTCAACAATTTCTTATTTCTGCCTATTTAAATAAAAGATGATAAAGAGATATTTCTCTGATGATCTTAGAGGGAGGTGGCTGCTCCAGCTCTCCCTGTTCTGCACAACCTCAGATTTTTTTGATACTATTCTAAAGACAGACCATTCCCTAGAGCTTTTTTTTTCAGTGCAATACTAAACTCATGGCAGTCAGCTGGAATTTGCTCGGAAAATAGATGAAACGCTAATATGTTCAGGAAAACGATGCTATTATTGTGGCAGAAACCAGCTTTGCTCCTCAGAAAGTCGGTCTGTTACAGCAGAAAGTCAAATGTTGAACACCAACAGGGCTATGAGGGTTCAGCTTATCTTGCTCCAGCTTTGGGTCTATCCCATATTGTCCCGCACAGTTTGAAGCACGCGGAGTCTGGAGCAAACTGCGTGCGGACAATAAGGTTTCCATTTTTGTAACTGTATTCCTGGAAGAGTTAAGGACCTTTTGCACAATGAGAACAATAGATGAATCAAGGCCTCTCTGCTACATGACGTGGTGGGGGCAGATGCAGTGGTAGCATGGATTTTGGGGGGGCCTCCACTGGGTGCAGCTCATTGGCATCACTGTGCCTCTGGCTGGGCGTTGGTTGAGGCCGCGGTGCCGAATTCCTTTAGCTCTCATTTGATGTGATGGACACGAAGCAGCGCTGGATGCTCTGAATCCTACAGAGCTGACAGTGTTACCAAACGAGCCCCTACTTCAGCGTGGGTATTATGTCCTTGATCAAAATCCTGTAGGAAGTAGTTAAGAGAAGTCATTGTCTGAGAGCAAAGGGCAGCGTAATAACAGCGTGTAGACCAAATGGTTTTCCGTGTGTGTATTGCTGTAATTACTCATTTAATAGGAATAAATGCACTTAAATTGCCATATGACCTTTCTTTTCATTGCTTTTTACCCTTCAAATCAGTCAATAACCTAGTTCAGCACGGAGGCAATATTGCAGACCACTGTTCAGGTCTCCAGATGAAGTCCCTTAGGTTCCCATGTATGAAATCCATACATCCAGTGAAGCAATATGGCTTCCAAAGGGGTGGTAGTGTGCAAAATTAATTATGCATGCAATTTTGACTTTAAAACTCTGAATGCAATATTGGATGTCATTTTTTGTTAAAAATGCCAGATCCAATTTTCAGAGTTTCTTGGCCCCTACAGCTTCTGTTAAAAGGCAGTGAGTTGTTTTGCCCAGACTACATGTATGATTGGAAACTTGAGATGAAATAATGCATGAGAAAATTTGGAATGGTTATTTGAACATGCCTCTGTTAGAACAGTAGTTTTAGCAGGATAACAGGAAAATCCCATGCTGATGGTGCTGCAATGTACCACTGATTTCTGAGTGGAATTTTCTCCAATGCTGCCTGAATGTCTGAAGCTAAGCAAGATATAAAATACTTTATTCTGCTGGGACAGATACTTTTCAGATCTGCCTCCAAGAGTTTGCCAATGAGGAGCTTTCATATCTGATCGGGGTTTATAGCTTGCATTTGTTTTGGTACTTTCAGAATGAATGGCAGCCACTTTAAGGATGAAAAAGCCATGATAGCCAGCCAGAACTCAGATCTGTTGGATGACGAGGAGGCAGAAGATGAAGTGATGATGGATGAAGAGGATGAAGAGAGCGAAATGGCAGGGAAAGCAGTCAAAGAGCCCGTGACGAGTGACATGCATGAGGGCACTCCCGAGGAGGATTATGAGGAAACGACCACTTTGGACATGAACTGCAAAGCTTCCCCTGGCAGGTTGGTTCCTTCCGAGTATTGGTGTGCCCGATAGGCGGAATAAAAACAATAAACCATACAAGAGTGCCAGCACCAAACCGGCTGCCGTGGGAACCGGCCCGGAGCAGCCGCTTCCCACTCACAATAGCAACGTGCATCCGTGTTTGGGTCAACACCAGCCCTGCTCTCAGCCTCCTCATACAGTCTGGAGCCCTTGTTAGGAAAATCGACCGTGCTTGGGGAGCTATTGTGAGGTTCTGGGTGAGACAGGAAGTAGGGTGAGACAGTTCCATGGGAGAGACGTTATCTGCTCCACAAGCCGTCCTGGATCTCTCATAATGGTCTTGCAAAAGGCTGTGGAGACACCATGAGAGAGACAAACTCTCCCTCCCCCACTAAACTGCCCTTTCTTTAGAACAGAAAAGGGAATTCCTTTTATTTCAGGATCGCCGTTCCATAAGGCAAGGTGGTTTATGAATATGAGAAAGGGGGAAATTGCTCAGATGTGTTAATCTGAGAAGATGAGGGAACGCAGAGAGGATCATTTAATTGACATTTAAAACCTCCATGGTGTTTTTGTAGGTATAAAGATGAGGAGTATAATAAGACTGGACTTTCGGCTTTGGACCACATAAGGCACTTCACAGATAGCCTCAAAATGAGGAAAATGGAAGAAAATCAATACAGTGAAGCTGAATTGGCAGCTTTCAATGCTTCCCAGCTGCCAGAGGACCTCAAGCAACCATTGTACAGGAAATCCAAATCCCAGGTAAAAGCTTAAGTCAGTTAAAATGTTCCTGTGACCAAATACCCGCAGGATTAAGCTGTTAGTGTGTGGCAGGCAGGGTTGTTCCAGTTTTGTCAGTCAGGGCTGTGCTCCATGTCCACAAACCTCAGGCTCACCCAACATCCCACTGCACCCCAGAGACATGGCAGGGTGCTCTGCTTTCTGAGAACAGAGGATTTCCATGCTTTTTTCTTACTTTTTTTACAATTTTTATTCTGCCTGCTGCCCTCAGAAATGCCATGGTAAGAACAAGTCCCACTCTGCTGACACTGATGCTGAGGGGTTTTGCTGCACCCTCACAGGGATGTGACTTGATTTTCTGACTGGCTTGGCTTTCTGGTATTTTCTTATAGCCTGTTGGGTGGTACCACCTCTAGGTCCTCAGCATGTTTTGCAAATAGCAATAACTGAAATGGTATCCTCGTGCTATTTCTTGCAGTTTAATAAACATTAATTAATTAAAACGGGGCTTTTTAGCCCTTTGAAAGATTCCTGTTTTAAAAACTGCAGAATATGCATGTAGGAAAGGTCAGCAAAGGAGACTGTTATATTTGGTGAAATACAGGACGAGACAAGGGATAATGTGATTCCTCAGCCTCTTGAAAAGAGCCTCCTGTGCCAAGAATCTGAAGGCAAAGGAGACTTTGGGACCTTGTCGACTATCAAAGGTTTCTCTGAGCTTTGTGAAACCAGATGAAAGCAGAAATTATTATTACTATTAGTGAGTCAAAAGTGCCAGTGAAAGGGTTGACAGTGGTTTTACCTAAAGCATTTGGTTGGGTTTTTTTTTCTAACTAAGTTGAGCCCAGTGGCTGTAGCCTGACTGCCGCCCTGACCGCGCAGGGGTGGCGCGGGTCCAAGCTCAGATCCCCTCCGCAGGAGTGTGACCTCCCTGTCCTTCTTCTGTCCCCGTCCAGGCCTATGCCATGATGCTCTCTCTCTCCGACAAGGACTCCCTTCATTCTGCATCCCACAGTTCTCCCAACGTGTGGCACAGTATGGCGAGAGCCGCCGCGGAATCCAGCGCCATCCAGTCCATCAGCCACGTATGACAGTGCGGAGTCTTACCGAGGATGGGACCAAGTCCAAACCAGTAGCATGGCTCTTTCATATATGACTATTTAAAAGACTGCTGAGCAGAATGCCTTATAAATCTGAAGGGTCACTCAGTTAAAGTCCGGTGACCTTAAACTGAATAATTTTAAAAAAGAAAAGAAAGAAACTATTTATTCTCAATATTTTGTTTTGCACAGCAAAGGCAGCTGCTGACTTCTGGAGGATCAATGCGACTTAAAAGAAAAAAAATAAAATAAAAAAAAAAAGGTTTCAGTGGATTATGTAAACGGGGCTGGGAAAAAGTGTCTTCCAGTTCACCCGGCTTTGAGGGGCAGGGGCAGAAGGGTTAAGACTGCATTGATACACACATGGGCACTCCTTTAAAGTAGGAACTGAATTGATTTTCTTTTTGTATAAGATAGTTTGACACAGGATTGGGAACAGTTGCTTTTATGTACAAATCTCTTCATTAAAGCTTTATGCATTTTAGCCCTTCAAAGAAAGAAAATAGTTCTATCAAATGCACACTATCCATCGTAATTGTAGAAAGAAGTAACAGGGAATATTTTGTTCTCTCCGTAATTCTTTTGCCTTCTCAACTGCATTGTTTAAAAAAACAAAGGAAAAACAAGGAGAAAAAAAATGACAGAAAAAGAAAGAACTCTGAGAAACAATACATAAGAGGCTTGTGTATATTGTAAACTATGAATGTTCACTGCTCCAAGAAGCTAAATCATCCAGATAATTCCGTGAAAGCACCGCGTTCATCGACAACACCACTAGTTCGAATCATTGTAAGGAGATCTTTAATTTTCGACAATCATGTCACTATTTTGTTGTATTGTTTCCTTTCCCCCTACCCTCTTAATTTCTCCTTTGTGTTGTGTGTACCGTGTATTTATTTGTTGGCAAACGATTGTTTGTTGATTACAATAGCACTGTTCCTGTAACAAACAGCACTGCTCCAGTCCCCCACTGTGTTATGATGTAAGGCACCCATGTACTTCCAAAAAAGTGAGGTGAACTGATCTGTGTATATGGGAGTGCAAAACAGTGTTTGAAATTTTCTTACATTCCTATTTTATTTTTTTTTGCCTTTTAATGAACTAAATAACTAATAGATGCGACTTAGTTTTGTTCTTTTTTTTTTTTTGTAATACAGTAAATTGATTCGATTGTATAAACAGTTATAATTTCTTCATGAAAGCATGATTCTTCTGATTAAAAAAAAAACTGTACCCAATATTTTATGCTGGTTGTCTGCGAGCTTGTGTGATGTTATGTTCATGTTAATCCTATTTGTAAGATGAAGTGTTCCAAATTTATGTTTTAAAAAAAACAAATAAATAACGGAAGGTATTCAGTTATTTTTGGGGTTTTTTTTGGCCTTTAGTGAGGGACCAGATTTATTTTTCCTTTTGTTTATAATCTCATTTTGAAATAATCGGCAAGTTGAGGTACTTTCTTTAAATGCTTTGTACAATGTAACTGTTACGCATTTCAGTACATTACTATGGGAGGATCAACTTAAAAAAAAATAATAAAGGACTACAAAACTGAAGGGATCTATTTCCTTTTTGTCTTGGTTTTGTCTGAGTTGGGATTTAAAAAAAAAAAAGGACCATTTCCTCTGCAGCAAAGATGGATCTGTGGGGTCGTGAGAGCAACCAGAGGATGGGGCATTGGGAGGTGTCTTGGACTTGGCCGTGAAATGTGGGACACGAGCCAGAGCCTCTCAATAGACCGACCGTTGGAGGGCTTTAGTTAAGTCCTTTAAGTTTCAAAACACTACCTTGGAAAAGAGGGATATTTAGGTCATTTCACAGAAGAGGTTGGTGCAGTGTCACCTTCAAAGGCACTTGTCGAGTTTGAGTTTTGCCTGCGTGCTGCTTGGGGGGACAAGGTTGGGAAGCACTGGCTGGGCTGGTGCATAATGAAATATTCACTCACTAGAGTGATCAAAATCCATGGCTGAGAAGCTAAATGAGACTCCAACTGCATAAAATGAGCCTTGGAGACTCTAAAAGGGAAAAAAAAGAGAGTATTTTTATTTGTGTTCCCTTTGAAATCAGATCCGAACCCCTGCTTCTGGGCAACCTGTGGAGGAGTGATGCCAGGAAAAGCCAGCATTTTCCCAGGAAATGCCTGTCTTGCTGCTCTTCTCATCAGCAGAGATAGAAGGGCTGAGATGCTCCTCTCTCAGCCTGTGTCAGTGCACAAAGACCTCTCGTAAGATATTTAAGTTATATTTCAGAATAACCTGTATGTGTCATTCTTGTCTTCAGCCCAGGTGTGGGCTTGTTTGGTTTGCTCCTCCAGCTTGAGAGCCTTCTGCACAAGTTGGTGGCAAGCTGAGGCCTACACCCCAATGGTTTTCATGCAGGAAGCCTAAACCCCACCTGGAAAAAAATGTAAATAGATGAAAAAAAAAAAATCACGTGTGCATATTCTTGTACTGCACTGGCCTGAGGCAATGGCCAAGTACATGCAAATAATTGCATAAATAGGCTATTATTTTTAGTGCAGTAAAAGTCACTGTGAAACTTGGTTTTAGGTTTCTGCCAAATACAGAGGACAAACAGATTAATCAAGTCAAGTTCTATCTGCAAACAACTTTCCAGATCGTTTTCCCCTTTAATTTGATGCAATGACAGTTCTTATCAGCTCTGCCCTCACCTGCCCTAGATGAAAGAGGGTTTGGGAGGTGGAGAAAGGGTGGGACAGTGTCCCCTGGGTTTAATGTTCTGGGTTACTGTAGCACACACAGACCTGTCAGGAAAAGTGCTCCTTGAGCAGGGCTCAGGGTTAGTTCAACCTGCCCGTAACCAGGTCTGGTGACCATAGGGAGCGACTGCCACCAATCCCTGGGCTGATTTTCCCACTGGTTGTCTGGAACTTGGTATTTTCTTGCCACAGTGTCCCACCCAGCAGCACTGCCCACAGGGATTGATGAGCAGAGGGGGCAAAGTGTATTTCTGTAATATCACAAGGAGTCCTTCAACTCCATGTAGATCCCTTACCATGACCTTACTTTTCATTGCCTTGTCTCAGTGCCAGAGTTGTTCACCCAGAGGAATAGCTGAAAAGCAAACCCAGATTTGATTACTCATCCCCCAATAAACACAGAAAACTGGATAATTTTTGTCTTTGTGTCATACCCTCCCCAATGGACCACACAGGTGCAATTGTCCAGATGCAAACAGATGCTGAGTGAGGATTGATGTTTCTGGCTTTCTGCTACAGTGATTTAATTTTTTTTTTTAAGGAAAAAAAAAGTCAATACTTTTCAAAAATCCCTTCAGCTTATTTCAGCATCATCCTACTGTTCACCCCACTATAGTACTTTTCTGTAAGTCAACAAATCATTCCCATGTGATCCAGCAGCCTTCCTAGATGGAGGAGCTGCACATTACCCTCTCAATTCCTATCTGCAGAACCGAACAAAGCCCCAGCATGACAAGATGATTAATCAATATTTCACCCTGGCCCAGCTCCTCAATACCCCTGTGGATCTCAGCCGCCGCTCCCGTGTCAGCTGCTGTTTCCAATGGGTACATTTGTGGAGTAATGGGAGAGGAAGTTATTATAAAAGCATTTGCAGGGCTGCTTTTGCTCAGCTATTCACTTTGGCCCGTTGCTCCATGAGTGTGTTGAACTTTAAGACTTTCTGTCGGGTCGCTCACATGTAGACACTCCCTGTGAGCTCCTGGATGGCTCCGCGGCGCTCTCCTCCTTCCAGCTATATTTAGTCCCAGTTGTGGTTTTGTTGCTCACTCGTAGAGTGGTGTGGAAAAGTCACTCTTAAAGATGCTTCCAGTAATGATTTAAACAAAACAAAGGTATCCAGCAGCAAACAGAAACCCCTTTTTCCATGTCAAAGCCCATGGTCCTTGCCAGGGCTCCAGTAAGCAGGAAAATGTTTTCTGCAGCCTGGCCAAAACCAGCCTTTCTCCCATCCATTGACTGGCTCTGTAGGTCTGTGAGTACACCTAAGTCTGGGGCTGGCAAGAGCCAAATTAATTCAACTTCTGTTTCTGTACAGAAAATGGTGCCAGCTTGAGGAAGGCTCAACTCAAGTTCAGAGTCATTTAGGGAAGTCTGGGGAGATGGTGAACACCAAATAAAAAGTAAAAAATAAGTACTGTGTCCCTCTTCCGTTGTTTTTTCCCCTGATTCGGACTCATTTGCTGCTAGAGGAAAACAATTTTCAGCAAAATTATCCCAGAATTTAGATTTTAATAAGACTAACATTTAGATGATCCCTGAAAAGAGTCCCCACTGCCACACAGTGATCCAGGAACCCATGGAACATCTTGCAAGCCTTTATCCCAAAACTGCTGCCTCAACTTTGCTTGGGACTGGTTGCCCCCCTAGGTATGAACATAAACCAGACTGAACACAGATCCTTTTGCATGGTGGGAGCAAAGCCTGCTTGTTTTGATCCAAGAGGGTGCACTTTAAAAGGCAATTTAAGCTACTCATATCTATCAATACATTTGGGGAAGTTTGGGGAACCTTTTATTATGAAAAGTGCCGTGGAAATATGAAAGTATTGTGGTACACTGAGCTTCAGCAGTCTGAGCGGGGGGTCTGAGAGACGGCACCTCCAGCAGGCACTCGCCTTTTCCCTGCTTTATTTTAATACTAATTAATTCCAGAAAAGCTAAAGAAATTTGATGAAATGCTACACTTCTAAGAAAAGGTTTTGCCCAAGAGCCTTCAAGCAGGCCTCCCAGCTTGGGAGGGTCTAGTGGGAGAAGAGGGTTAGTGGGGATTTTGATGCTTAAATTATCAGTAATTAAGAAGTTGATTTTCAGGGATTGAGGAAAATTTTAAACAGCTGCTTCTTTCAGGCGTTTTACTCCTCATTTTCATTAGCATGTGCTAAGGCAATCTGGAAAATATATTTATATCCCTACTATGCTGTGTCGAGACCTCAGCATCTGTACCTTGGGGCAGATACATGTGAGATAGGCGAGGGTGGATGTGCCAGCACGCACATGTGGAAGCGTTCAATTTGTAATATGATTATAGCCCCAACACAAAGCCCGCTTGATACCTGTGGCAGCCTTGTTTCATGGTAAGCACAGAAAATTCTCCAAGATCATGTCATGTTTCACATCACCAGCCAACTCAAACTAGAGAAGCAGCGCTGTAATTCCTGGGGAATCTCTTTCAGCGGGCGCGTGTCAGGCCCAATTAAGGTCCAGGCGGGCTGGCGCTAATTGGGGTGAGGAATGAGGCGGTGTAACGTGGTCCTGCAGCCAAGCAGCCCCTTTGTCCAGGCCACACCAGCCCGTCTGCCTTCCCGAGGGTGGCCAGTGGAGGAACTCCTGCTAGAAAATCTCCTGGAAAAGTTCACAAGTGGAGTGAGATTTCGGCGTGGATAAGAGCGCTCAGGCCGCTCGGCAGCAGCTCGCTGTGGGGTCTCCTGTATTAAACTTGCCATCCAAAGGGAGAAAGGTGGTGAGCTGCCTTCTCCACACACAAAATGCAAACCTGACATCAGCATCCCCCAGGGATCTGCTCTCATCTCATCTTTCTCCGCTCCCAAAATAAAAAGAGTTTTTTTGACATCTGAATTGCTGATACACTAGAAAGAAATTATAATTAAGGCATGAGCTGAGATACACTAGAAAGAAATTATAATTAAGGCATGAGCTGAGATGTTGAAATTAATTTAAATGTTCAACCTGCCCTGAATTTCAGAGGGATTTATGTGAAAATCCCAGTAGACTCAGTAGCAGGTCATCCATAATCCCAATGAAAGTAAAACATTGGAGGAAAAAACCTCATGGTCTAATTCAAAACTGATTCCTACAAATATTTGAAGGATTTTGATCTTCTTAATTAAGGAACCAAGTGTTTTACTGTACCCAACTGTTTCATAAAGTCATACAATAATTGGGATTAGAGGGGACCTTTAAAGGCCATCCAGTTCCAACCCCTCTGCCATAGGCTGGGACACCTTCCACAACCTGGTTTTGGACACTTCCAGGGCCAGGGCAGCCACAGCTTTTCTGGGCGACCAGAGGGCCTCACCACACACATTGTAAAAAAATTCTTCTTTATGTCTAGTCTAAATCTATCTCTGTTTAGTTTAAAACCATCCCTCCTTGTCCAGCTGAGCAAGCCCCACTAGAGTCTGTCCCCTGTGTCTGCAGGGCCTGTTGGGCACCAGTCTGGTGGGTCTTCCTTGAATTCATCTCTCATCAGAGCATGGCCAGGAATATTTTCTAGCACCCAGCTTTGGGCTCAGGTCTTAAGGGAGGACTAATGAGAGGTCCCAGTACTTTGACACATCTACTCATCCTCAGGAGGCACTCCCAGAGGAGTGAAGTCCATTCAGGTGCAATCACACTGGTGTAGTAAAACTTGGTTCAGAAGGATCCACAGCCCCTCTGCTCTGTGCAACCACAAGCCACAAAACACTTTGCAATCCACCATAACAAAGGAGAGACCTTTATTACATTTAGACTTGACTCCCTGGTACTCCCTGGAAGCAGTTCTGCTGTTTTTATTACTTAAGAGCTATTAAAACCTTAACCACTGCATGGAGCAACTTGCTCCAGCTTTACACTCACCCATAAAAACTTCGGGAGATCAAGAACTACTTCTTGGACCTAACACCCCATCAGCTGAGGAGTGCCAGGGTCAGGTCTGAAATTGTCGCTGGGGTAAATCCTACCCAAAAAAAAACCCCAACAAAAATCTTGAACCACCCTAAACTTGTCATGGTGCTGGGGGGAAGAAGCAGGCGTGGGTAACCAGCAGGATGGCACAGAGGCATTGAGCAGCTCAGTCATCTTTTTTTCTTAATCCTTCTGAAGCACAAGTGCAAGACCAAAACAACCTGATGTGGTGTAAGGGAAATGGCACCAGCCAGACCCTGCTATGAGGGAACTCCCCATGTTGCTCTTTAAGTTGCCCAGATACTGGTGGGGTGTAACACAGAAGTCAGCTCAAAACCTTTCATTATTTTCAGGGGGTTTTATTATAGAGTTGAAAAATCTGGCTTTCCCAGCTCACTGCTATTCCAAAGTATATCTTACTCCTCCTCCACTCTGCCCCTGAATTTTTAATATTTCCTCTTTGGAAAATGTCAAGAGTCTCAGCAGGGTGTGGGTTTCTGCTCTAATACAGCTCTGCCAGGGGTGAGCGATGCTAGAGGTGCCTTAGGGCAACATTTTGCCCTTGGAAAATATGTTCTAGCTACTGTCCCCACAGAACAACAAGGGAAAAAACCAAAAAGCAGCATTTTCCCAAAACCTGAGGAACCAGCTTCGTAAATTATCCATTTGTAATGTTTCTTCATTTCAGCTGAAACAATGATCCCCGTACATTTTCCTTTAAACTTTGTCTCCCAGTCCAAGTGGCCACCTACTTTGTTGTCCAAAATTCTCGTGCAGTTGGAATCTTACAATGTGTAATCTCAGTAGGGTTATCAGTTGTGTCATGCATTATACAGCCTCCAATCAGCGTAGTGGGAAACAACATTTTCATTTAATACCAGGAGAAACAGTGGAAGTCAGCGATTGATACCAACACAATGATGGGAAAAAGTGTCCAGAGGTGCTACTTACATAATCTCACTTTACAACATCTTGAAAATTCAATAGAAAGGACTTTGCTAACAATACCAGAATGACATACCACTGATTATTGTTCCTAAAGCTCTTAACAATAAGAAAGCTCTCTAAATATATCTCAACAAAAAACATATTACAGTTTGTTTCTTCTTTTTTTTTTTTTTTTCTTTGCAAAGCACATAGTATTAGTCAACAATTGTTGTGTGGCGTGAGCCCATTAGGGCTGTTGGCTGGTAATGTTCTGGGAAATGAGCTCTTGAAAGATCTTTTTTTCTTTTTAAAACATGCCTAACAATTGTATCTTAAAACAATCCTGGATCAGCAAACTGCAAGGACCCACTCTGACTTACTTTCTTAAGCCTGACAAAAGAACTAACTCCGCTTGCATTTTATCCACTTGCTTCAAGCTGCCGTGAGAAGTAAATTTTAGCTCAGAGCAGAAATGAGAACCCCTTTAAGGACCAACTTCCTGGTCTGTCTTTCCCCAGCAGCCCATCCTCAGCATTATGTGACTTTCAGAAATGCAGTTAAATCGAACCTTAAATACACTATAATATTTCCCTCAGAAAGAAACTGGAAATAAGCACATTTACTTCCAAACACACACATTAGGGGATGAACTAGAAACCACTGAGGAGTCAGTATCCTCTACAGAAGAGCCCTGAAAGTAATTAACTGCTCAGCATCTTCCAAGAGCAGTCCCCACCTCTGGGGCCAGTCCTGCTGACCCAAAGCACACAAATAAGAGAGATATGGGAATAAAACCTTTCTTTTGCATTGCAGCATCGAGACCATTGCTGTGTTTCATCACTGTATCACTGTACAATGCTTTCAGGGTGTATGGTCTTCCAGAAACTTGTTGGTGAAGATTAAATAATAATTTAAATTCCTTTGATATAGTTTACGTTTCAAAACCAAACTGAACCCTTACATGTCCCACAGATCTTCACTACATTTATAGCCCCAAAAGGCCAATGAAAGATCCCTAAAAATAATTAGCTGAAGTAAACATTGAATCACATTACAGAGTCAACAATGAAGAATTTTTGAATGAAATAAATGTGTCGTGCTTGAGGATATTGAGTGAAATACCCACTGGATTTTCTTTTATTGCATGCCCTAAAGTCTCTCTGTTTATTATTAAAGTGGTTAATAAGCAATTCCTAAAACTGATCCAGAAGGTGTCTTTAGCAGCCTGACTGTCAGCCCATGCCATCCAATATGTTTTCCCCCAGCCTTTTGCAACCCTAGCCTGATTTCACCTTAAACACTCTTTGGAATGATTATTTTTGTTCGCTGAACTTAGACATCAGTTGTAGAGATTCGGTTAAGATTTGTTTGCGGTCGATATAAACAACATTTACTCGGTACAACATACACCAGGAGGAAAAATTTCAACTTCTGAAAACATTTTAGGATGATCAAGTGAAGGGAATGAGAAAACTTTGTGAAAATTTAACCTGGAGGCTTGGCTCTGCTTTTCCTGTGGTACGTCCACACGGTGGCTGTTACTGGCCATCAGTAACCCCAAATTTATTTAGAGGAATAGACACATTATGTACTTCACTTGGAGGATTTGTTTCACTTCCCCAGCAAACACTATGGGTGTCCTTCAAAGCACCTTCTACCACATTTCATAGCACCTGGTTATTGAATCAACCATCTGATCTCTCTTGGTTGTGTATATTGACATAAACCCTTTTATTAAATACCAAATATTAAGTGTTTATTAAGTATCAAGCAAGATTTTGTTTTCTTACCATTTCTTTAATATTTAAGTGTAGACCTAATAAGGGGAATTCCTCCACAGGGTAACTTGAATGAAGCCTCAGCTGAATTAGGGGCTGATTCTCCCTAAGGCAGGGCTGGAAATATCCCTGTAGTTAAAGTTGTTTCAAAGTCATTTTGCTGCTTTTCACTCCTTCCTGATTATATGTACTTACAATACTCATGTATTGCATATAATAATAGGTACTCCCATGTAAGTATTGCATTTATTTGCATTTGTACCAATGCAATTTGGAGAAAGTGCTTACCTAAGGGACAGAGGCAGCTGCAGTGGCTGTGAGAATGAGGAGGTGACTTCAAAATCCCCTGGCTGAAAGGTGAGGGGGTTCACCCACCTGTCCTGGGCAGGCTGTGTGTGTCCTGTCCCAGGGCTGGTGCAGGTCAGCGATGGCAGAGCTGCTGGTTTTTGGTGGTGGTGCTTGGTTTTGAAGTCAAGTGATAGGAAACTACTTGAATGGCTGGAGCCAGAGCGTCTCTGCCAGGGGCTGCCAAAGAGAAAAAACCACACAGGGCTGTACTGGTGGTTAATTACTTTGTTGTTTTTTTAACTTTACTTTTTTGCTTATTGTTAGGGGGTTTATTTATTTGTATTGTAAGGCTCCAACTTGACAGTACCTGGGAGTGGGCTGGTGCTGCAGAGGCTCCTCACTGGGAGCTCATTGCCTTTGAGGATGTGGGGCAAAGCACCAAAATGACTTTGGAGGGATTATCTCAGCCTAAGGCCCACTGTCCTTCCTCCTCCTCCTCCTCCTCTTCCTTTGTCCCCCAAGAGAAAGTCCTGAGAGCAAAGTATCTCCCCCAAGTGATGGAGCCCCAGGTCAGGGACACCCCAGAGCTGAAACCAAAGAGCCAAAGCCGCTTTGCTGAGGGTCCTCACTGTGCCAGGCAGGGCATTGCCCCTGCCCTGGGGAGGACACTGACCCCAGCCTGGCTCAGGCACAGCCAGGCCGTGTCTGGAGGTGAGCAAGGCTCTGGCAGCGGGATTGAGCCTCGGACATCCCAGCTCTGGGCCGGGCACGCTGCCCCGGGCTCGTGCCCGGGAGTCGCTCTTACATGCCTGTGAAAATATGTACCCCAGTAACCACACAAGTAAACATGTGCCTCGTGAACTACATGATTCAGATGTGAGCTGAGGCTTCTGGGGATTTCTGCGTTTTTTAAACGCTATCCGCGTGTAAAAGTATTGTCCAGGAACAGAAATGACTTTCTATTATTTATAATATTTGTGTTCCTTTCTTGATAGCTCACCCCGAACCTCGCGGTAAAAACTGGCATAAGCTCTCTGAAAATAAAAGGTTTGAGTTTATAACCAAGAGTTTAATATATTCTGGGAGTGCTGCAATTCTTCACAGGAGCATCAGGAATGGATGGACTCGATGATTTCAGAAGTCTTTCCCAACCTAAATGGTTCTATGGTTCACTAGAATGTGCCCTGGCTGGGACAGCAGCAGGCAAGAGACCCCCACAGACCCCTTCCCTGTGCCTGCTTGTCCACACTACATTTCTTGCCTCTATCAATGTATCTAACATGTGAGAAATAAAGTGTGGAAAACTTATTTCAGCTGCGTTTCACGGGGCAGGCACTTTGATCAGCCAATGCCTGAGTGTATTATTCAGCACACAGGAAAATGGACAACTTAACTTTTAGGCTTTTAGGTACAGAGCTGCCGCCGTGAAAGGGCTGTCCAAGTTGCCAGCAGTCATTAGGCAGCCTTTGGCTTTGAACAAGAATATCCTAAGCCAGGGGACGAACTCCCCCATCCCCTGCTCCGGGGCAACATCCACAGCCGCCACCCCGTCCGTGCGCCACCAACCCACGGCCAAACCTCGCAGCGGCTCAAAACAAGGAGCGCGGGTTTAGTTAACCCCGGCTTGCTTCTCTGAAAGAGCGCAAGGCGAGGAGGGAAGTGCGCGCAGGGTTTTGTCCGGGAGCGGTGCGGGTGATGCCTGCGCGCAGCCGGAGCCTCCAGCCCCAATTGCCGGCTGCTCTCTCGTGGCTGCGCGGGGAAGTGCTCACGCTCCCTCCGCTCACACCGAATCCAAGCTAAGGGCCCGTGGCCAACTGGAAATCAGGCTGGATGTCTGTAAAGTCCTCTGTAAGAGGACTTTTTTACAGCCCAGTGCCTCAGCGCCGGGCTACCACAGCTCCTTTCTGCGGAGAAAACTCAGATTTTCTCCTAATTTTTGCCTGTTTGAGAGGCCGAGAAACATCCAGGAGATAAACCAAGGCAGAGGTACCAATTTTGACCTCCTTATGCTGGCAGCGTTGCTCTGCTAGCTGGTAGGTACTGTTAGGATTTTGGAATTCAGCTTTACCTTTTTTGTTTAATAAATGTTATTCTGTGGAGCGGAACGCGCGAGCCAGACCTGAGCGGTGGAGAAAGGCTGTCTTGATTCATTGCACTCATATGACTTTGGCTGCAGTAAATTCACTCTCCTGCTACAGCATGCAATTTGAGGGTTTATTGAATGCTGGCACAACCAGAGGGGAATCATCAAAGTGGAGATAATTGCAGGGCTCTCGTTGCTTCTGCTGTCATTGCTTTACCAGCTATTGTCTCACTGCTCGGGAGAGCATGGCCAAAGACCTCTCAAAAGAAATAAAATAGTAAAAAAAAAAAGTCAATTTTATCCCTTCTTCTATTTCTTTTCCTTGTGGTAGGACTTACTCTTACATATGATTCCTTACGGTCTCCAGGAAGTTTTCAGTTTCCTCTCCTATTTCACTATCCCTTTATTCAGTGCTGTCTCTGAAAAACATTATAGAAGATCCTGTCCTTTTAGTATTGTTAGCACCCAGAATCTTGGCCCCTTTCTGTTTAAGGTGGAAACCTAACATGTCTTCTCCAGGAGCAGGAGTTTGGCCAGTGGAATCCCTGGAGAATCTTTCTGTTCACCTCAGCAAGCACCAAACCGACCGGGAGAGCGTCTTCTCCCCGCAGCCTTCCCCTGCTATTTGTCTTCCCTGCTCTCCCTCCACTTCAATTCCCCTAAAAATCGCCTGGAGATCATTGGCCAGTTCAGCAAAGACAACTGCTCCATCACAGCCGAAATCTGAGCTCGCACATATGGTTGAAGTTAAGCTAAGGTCTTCTTCCCAGAAATGCTTTGTGAAGTTCCTCTCCAGGCAAGTCTTTTCCAGTAAGATAGTGTCTCCTTGCCTGCTATTTTGCTTAGTCTCGCTTTCTTTTATCTTCCTTGTCGAACTTAAATGTCGCCATTCACTGCTAGCAGATGTGGTTTGGGATTCCTACATTCTTTTATGCCTTTATTTCAGCGCTTTCATCACATCTTCCCTTTCAGCTAGGTGAATCAAAGGCCTTTCCATAGTCCAGTCAATGCGAGCTATACATGATGGCTTGTTTTATTTGGCAATCTTCTCCAGAATGTGATTCATTGTCTGCAGGTGATTCATAGTTAGGAAATTACTTCTGAACCCTGCCAGTGCTTGTGGTTGATTAAAGTTCAGAAGTCCCTGTAGTCTGTTCACCAGCGCTTTTTTGTCAACTCAAATATTTGTGTGCAGTAAAGAACAGTAAAAAGTGGATGTGCTACTGACATGAGCAATTTACTTGAATGTTTGCATCTTTAGAAAGTTCTACTAAAATATCTAGAACTGGCATGAAACTGTTTCACAATGTCTGACTAAATGAATCACGTTTTACAAATAAATATCTGTCAAATCCCTCAATTACTCAAGATCCAGTCATTAAGCAATAAAATAAAGCAGTAAATAGGAGACATCTGCTGCAAAGTGCTACAGAAACATAAGCATCTTTCTCAAGTTACCTTCTTTGCATTTTGGTATAATGATTCACCAAAAATGTCTCACCCGGGGCAATCAAACATCAGAAAATTGTCCATCCCAAAAGAAAATTGGCATAACATTATATTGGCATGCAAAATAGCATGGTACCTTACGCAAAACATCTTGGTGGAGGCTACCTAGGAAGTGATCAGCTGAAGTGATCACCATTATTGGGTGAGCTCAGATGGTTCAGGGTACTGAAAACTTGAAAGAAAAATAGCATTGGAAGTCATTGCTTCTGATCTTGAGTTGATATTTTAAAAGATGTAAATGCTGCCCTTCTTTTGAAAGATAATATTTCCCATAATGGCCGAGAGAGAGCCCAACTTTCTCTTTACATCAAAGCTGCTTTACATCAGAGGTGCTTGTAGGAATAATATTAAAACCCAAGGCATGGATGGTCAAGGGCCTTGAAAACTGACTCTCTAAAGACCTCCTGCTCAAATTCATTACAGCAGGAGCTGAATCCCAAAGCTTGGCAGCTCCTGAGGAGCTGCAGCCAGACAAAAGCAGGGATAACAGCTCGTGTCAGTCAGGCACATCCACATCTGAGCTGCCACTTTCCCCAAAAGGATGAGGGGCTTTTTGGCAGCATCGTCCCACAGTGTTGACACAGAAAATGGCATTTCCAAGAATACAAATCAATTCAAGTACCTTTTGGAAAGGCACTCAGATAACAGCAAATTTATGGACTTGTAGCCTCTTCACTTTGCTTTTGGGCAGCCCAGGCTCATTGCTTCATCAGGAGTGTCAGTTTGCAGAGCAGTGCTTGATCTGCAGTTCTCCGAGAAAGAAAATATTTTTCAAACTTATCTTGATAGTTATAGAATTTCATATGAGAGATACATTTTTCCTGCCAAAAGATTCCTACAATTCTCAAGCAGCACTTCAAAACTGGTAGAGCTGGACTGACATTGCATATTTTACTGGTAATGGAGCATAGTAAAAACAGAAATGGAAAGAATAATCAAGTACCCAAAACTGCATTATCACAGAAGCATCAGCTCCTTTCAGACCTTTTCCTGGAAAACATTTCAGCACCAGCAGCTCTACCTAAAATTTGGCTCATGGATTATGTTTAAAACTGAAATTGTGTGTATTAAACCCATACCTAGGCAGGTTTCTGTGTTTAATTTGAAATTCTTCTCTAAACAAACTCTAACTTCTCCATGCTTCAAGCTGCAACAGTTTCTCTGTACATATCTCCAGATAGAGATTTTTTTGCCAAAATTGAGGTTTTAAATATCTATTTAGTGACTTTTGTTACTTTCCACAGTTCTCACAAGCACAAGAAGCTCCAGCAAGTGCAATGTCTTTTAAAACTTCTCCCACTGTGCTTGTTCAGATAAATATTTCTGCTGAGTTCAATTCCTTCCAGGGGAATTTACTTCGGAGAAGAAATGGTTAAAAAAATTCCCCCAGGATTTGACTGGGTATAAGTGTCAGCAATTCAGCAAGAATATTGGAACACTGTGAAGTTTAAAATCGGATTTAAAAAAACAATATGTAAAACAATAGGTTAAGACCTCAGTTTTACATCTCATCCCAGAAACTGGGTCTAGTATAATTTAAATAAAGTTGTTCAACAAGTAGGAGCTGAATGCTTGAGTTAGAAGACATAGAAATGCTCCTGCTCAAGGGAGGTTTTCCAAAAGCCATCAGCTGCTTTCTGCCAGCTGCCACATGCATTTGCAGGCTCAGCAATGCCCCAGGTTAGATTTGCCTGCTGAGATCAGCCAACAACGCCCCTCTTTTATAAAAAACTACAAGCAACGACAACGAAATTGGCATTTTCTTCATCAACAGTGCTCGGCTTTGAATTCCTGCCTCATTTAGCCAAAGATATTTGGCTTGGTCGCTGTTCCTCTTTGACAGTTTAGATATCAGTGCACTTCGCCTTCATGCAAACATGTGCTTTTTATTTTAGGCTATGCAAAACTATGTTAAGATGGTAGGGAAAATATATCCTCCTGCATCCCTGGATAAAAAGGATGGCAGTCGATTCAAATCCATGTCCACTCTTCCATGACAAGTGCATGCACATCCAGCTGATAAATGTGTTTATTTCCAGTGTCCCTCTATGGCTCAGATGTCAAGAGAAGGACAAACTCCACCATGAGTGGCAGAAGGACTTCCAGGAGGAGCCACACCTCTGGCTGATCTGTTCCTGGACTATATTTTTAACTAACTTGAAAATGTCCGAAACAACAAATGTGTCTTTCAAGCAGAACTGAAATGACAAAGAACACAAAGCAATGAAACACAGACCTAGTGTGGTTTTGCTCCTTTTCCTGAAAGAAAAAAGCAGTGCTTTTATAAAACTCCAGTGCTCCCAGTTACGGTGCAGAGACTGAACACACATGGGGGGCAGAGAGGAGGTGGAAGGGTGCCTTTCTGAAATAAACCCCCCTGGCTGAGTGTCACGCTCGATTCCACACAAGAAGAAGACAACTGCTGTCGGATACAGTGTCCACATGTATTCCTGGCTGTCCAGCCACCAGAAAATGGTGGGGAGGGAGGTTATAACAACACCAGGAATTGGCTGGTCCCATGGGACGTTTTTAAGACACATAAAACAAATTTAAAACAAACAGTGAGAACGAAGCATTAACACGGTGAAAACCCTTCTTGAAAGGCTGAAGAGGCTCCTTGGAAACAACAACTCTTTGGAATCATTTACAAATGCTGCCCCATCTGTAAACACAAGAAACATCCTTAATGTAAACAGTGTCCCTTGCTCTGGAAGTGCGAGGAGAAATGAACAGGAAGCAGGGCAGCAGAAGGAGGAATAAATCAGTGACAGACTTTTATGAAATAAGACATCTTGGTCCTTGAGCTTACACACACACACACCAAAATCACTTATTAAGGCCACATGGATCCAGAGAGCTCTTTGGAAAGACAGCCTAAAGGGATGAGGAACATGAAAGGAGCATCTAGAAACAGATGGGACATGAGGTTTTCAATAAACCTGAACATAGACGGGGATCTCACATAGCAGCAGCTAAACTGCCTCGTGCTGTGAGCCCATCAAATTTCACAAGCTTAACAACATTGGACTGACTGTGCACATGGGGATGAGAATTTGCAGAGGGGAACTCCAGCCAGTTACGTGGGGCTGATGAGCTGTGTGGCTCAGGATGTTTCCTCCAGGAGAGTGCAGGGTCCCCTTGTAGCTCACTGCTGGAATCAGCAGCTTCTCAGTGGGATTTGCCAACGTGTCTTGCCTGGTCCACAGTTAATTAAATACAGTGCCCTTTCCTGCTCTGTGCCCATGCCAGAAATTCTTGTTCTAAGCCTGGATCTGGATCTCACTCTGAAATAAAATTTTAAAAGAATCCCCAGTGTCTGGTAGTATTCCACAGACATTATTTGTGTTATAGGAAGACCAACAGATCCAAAAATAAGATGAGAGCCAATATGGTCATCTCTGTACCAATATAGTGTAATTCTTCTTCTCTTGGAGAACTTACAGAAATAGGCAGAAATGGATAGAAATTCAAACACAGGTAATCAGCATTGCAAGAGAACAAACTCTTGGTTCCTTGATATCCCCCATAATGTCCTGTCCATCCACCTATTCATCCTGGGCCTTCTAGCACCTCCTCATGACCACTTGCAGATTGTTTTTTTTTCATCAAGAGCTGCTGTGGTACTGATGAATAGAAGTATTTCCTGAGAAAGAGAAGAATGACTGCAGACAGAAGATGCCCCCGGGTGAGATCAGATTTCCCATTAAAAAGCTTTACGTGTCTTCAGTTCTGACATGACACCAGGAGCCACCAATTAAATGTGACACAGCAGATAACACAAATCTATGGTTATGTCAAATGTGTAACAGTGCCTAGAACATAATTACCTGAATCACATTCACCCTCACTCTGGGGCTGGAGATTCACAATCCATCACTTCACAGACCTCCACCAAGGGTTTGAAAAAAGGCACCTTTGAAGAAAAGTTCAATTTTACAAGAACACTCTATTAGACTACGGATTAAGACAGGAAATTAGTACCTAGGGTCGAATCCTTTTGGTACTATTTACATTGGAAAGGGGCTCCCTGGTTTATATCTCTATAAATATTACCTGCTGAGCAGGTGCCAGCTGGGGGCAGGGCTGGGCTGTGCAGGGTGCAAATCAGGACAGGACACGGTGCATCCTCTGCATCTGATGACTCCACGGGATGGGGTGACCTCCCTGGGGATGTGGGTGGAGGTGTGGACTGCAAGACAAGATCCTTCCTTTTGGGCTCCAGGGAATTGAGGACAGAAATACGAGCCCAGAATTGAGCATCACAGGCACGGAAGGTGGGGAACACGCATACACACTTAAATAGTCTCTCCCATTTAGATCCACAGTGCACATGAATTAAGGGATATCCCAGTGATTTGCAGGCATTCCTTTAAGCAGGATCAGCAGCCACCTCCCTGACTTGGGGCAGCGTTTATGTAGAGGACTCCAAGCACACTTGAGCCTTTATAAATTATATAAATCAGGCTGTGCTCAGGAAAGTGGACTTTCTCCTGACTTTATCAGACATTATCAGCCCCTACAATGAGCTCCTGACTCACAGACTGCATTGGTCCTGCTTTCCCATCTCTGCCTGTGCCATGAAGTCAGTCCCTGGGGATGAACAAGGGATGAGTGTTGTGCTGGGCATCTCCTCCTTCTCCAAAAGCCCTTCAAGACCCACCTCATCATACCATGTCTTTTTGAAACACAAAGTGATGTCAGTGGTTCCATCACTGCTTTTTGCCATGATTTCGGGCGGTCCTGACCCATCTGGAAGGGAAGAGATGATGATAAAGCAAATTTCCCCACATGCAAACCAGAGCTGAGGTTCTGCCATGAGGAAATCCCTGCAGAGCTGGAGATTTGGTCACCAAGCCACCTTTAAGGATTCAGTTTGTGAAGTGCCTTGGGTGAGTCAGAGTCAGCAGTGCCCTGCCACTTGCAGGAGACATTTGGCAGGATGAGCAGAAATTGCTTGCTTTACACTTCTGAGAAGGTCTGTGCTGGTTAAGCTCAAGAACAGTTTTAATAAAAGATGGCACAGCAGAAATATTTCAAACAGGAATTCTGTATCACTAAATATGGAGTCATTTTTCAAATCTGAGTGTGAGCAGGATTTACGGCAAGATTGTGCCTTCAACTATTGCTACCACAACTGCTGGTCCTACCCAGTCATTAAACACTGGTTTTTGGAAGCAGTAAGAGCCTTTCATGGTAAATAAATATAAGTATCCTCAATTTACGATTGGAGAAATAAAGACAGAAAGCAAAGGCTTTAGATTTTCCTGAGATCCCAGTCTGTGAAATGTCCAGGCTGGAAAACCGCAATGCTCAGGAAAAAAAGTGATACAGGATCTAAGAAAGCTTCAACAGTTTTATAGAAACATTTATACACATCAAAACATTTCATCCCAGGCCACTGCCACTGCAGGTAGCTGCTAATTAAAATCTGCTGTGCTGTGGCTACTGTCTCTAAAACTCTGGCCAGCATATGTTTTATTTCTCTTCTTTTTTATATTTCTATGTTGTTTGTTTAGTTTCCGAGCTTGTCTGATGATATTTTCAAAATTCATTTTTTATGTTTGAAGATTAAGTTTAATAAGCTTGTACAATATATAAAAAGATTATAATTTATTATTCAAAAAGTTTCCTGACAAGATGTCTACAAGAAACATGACCCAAACCACACTGCCTTGTAATAATACCTCTTAAAAATTCCTGACCTCCCACTAAACACTCCTGCAGCCTTCCCTGCTTCAGTCCTTGCTGAATATCTCATATATGTCCCCTGTAACATTACACAGGAGGAAATGAAACGGGAAAGTCATCAGCTCAGGCTGACAAACGAGGGTGATTATCTACCACCACGCTATTTTCTCCTGGTATTGACAAAAAAAAACATTTTTTCCTGGCAGTGAAGGGCTGGACCCTCATGAAAATACTTCTGGACCCGCTGTGACACTTGGGGCATCTTCCCCTTTCTTAAAAAAGGAGCCACTGAGAACATGGTGCACTGGAAAAGGAGAGAGGGCGTGGGCTGTGCTCAGAGGGCAAAGGGAGTGCAGCTGTGAGGAACACAGGTGTGAGAGGTCGAGGTGTGAGAAATACAGGTGTGAGAAGCCCAGGTGTGAGCAGGAAAAGCAAAACCATGAAGAACACGGTCGGTCTGCAGTCAGCCCCTTCTGACAGGGGTTTGGAGCTCACATAACCACGGCCAGGCTCAGCCCAGGGGTGGTGCTGGCTCTGCCTGCCCCCAGAACCACTGCTCAGGACCTCCTTCAGTCCCCAGCCCTCCTCCTGCGTGCCGTGTTCACTGGAATAAAGGTTTTCCCACCAGCAGGTGACACTCCAGCCCGAGGGCAGTGCGTCCTCTCCCAGTGGATTCCATGTGCCCACTGACCTGGCTCTCTCCTTTCCCTGCATTATACTACAGGGATGGACACCTTTCTGCCATCACCACTGTCCCTGTGTCCCCACAACTGCAGGTGACAACCAGGCTGGGCACGGGGTTGGTGTTTTATGGGCACAGCTGTTTGACAAGTTGTGATTTGCATTATTACAGATTTCATATTTGCTAAAAATAGCTTGCTTTTCCACCTGGAGAATGCTTTTTTTCCCCCCTAATTTTGTCTTTTGGCGTGTTTTTTATTCCTTGTGATAGGGTTTGGGGGCACTACTGAGAGAACTTTGTGTGAGCTTGGTCCACATGCCAACAGCTACTCACCATCACTAATAGGTAAAACTACCCCGGGATTTTAAAGCTTTTAACAAGACCTTGTCTAGACTGGTATTTAATGGCAATACAATTAAATCATAGTGCAGAAGAAAAAAAAGAAAATGAGGTTGAATTATTTTAATTACCTTTTGAAGCCCCTTCTTCCCTGCAGAGGTCAGACCTTGATTTAAATCGGTGCACGTCAGGTGTTGGTCCACTGATGCAGCAGCAGTGTGAAGGTAGGAGGGATCATGTGTTTGTCACACATAACACAGGCTAAAGCCTGGACTATAGCTGTATTTGCAATAAATCTGATTTTTTTTTTTTTTCCTTGCTACAAACTTTGTGAAAGGAGCCCCTCAGCATGGGGCTGTCACTCAGGATTCACGTGGAATGTCCAGGATGCAGATATTGGGCATTAACTTTCCTGGGATGCATGGATGGCTTTTCCATGCCTGTTCCCCATGGGCATCTCCTCACCCTTTTGTGCCACCCTGCCCTGTAGACCCTCAGTGTGAAGACCAACCATGTCCAGAGGGGGCAAGGGCTATATTTATTTATTTATCCATATTTATCTCTCCCATAATATCCCACGTGTTGTTTGTCTGCTGTGCTTGGGTGGGTGGCATTGCTTTGCTCCTTGGGGTTTTCCAGCCCTCCCTCCACATCAGATGCATCTCCAGTGCCTGATAATCTTTCCCTAGACAATTAAACCTTCATTTGTTGCTTCCTTGCGACTCCAGATTTTAAAACTATACACTTTTTTTTTTTTCTGTTAGGTTAGGATTGCTTCCAACTTCCAATCCCCAATTTAGATTACACGCTCAGAAACTAACTCCAAACATTTACTGTGTTTGAAGGTCACAGTGCTATTGATTGATTTCCAGTTATAATGTATGTTGTCCTAACATGAGTTAAAAACATTCTGGGCTAAATCCAAAAATGCTGGGATCAAAGCATCTGGACTTGTTGCTTTCATGTTTGGCACATAAAGGGGCTGGCAGTCACCAATGTGGTCTTGGCTGGGCTATAGTTGTTTTCATTCTCTGATGTGAAACAGTTGGGAATCACAGACCCTCCAACAGTTATAGTGGACTAAATAAAAATTGGCTTAAAAACCTGCCAAGCATTTGAAAGTGCCAGTCTCCAGAGTTTTTCACAACTTATTGGCTATGGCATGTTTTTCTTTTCATTTCTCTTGGGCTTTTTTCTTCCTCTCTCTCTCTCTTTTTTTTTTTAAGAAAGAATTTTCTGCAAAATTAGACTTTACCTATTTCAAATACCCAACTGAAAGTTTTCATCTCATCAGACTCAATTTATCATCTTTGATCTGACTTCACTCATTCTTTTGGCTGCTCCATCTGATTTAATAATTAAAAAAAAAAACCCACACAACATTTTTGCTATCAAACTTATCACATAAGAAAATAAACAAGGGCCAATTTCTTGGCCAGTTCGTCTTAAAGATATCCCAGCACTGCATCTGCATGTCAGCTTTTCACTTTCAAATTCACTTTAAACAGATTATTCCTAAAGTTTTTTCATTAGTCTCCCCTAAAAGTCTCCTATTTATATTTGCTGTTTATACAATCGCATCCAGAGGCCATTGTGCAACGCGCTGCACAGAGTCAAAAGCCATCAAACCCTTGAGACAAACAATGGAAAACACTTTATAGATGGGAGCTGCTGTACAGATGGGGCAGGAGGGACATGGAGGTTGGAGAGAGGAAGAATTATGGATGTTGGCCATGGTTGCGAAAGAAGCCAGTGGCAGAGCCAGCCACTTAACCCACATTCCCATCCAATTGCTTCCCTACTAATTAATTTTCCTCTCTCATCCTATTCGAAGGCACATTATAATTTTTGCCCCCTTCTCTCGTGTTTCTAAAAAAACAAAGCACTGGCGATCGAAAAATCAAATTCTTCACCAACGTCACACATTTTTTCAGTCGCTTTGGCTGATTTCTAGGAACTCTGTGTTGGCCTTGGGAGCGATGCTTTGGATCAGGCATGGGGGCTGCCCCTGGCCAGGGCAGCACCAGGAAGGTCACTGCTGCCAAAGTTAAAGAGCTGCTCCCGTTATTTCCAGCCAGACTACGGCACCTCGCTGCACGCTGGGTTGAGGTTTATGCTCAGACAAGTTTTAGTGCAGTCTATCGGTCAGAGAGAGCAATGCTGCTCCTCCTGCTTCCCACTCTTGACAGCTAATCCACAGGAAAAGGGGATTTATGGTGGCCCCATCAGGGGTTCAGCCCTGCACTACACCTCGGCGCCCAAGATTGATGCCGTCAATGTTCTTTGCCCATCCCTCCGTGGCTTCAGCAAACGTCTCCCAAGGGGCCACGTCCTGCAAATCCCCTTTCTGCTGCCCAAACTGAGCTGAGATTCCTTGGATTCAGCAAAGTGATATCAGAGCAAAAAATGGGAGGAGGAAAAGGACTGTATGATCCTTAACCTCTGCATGAGAAGCAGGGTCTTCTCTGACTGATTTTTAAACAGAGCACTTTCAATATCTCCATGAGGCTTCCAATCAGTTCTGGGACAGTAAAACTTGGATTGAAGAGAGGCTAAAACCAGCTAAAACTAATGTTTTAGAGACAGTCAGGACATGAGGGATGAAGTGCTAAAGCAAAGAGATGATTTCAGTTCTGGCACCTTTGGCAAGGCTAAATATCTCTTTAGGACTCGTAGTAATGAAAAAATGAATGTTCCACTAAGAAAACCAGCACTCAGCATAAAACACACATTTACCATTAATACGCAGTCTAGAGCCATCTAAAAGTAAGATTACCTTATATTAAAATGAATGTAAATTTGGCTTGTAAAGGATTTTGAGGACATTTTTGTTTTCAGGTGAAACACTATCAATTGCTGCTGTGTGTGGCTGTATTTATACAGTTTGCTTTTCATATTGCCATTAGAAAAACCCGTGCACATTCTTTCCATGTAAAATAATTTTGTAAAATAACTTAGTCCAACAGTTACACCTAGTCTGAGTATCAAAGATTTTTTTTTTATTTTTAATGTTTTGATTATAAGTGAGTAAATGAGCATATGTGCAATTATATTTTGGGTGCTATAGCTTCAGCCGCCACATTTTGGCATTTTATTTTATTAGCTAAAAGCTCACATATGGTTTCCATGTTTCCAATCTGGCTTTAAGGATGCAAAGGCTGAATTAAGCAATGTTTCTCCTCACTCCAATTCCCTTAGATATACTTAAAAAGTCCATTCAGATTATAAAAAAAGTAAATTAAGGTTTATAATATTCAGAAGGTGGCCCATGGTAGTGAATAATACAGTGCTATCTTGTAAGTCCCCTTACACCCTGCAGAAACTGTTAAAGGCCAAGTTTCATAGTTTAAAATATTAAATCACTCTATGATCCTGTGGGGCAGAGTCATGCTTGAATCCCAGCATATTTCTTTTACGAACAACAAAGCCATTATCCCAGCGTGAGAACCCCCAGGTAATGGGTCACCCCACATGGCCACTGGGATTTGCAGGTCTCCCAGCACCTTCCCACGTTGGACCGCAGGGATTTGGGGAGGATTTTGAGAGTTCAACACAGTCCGACAAAGGCTAGGAAAACGACCTGGACGAAAGAGCTCGGGGTCACTTGATGTGTAGCTGTGAGAGTGGTCAACAGGAATTGTTGGGTCCCATCCACTGCTGAGCAGAGGATGGGACAGAGGCCTGGGAGAGGGGCACAGCTCCAGGGGCGCTTTGGAAAGGGCATGAACAGCTCTCTATCCCACAGGGTTTGGGCAGAGGTGGTGTGGCTCGGACATCAGGCAGCGCTTCCCAACCACAGACGCTGTGAATCCCTAAATGCCGAGAGGGAAGTCAGCGAGTCCCTTGGGAAGAGGTTTGCAGTAACTGCAGGCAAACACACGTCAGGGATGGTCTTGGCCTCAGTGCAGCAGCTTGGCTGAGTGACCTCCCAGGTCGCAGCCAACCCCACATTTCTGTGAGCTCATCAAAACACATCCAGCACGTCTGGGAGCATGGGAACGTGGGATTTCTCTGCCGAAGTGGTTCAAAATAAATCAGATCCAAGATATCCCTCCTTTATCACAGAATCCTGGAACAGTTTGAATTGCAGGGGGACCTTTAAAAACCATCTCATTCCAACCCCCCACCACAGGCAGGGACCCCTTCCACTATCCCAGGTTGCTCCAAGCCCCATCCAACCCGGCCTTGAACATTCCCAGGGATGGGGCAGCCACATCTTCTCTGGGCCACCTGTGCCAGGGCCTCACAACCATCCCAATACAGACTTACTTCTCCAGATCTTCAAGTTTCCATCTAAATCCATCCAAATCCAGCAAAACATGCAAGTTTGAACATAACCCATATCCATAGGTACACTTAAGCATGGGATTAAACGGTTTTCTGAATGGGGTCCCTATGTTACTAAGGATTGGCTGTTAGTCTTGGCTCTTTTTTTTCAGCTAAATTGAGATGGGAAAAGGTTTCCACACTGGGTTGAAGCCAAGGGCTTTTTCTCTCCCTTTCTCTCTCTTTTTTTCCACCTTTTTCTCTCCAACAGAACAAGATAGATACCGGACAACTTTTTCTATCTTGCTAATATCCTGGAATTTGGGCCTTTGGATGTGGGAAACTCAAGACTAAATGGCTGCTCAGACATGTTCATCTGAAGATTATAATCCCAGTTCTCACATATGTGAGCTCTCCTGACCACTGGGATGTTTAAACCAGCAGAGTTCTTATGATTTGGGTAAATCACAGAGTAAGAAGGGGAGACAGTGTAAGGAATGGTCTAAATTAATTTGATTTTTCACAGGGTTTTGGTGCTGACGAATAATTTTCTAAAGATTTGTTTTAATTGAAGCATCCTGATCAACTCTAAACATTTGACTGATATTTTAAAGGGTGACCATTATGTTTTTCAGTTCTTTGGAGACATCAAACTACCATAACTTTGCCTGAAGTCATGGAGAAGGAGGTGACCTCAGCTTTTCTGAAAATCAGCTGTGTGTATACCATATTTGTGAACAGAATTGCTGTCTGCGATCACTTCTAAAAATGTAGACCTTGGATGTCTTCCCTTTTTAGTACCAGTGAAATGAACTAATCAAAACATCAAGAGCTCAGAGAACAAGTGAATATTGTGTTGGAAATTCCACGTGGTGCCTGGACTGGCCCACATGGACACACGGTTTGCAAGATCAAGAGATGCTTCAGCCCTTCTGCCGACACTTGAAAAAAAGCATTACAAGGCCTAAGGAGGAAAGCAAATTAATGGAAACATCCGCTTAAAAGGACCGTTTCCAATCACTGGTACTCCATTCATTACAGGCCTGAGTGCTTCCAGAGACAACAGAAAACTATGCATTGTTGCAATGCCAAGAACAAGAGACGCAATATGGATGTTGTGTTGCTTCTCACTCATGGCAATCTGAATGTTTTCATGCCCTTCCCATCTCGCCTGGCGCGTTCATCAGCCAGAAAATTACTGCCACTGTCTCCCTCGTGACCAAATGGGAGGCAGGGCTGGCATTTTGGGGCCCTTCCAGCCAGACACAGTTGGGTTGGGGTGCTGGAGCTGGAGCTGTGTTGCTTGCACGGCCCCAGCAGCAATATAAGGCAGACACCGGGCAGGAGTTCTGCCTGATGCATCGTCAAGCTAAAAACCTTTTATGGGAGGCAAAGTTTTTTGTGGGAGGTAAAAGCACAGCAGTCATTTAATTAACAATACCTCAAACTCTTCAGAAAACCACATGGCTGAAGTTTTCCCAGGGCCACTGTGACAACTTGTTAAAATTTGGCCAATGCAAAATTTAATCTTTGCTCCGCCAGCCATTTCCCCAGCATCCCTGCGGCGTGGCAGTGACATTACTGCACAGACTCTCCAGCGTGGTGAGGACTTGGAAATGTCACCATATGTTACAGATATCTCAGGAGCACATGGAAAAACTTCATCTCCAGGCCTGGCAAGGCACACACAATAACACTGGGCTTTTTCAGGAAGTGAAGCCTTTCAGCAGAGCTTGCTTCCGACCCACGTCTGGCAGAGGGGAGGGCGCAGCATTTCTGATTAGTACCTAAGGAATCTGTACTCAAAATACTCGCCAGGTGAGGCAGAAATAACCCTACAATGTCCCATATTACCTGATTGAGGTCAGCAGGCCATAACCAGGAGCAGGACACCAGCTGCCACAGCCCAGTGTGAAGTCCATCACAGTCCACTGGAGTCACCAACTTCTGTTGAGCTTGATGAAGCCAGAATGGGTTAAGAAATGGGTATGTGAGGTGAAATTGTGCAACTTATATTGTTTTGGCACTACATATATTCTAAACTAACAATCTTAGCCAAGTTAGGCTCTTTTTTTTTTTTAATCTTTCCTTTTAAGCCTCTTGTAATTTAATCTTACCCCAAATTTATGGAACAAATACATACCCACTTTATGCCAATCAGTGAGGATTAGTCGTTGCAAGGACTGTTTCTTCCGTGCTATTTTGCATCTTGGTGCAGTTTTCTAGATCTCTTAAATGCAAAACTAAACAAACATCCATACATCTGGGAGCAGATTTCCAAGCTGAGCCCAGCGCCAGCTTTTTTTTCCTGTTCTGAGTGCTCAGCACCCACGTTGGGGCCAGTTCAGCTAAACCAGGGCCAGGTTTCCATAGGAACACGGCGATCTGGAGGCTCCCATCGTGACAAATATGCGCAGATTCATCGTTTAACTCATCCTCCCACCCAGGAACGATAGAATGACACAGTGCTGCAGCAGCAACAACATCAGCCACGGATAACAACAGCAGCCACCCCGTGACGGACACATAAACAGCTGGGAGGAATGTTGGCCGTGCAGGGAGATTGCTCAAGTCCCCAGTGCAGACCTGAGTGTTTGCTTATGTTCCTGCTTGGCAAGATATGGCACTGTGGAGATACTGGTCAGGGCTTGGGTAAGAGAATCATTTCTGACATGCCACTGATTCCTCAGAACGTAAGGGAACCGCGCGGAAGGGAGATACAGCGTTGGTAACTGCTCTTCCTGGCTGATCTACTGGGCCTGTCCCTGATTTATGAAGTGTAACTCTGGACAGGATGTTGCCAGTTGAGGCTGTGTATTGCATGTCTGCTGCAGGATTTAGGGATGACCCGTGTCCTGCAGGGAAATGGCTCTGCACTGGACAGGGGATGGTCCGAGCAGGTGTTTTCCATCTCCAGCCTCTGCAGCGAGTCGAGTTATTCAGTCTGACAACAGCCAAGTGCACATTTAATTGGACAGGAGAGAGAGTTGGGTGAGCAAAGCAGGGGAGCCTTGCCCTTATTCATACAAACAGCCTGATGAATTTCTTTCTGCTGCAGTCCCTCCTTATTTTGCGTTTCCTTTCCACAAACATTTGAGTGAACCAAATTCACGGAAAAGCAAATCCGCGGTCTCGTGCAAAAGAGTCACTGGAAATCACTTCTGCAAACAAAAACACTCGGGCTTTTAATCAGGAGACAGTAACCTCATGTGCCAGAGAAGCCACATGATGTCGAGTGTCTGATCTGTATCTGAATATGCACAGAATCAGAGAATCATTTAAGCTGGAAAACCCTCCAAGACCATTGAGTCCAACCATTAACCCAGCACTGCCAAGCCCACCACGAGCCATGCCCCTAAGCAGATTTACATGTTATTTGAACAATTCCAGGTGTGCTGATTCCACCACTGCCCTGCACAGCCTGTTCCAATGCCTGACCACCCTTTCAGAGAAGACATTTTCCCTAATATCCAACCAAAACCTCTCCTGGGTACAACCTGAGGCCATCTCCTCTTGCCATATCACTCATTGCCTGGAAGAAAAGACCACTCCCCACCTGAATTCCACCTCCTGTCAGGGAGCTGTAGAAAGTGATAAGTTCCCCCTGATCCTCCTTTTCTCCATCCTAAACAACCCTTGCAGGTAGGTTCAGCTATCAAACACAGGACTGGTGAATAGCCACAGCAAAAAACCAGATTTGCTGACAAATTAGTCAGAAAAAAATATAGAGAATAACAATTGCATAGATCATTTGCCAGAAATCATGTAGCATGTTGGGAACAACTTTCAATGTGTGTGACTTCTTTGCATTCCATGTCTTTTTCATAAGAATTTTTTCCCAACATCATAAAAAAACCCCAAACATCCAAACCCCCACAGTTGTTTGCTCACTGTTTGTAACACTCTGCAACTTTAAAAATTCTTCCTCCCCAGTGCAAACATACTTCCTCAGAGAGGCAGCAGGAGAGCCCCGCTAAGATGCTTAAGAGGAGGTCAAGAGAAAAGCCACTTACCAGGGGAATCTCTCTCAGCCCTTAACACATTTTTATTGCTACCTATGCACACAGTGTTCTCTCAGAGGCTGGATGAATAAATATGCCTCTTTTGAGCAAACATTTATAATGCTATTTGAACACAGGGGAAAAACAGTTTCAGCTTAAAAATGATACTCACACCATGTTTACATTTTTTTTTCCCAAGCTGCAGTTAAAATGAAACTATCCAGACAGACATTCAGCAAGAGGCTCAGGAAAGCATGTTTCTTTTGGCCCCTTTCACTACAGAATTTCACCTAAAAATGAAATACAAAAGACTGGGGTTTGGGGTGGGGGGGTGTGCGGTGCAGAAATACAAAAGAAAGATTTATTTGTAGATGAATTACTCTGTGGAAAATCATCCAAGAACATCAGTGTAATTGCTCATTAATAAGAGAGTTGGAAGATACTTTAAAATGTTTCTCTTCCTTTGAACTTCCTGCAGCCAGAGTCCCTGAGCTGGCGATGTACTTGTGCATGGACTTCACTTGGAATTAGGGGGTGCCCCTTTCCTCCTCCTCCACCCCCCAAAACCCAGCAGATAAGGCTCTGATCTGCTTTGGGGCACTCTGGGCTCAGCCCTCAGTGGCAGACCTGCCCCTGGGCAAGGAACTTTCTCATTTTCACCTCTTTGCCACGAAATTTTAAATTCCCGAGGCCAGGAAGCAGCTCTCATTTTACCAGATGATGGAGGAATGAGCTGGACCTCTGGACACTATCCCAGCAGCATTCCTGATGCCAGTTTTAAGAGGACTCCTCACACACTAAAAGTTAAGGAGCTCTGAAGGGCTTTCCTGGCCGGGACTGGAGAAGAGTGATTAGCCCCTGTAAGGATCCCCGTTCTCCGAGCTGCGAGAAACTTCAAATCCCACTGACTTCACTGGCACTTCAGGGCACTCAGCACCTTCCAAGATTAATTCCTCAAGCAGGGAGAGGTCTAGAAACATATATATTAGAGCACTTTACGTCTTCAGCTGCAGTAGGGCTCTTTCTGGTGAGCTTGACAAAGGACAGATTATATATTATGCCATGCCATAAACTTCAGCAATCTAAGAATTCTGAAAATACCCCGTTCTATTACTCTCCTTGCTTTGACATGAAATATTAAACACCGCTTACCAAAGTGATGTTATTGAACACAGATGTCCGCTATCACATTCAAATTGTTCAAGTCAATCTAGGTTTATATATTTTCTTTACTTAAGCGTTTGTATAAACCCAAGTGTGCCCTGACAGTAATGATTTCACAATATACTATATTCAATTAGGGAGACAAATATGCATTTACATTTTTACTGAACTTGTTTCACACACGCACACTCCCAGGCTCCAGCTCCAACTTATTCTTGACATTTGGTGGAAAATAAAGGAATAGAAAGGGTGCCACCTACTGAGTCGCTCAAACATTTTTGGAGGCCAAAAAAAATCATGCAAATTACCAATATGCTCGTTCCAGTTGAAAATAAACAAACCTTCAAGCTATATTTGTAAGCCTGTGGGAATATAGCCACAGGGAGTGTTCTGGTTATCAAATCACTCAGTGACTGGAGCTCTTACCAGGGTGTAGGAGTCTCCAGTCCAGCTCCCCCTTGACTCCCAGCAGGTTTGAATCCACCTATTCCTCTGGAAAACCCAAGCAAAATGAATCAGTCAGTGTCATGGCAGTCCCTGGATATCTTTTGCAAGAAATGGATGTCACAACACATGAGACTCCAGCAGGGTTGCACCAACAGGAACTGCCCCTGGGTCCCACATCAACGACCAACCCGTCAGGAACTGGGTAGGTCTGCTGTCAAGTAGCTCATGAACTCTATCAGGCTGATGACATTTAGGCAGATATCTAAATTTACAACCTGAAAAGGTGTATCAGGGCTCAAGAATGAAGACAGGCTCTCAGTACCACTTCAAAAGCCAACGTCCCTTTCTGACATCCATCAAGGCACAGCCTTGTCTTTAAGATCCTGCAGAGTGAGGCAGAAATAATGAAGGTGTTGTGCCAGCGCTGCACTTTCCTCACTTGGGGAGGATAAACTATCAAAATAAGCTTCAATGTTGCCTTGATATCAGGCAGAGAGGCTACAATTTGTGGGGTTTTGTCAGCTGCAAAGCTCAGCATGGTCAGCTTTGACATTCACAAGAGGAAACCAAGCAAGAGCTCTGCAAATACACCTTGAGGTGGGAAGATCACACCTCTGGTAAATCATGAGTTTGTATCTGGTCAGAAGCCCCTGACAAAGCAACACCTTCATGGGGATGAGGAATTACAAACAATCCCTCCTAACTGGCCACCAACACTGCTCTCCTCCATTCCCCAGAGCAGCCTCTGTGCAGGAAAGTTGGGACGTGCCTGCCATGAGTAATTTGTGGCTTAGCTTCCTTCCACAGAAGATGAAAATCATGTTGATTTCCTTTGGAAAAGTTGTAGTTATGACTGACAGAGCCCCAGCTTTTTATTCTTCTTGATTGCACACAGAGCCCTCACCAGAGGTGCAGATGTGCAGCTGTATCTTGGTCTTGGCACATGCAGACAGTTCCAGAGGTTTCCACAGTTACTGTGCATTTAATACTTGCCAGTTTCTTGTGCTGGGGACTGGTGCACCAATTAAATACTTGGGAAAATAATTGTGAAACATTAACAGGTCCTTATTGTTAACAGGTATTTCTGGCAGAGATTCCTCCAGGGCAACTTGGACAAGGCACTCTGGTGGAGTTGGCAATGGCATTTTTTTCCCAGAGGAACCTTCAAACCCTCTTGTGTGGGGCTTTGTTTTGCTAGCAGCAGAGGCAGGAAGAAACCCAGTTTTCAACATCCTCCTTCATGCCCACTCAAAGTGAAACATTAATTTATTGGTCGTGATGCTTTCCACATCTCCCCTGCCTTGGCACGTGATGCTGCAGCTCAGGGGCTGAAGCACCATTTATGTAATTGGGATAACAAGAGCTGCAGATCCATCCCTTCTCCAGCTCCTGAAGGGTCCAGGGGCTATCTGCTTGCACAAGCCCTCACTGAGACATGCATTAAAATGGATTTGTACTGCTGAAATCATCCTGTCCCCTGGATTTTTCTCAGAAGAGGCAGCCCTGTCTCTCTAGAGGACCCTTGTATGGTGGTTGGGGTTCTTTACATATTTTTTAAAAAGGTAAAAAAGCCAAGGCGGCTGCTGCTTTTTTTTTTTTTTTCCCAAGATAGAAAACAAAAATAAGAGAAAATCCACCGCCAATTCAAATACTTGTGCACCAAATCACACATCTTGTTACCCCTTGTAGAGAGCACATTATCAGAGCAGTGACACTGAACTACCAAATCAATCCTCAAAGCTTCCCAAGGGAAGGAAATCCCCAGCTAACACCCCACAGCAAAAGAGTTTGCAACAAGAAACCAAACCCACCCAGCCCCTACCGATGCTCTTTTCAAAGACATAAAGATTTCCAGGTGCTTGATATCCACGTTAACTTTTTAAGTAATAAAACTTGAGGAGAGGATTCCCGTTGGATCAGAGGAGAGACTTTGCTACAACAATAGCTGCGCTGGCAAACTGACTCCTTTCAACACATTCTTGAGTTTGTATTTTAAGTGGTTTTGCCACATTGGCAGCCAAAAATAACTATTTTCTGATCAAATTCACTGGTTCTTGTAAAATATTTTAACACGCTAACAATGGCTCTGAGCAGTCCTAATAGTCCTTCAAGCTGCCTGTTCAAACCTCTTACTTTTGAGAGGGTGAAGGGCTCCACAAAAGGCTCCAGCAGAGTGATGCCATCCGTGGCTGCTGTTCCTGCAGCACTCCCACCCCTCATTACCCAGGGATACAGCCCATGTTTAATGTGATGCTATTTGCTGCTTTGTATTTCATATATACCCTTAACGTAAAGTAATAATTAAGAGCAGCCTTCCCCTGTGCCTGGTAGTGCAAGGCCAAGATCCACAACAGCTACCACAGCTGAAATGTCAGGGAAAAGGGGAAAAAAGCAAATGGACAGGCGGGAATTACTCCACAGTCTCTACTTGCACTGATCTTGCTCTTTGATGATGATGTACAGCAAGAAATCTTAATGTGGTTCTTAGAGGACCACAAATAAATCATTTGAAAACTGGATTTCTGTTTGAAAAAAGCCTCCTCCAGCTGCAAAAATTACAGAATTTTCATTAAGTCACTGTTAATGTAATTTATGGCACTTTAAGACTTACCAAATAATGAAGAAATGACAGGCTGGTTTCTTGTTAATGGGAACAGGGCAGAAGCAGTGGGACACGGAGCATTTCCCCCCCAAACGTGACTCCACTTACCCAGCCAGCATGAGCCCAGTTCACAGTGCTGCTCCCACTGGGAAGCCTCCACGGCCACGTCCAAAGCAGGGGACAGAGCTGAGACAACCCCTGGGCTTCTGGGTGAACCAAGACTTGTGGCAGAAAGCAAACACCAAGTACAGAACCTGCTCCAAATGGCACAGCTCCTACTTTGGTACTACTTTTGGTAAGAGGTCAGTGAGGTCACCTGAGCAGGTGAATCTCAGCTACTGTGGACCAACACGGTGGTCTTGGCTAACAGACCGTAATTAATGAATTAATTATCATTAGGCTCGTGGAATCACTAGAGGGAGAAGCGAGCACATGCCTTAAACCAGGATGTTACATCTGGACGGGAAAAAACACCCAGTAGACGATGGCATGAAGCATTTAAGCATTAACTGTAATATCTACACCACATGCAGCTTCTCAAGATGTTTTGCTGTCATCAGCTTAGTAAAAGATAAAGATTTATTGGGCTATTACTGAAAAGGAAGCTAGATACTGCCAAATGGCACGGACAGTTGGATGACTACTTGCTGACATCTTTATTCATATATAAAACAACACAACTGAGTTGTGTTTTTTTTTTTTAACTACCATGCTTGAAGGAATCAACAAAGCAGTGCCTTATCATACAGCACTTTAAAGTCATTTTTAAACCATTCCTGGGGTTTGGGTGGTTGTTTTTATGGCATGCATACAGAATATTCCATGAGCACCCTGTGAACTTCTAGTGCTGACTGAAAGAAGAGATAAGCAGTGCTGGCTGCAGATTGGTATAACAATTTCTGAAGATGCTGAGGGACCATCCCATGGAACAGTGCTCCCTGGATACAGTCACAAGTCCCTCTGGTCCCACATATCTCAGACACCAGGAAGAAAATCTTTACTGTGAGGGTGGTGAGGCACTGGCAAAGGGTGCCCAGAGAAGTTGTGGCTGCCCCACATCCAGTTGGAAATAGATGGTCTTTAAGGTGCCTTCCAACCCAAACCATTCCATGATTTATGAACATTTCAAGTGCTGCAGAGGCATGGTTTTTAAAGGTTTAAAACATGGATCAGTGCTAACCCTGCAGAGGTTGAGAATATTCTGGTTTAATATCCCATGTCTAGTTTTTGATCAGCTTTTAACAGCAATCTGAGAGGTTAATAGCAGTAACATCAACAGCTTCTTTGAATAGTATAAATATGGCTTCTAATAAAGAAACTACCGAATAAGCTGCAAGGATTAGAGAATTATTTTTAGAACATATGTCAAAAAGATGACAAACCAAATGAACTTAATTATTCAGTTCCTTGTTGAAAACTGCAGGAAGAGTGAAGTAAATCACGTAAGACAGAACCCTGCAGTATTACACAGCTCGATTCAAAACATTTGCCCTGAAATTTCAAAAGGAATCCAAGTCTGCTCTCCCAGAAAGGAGCAAGTCAGAGCTGTCCACTTTTTCCCTGACAGCTTGATCTACCATTCCCCCTTTGTTGCACATTTTGAATACAATTTAGCCTGCTACTTCCAATTAAGCAGCACACTCTTACTGCATTATTCGGCATTAAGCAGGCACACATGTTCCTTCAGCTCCTGCCAATGTGAGAAGACAATACCCTGAAGGTGAACCAGGCAATTTGTTGGCAGAACTGGGCTCTGGGAAGTGCCCAAGCAGGCTGATGGGAGGCTGCAGGTGTGTGGTTTCAAATGCCTTCAAAGTACTCCGTGCCCAAAACGTTACACCTCATAACCACCATCTCCCAGCAAGATTTATGCTGTGTTTTGAATATTTCTAATACTCTGGAGTCTGAGTGCCAGAAAGCTCTGTTTGCCAGGCTCAGTCACTGGCCAGCTTGCCCTGGTCAGGGATCATATACAAACCCATTTGGGCACAGGCCATTATTGATTCTATACAAACTACTAAAGCAGGTGTGATTTCAGCCTGTTTGCTCTGAATGTGAATTAGCTCAGTCAAATAAAGTCTCGTCCACAACATAAGCCTGTTGCTTCAAGACTAGCAATAAGGGAAAAACAAGACCAAGTTTTAATGACATGTTTATATAAAAAAAAATCAGCATCCTTTCACTACAACATGTCTACAACAGGAAGTACAGTACAAATCTGAGATACATCCCCACACATGCCTTGAAGAGGGGTTACAAATTCACAGACATAATATTGCAATGCAAGTGCTTATTAAGAGCAATAAAAAGAACAGAACGAACAATTTACACTCTACAAGGCTGAGATTCGGTGTTTACTGCTGGAAATTGCTTTACACAGTGTCAGAATTTAAAGCTGTGACCTTGCAAAAGAATTACTGGGCACAGTTGCAGCCCACGCACGGAGATGCACGGAGCTGCTCAGGTTAACCTGAAGCTGAAGGAAAAGTCCTTCAAAAACTGAGGACTAAGAACGTTTCTAGCCTAAATATAAAAATATTAACACAAGGATAGGAAGAATGAGGTTTCTTGGTCCACCAGCACTCTCAAAGGTTGTTCCTAAGCTTTGCTTTGCTCTGACAAGAAGCTAAGTTCTAACAGAGTCACTGTTTGATCTGCACAATGAAGCCACGATGGCTCCCAAATGTGTCTTTGCCTCTTCTGGGAAGGACATGAAGGTATTATTTCCATGTTTGTCCCCTTGGCAACTCCTGACACTATGCTGGTTATTACTTACACAAACAGAAACCTGCAGCCAATCAAAATAATATGGTTGGCACGGAATCTGGGCAAACTTTAATAGCTATGGTTCTTCAACATAAAAAGGATAAAAGTAGAATAATAATTTTTGGCAGGGGAAGCAGGGAATTTTTTAAATTCTGATTGTTTTCCTATGAGGATAGTGTTAGTGAGGTCTAACTTAAAACATGTTCTGGTTTCATGAATTCGCAGCGAGCGAGGTTCTGCTGGGCCCACTGAGTTACACTCAGCTCCTTCCCACTCAAACTGAAGTTATCTGGAGCACACAAGGTAAGAGAGGGGGATTTGGCACGGGAATGCACGGCTGAAATAATTCCAGTGTCCTTCTGAAAGGAGTTATCTGCACGTGCAAGTGTGCTGCAGAGGAATACACAGGGCACTCTCTTCAAGGAAGTGTAATTAACTTCAGCCTCCTGGGAAGTGGGGAGCAGCAAGGGCCTGCACCAAGAGGAAGATGCACATCAGTTTAACTATAAACCCCGTTTTCACTGAATTTTTCACTTTCATTTTCAACAAGCCCCAGTGCTGTGGTCAATACTGGATCAGCCTGACACTCTTTCACTGGAATCTGATGAAGCAAATAAGCAGAGTTGTGTTAATGTAGTAGCAACTACACTCACTTGCCACAAAACTGATCTCTAGAAAAGCTGGTTTAGTTAGTTTTCCATTTAAAAAATCCATCCTGTCTAATAAAGACTACTTTGTAGGCAAGGAATTAGGTAAATGGGTTGAACTGTAGCAAGGAGCAGAATCAAAGCATTAATATCACACACAAACTTCCTTAATTAATAGTTAATAATGTAAAGCTGTGGCTCTTTTAGAAAACAAAATCTTATAAACACTTTCTCTGCCTTATGAAAAAAATAAGAACCAAGATAAGACATTCCAACTACCCCAATCAAAATTCCTCTTTTAACATTTTTGAAATCTTTAATTCTGATTTTTACCTGTATGTGACTGTACTTTGTTTTGGAACCAAAAGTCATGCAGAGGCACAAATCAGAATGGTCTGTTTGACAGCACTGAAGTGGGGACTTCTTTTCCCAAGGTAATAACATAAAGAAGCCAAGAAGCATTTTGAATAAAAAGGTCTATTGCATATGGAGTGGTTTGTACGAATTGGCATTTTTTGATTAAAAAAAAAAAGTTTGCTGAAATGTTTCCCAAAGCAGATCTACTTGGGCCTCTTAATTCATTGGCACAGGCTCAGTATCAATCACTTAAAATATGTGTTTCATCATGTACCTAAAATCGTGACATCCTTTAAAGACACTTAATACAAACCCCTTTCATTTCCTTATACTACATATTTACAATTCTAGTATCAAGGTACTGTGGAAAATGTAAACAAGTGTCCACAGGTGGAAATCATATGGCTTGAGAAAGGTTTCCCCTTTGATTAGCTGCTCAAATCACACGTCAGTCTGCACAAATAGGAGAAGAACAGGACATTTGATACATTCTGCTGTCTGACAGCAGTGTACAGGGGTTCATGCTGCTGAGTAACCAGCTGGAATGAACTGGAATGTACTGGAATGTGGCCAGTGGAGGGTCCCTGAGGTAATGGGGTGTCCTCAGAAGAGAAGACCAAGGCTGCAGCCAACCACCCCATGGGGGCTGTGAGGGAGAAGAAGCCAAAGGCTCCTCAGAGATCCACACTGAAAGGATGAGAAGCAGTGGACCAAAGATGAAACTTAAGAAATTCTGATTAGAAACCAGGAAAAAAAAAGGCAAGAAAATGAAATCTCCACTAGGACAGGTTCAAAGAGGTGGTGGGATCTCCGTCCTTGGAGATATTCAAAACGAGGTGGGATGAATCTCTGAAATTTGACTTGAATGATCAATCTCTCATCCATTTGACTCTGCAGCTGACCAGGCTTTAAAGGGAAGCTCAGAGCTTCAGAGGTTTTCTACTGCTTTACTCACTTGAAGATGCTACAAAAAATCTTGAGTACAGTGTGACACTTGCACTAGTGTTGTACTTTGGCTCTGCAGTAAATACAGAGCTAAGATCAAAATATGTCACCTGCTCAACTTGAATTGTTCTTCTCCAGCAGTTGCTAAGATCATATCTCATTGTGTCACAGGAGATTTACCTTACAGGTTCCTGTTCAGTGAAATTGCCCCAAATTCACATAATTGTAGGATCAGACTCAGGTCATCACACCTCCAAAAGAACATTTAAAATGTCACTGCCTTGCTGAGAGTCACACGCTTCTGGGACCATAATTTTGCCACATTTACATTGAATGAACTTTCCAGTGACATTCATTGAGCTCTACAGGAGAAATTAAAAGGGATCAGCATCAGCCCCAGTGATTTTCTGGCTGAAAGCACAGTAAGTTAATTAATTTTGACACATTCACAAATACCTTTACTTTCAATACCTACAAAGTGATGAATAAAAACAATGAGACTTCCATGAAGCTTGGAAAACACCTCCTAAAACTGTCTTGCCTCCCACAGATCACAATTTGAAAAAACTCCCAGGGGAGCAAATGCCACTTGCTTTGGCCTGGACAGTCATTGACTGCAGATGTGTTTAAGACCTGGGGTGAAGCATGGGGGAAAATTGTTACCTCACCTTCCCATCCAACCTCCTGGATCCTGCTTCACCAACTCATCACTTACCCAACCACAACAACAAACTTCTCCAAAAAATCCCAAGTTACCATCAATTACTGCCATTTTGTCTCTTGCAAAACAAAAACCTGCTCTTGCAGAGCTGCAGTTTGTTCTGGTGGGGACTGGAGTGCCAGCACAAGAGCTGGAACTGCCCATACTCTGTGTCTACCACAGTCCTGATGCCCCTTGTGAAGTGCACTTTTGATACAGCCAGAATCAAGTGGTTACTACACAGATTCTGTAACTCCTAACCTAAAGAGAGGTATAAAGAGGCACTCTGAAATCTTTTAGCCTGGTTAACTCAGAATATTATAACACAGAACATAAATTTCTTTATAATGGCATATTTCTATATCAAAGGAAAACATGTCTACATAAACAGAGAAAATAGCACCAAAATGTCTCTGTTCTATGAAGTGGCCACCAGCAGCTGTTGAATGGGATCAGGACTGTTGTAAGATGATTTAAAAAAAAAAAAAGGGTCAATAAAAGCACAAGACCCAAAAATATTATCTTTAAGCATGTCTTCCTGCTTACTATCTGCTTTCTCCATTCAAGACAAAACCTTTTCTGCATTAGCAGATACTGTTTGATGAGAAGTGCTGCACAGTTCAGCTTGACAAATCACTGAGAAATTCATCTGGTAAGAAGTGAGAACACGGAATGCCAGAAGAGTCTGGCAGATGACACCATGCTCTTTGGAAAACAGATTCAGACAGAGACCTTCCATCAGTCAAATCACACCAGGAATGCAGAAGATGCTCTTAAATAAATTAGCAATGTATTGAGGACTCCTGTCGGATTGTGGCAGATTCTTCTTCAGCTGCAAGTTCAAAATTAGACTGCATGCTTCTCTAGAACACACAAGGTTATTCAAAGAGGAATTAACTTGATGAATCCCTCCAGTTTCTGTCCAATGTGATTTTGCAGTGAATCTGCAGAGAAATAATCTGTGGAACACTCTTCAAACTTGGTGCTGGTTGTCAAGTGGGTTTAGAAAGTCCCTGATACAGAGTGTGGCTCATTCCATGGTGATGTGCTACATGCTGCTTATCCTGATACTCTTTGGAGCTGCTCTGATTAAAAACATGTCCAGGCTTTCAAGCAATGAATTATATTAATACCAGAAAGAATGTCCAGAGTAGATTAATGGAGGGGCAAGAGGCTAGGAATGAGCACATGAAACAGATTCAACTTTTTAAAAGGATCCAGCTACTAAATGGCCTCTGTAGTCTTCCATAAGAAGTGTGAATACTTCAGTACAATTCAAGCTGAATTGAATAACTGTTTTCATATCCAAATTCAAATACTGTCTGTGCATATAAAACAGTTCATTTATTAGTCCAAATGTTACTGTTGTAGAGCTCTTGGAAAAATACTCTCTCTTTCTTGAGCTTGTTCTTCATAAAAAGGAAGCTTTGGAGGGCCACCTAGAGAATTAAGTAGAAACACGGTTTCATGTCCATATAACCTAATACTGAAATATTGTATAGATTATACAATTTACACTTAAATAATTCAATAAATGGCAGTCTTGAAAAGAAGGTAGAGGAGGGAGTTACAGCAGCCTCCTCACAGAGGCAGAGAGCAGGCAAAACTGTAAAACACCTCCAAATCAGAAGGTTCCCAAAATTTTCCCTAAACTAGAGAAGGGATTGTGATTACACTACAAGGGAGAGGAAACTTCCCCTCTGTACCCAATTTCATTAAGAAGAGAAATTATCCCAACAATCCAGTGGGTTGACACTCCCATCCAAACCGACCACCAGCACGGGCCACACGTGTTTGATCCCCCCAGGAAAGGCTGCAGCCCCCAGCCTGGTTACCTTCTCTGCAGGTTGGCCCCATCCAGGCGCTGGGGCAGGCGCAGCTCCCGCTGCGGGCGTTGCAGCGGGATCTGCCGGCACACTGGCACCGCAGGGAGCAGCCGGGGCCGTACCTGTCTGGCCTGCACCCTGCAAGGACAGGAGGGTTTGGGAGAGGGTGAGCACTCCTGGTAGCCTCCCCCCTCCCGTGGGATCAGGAAGCTGCACAGACACCTACATCTGTTGGCATTAGAAGTGACATTTGGGAAAGCGCGGCAGTCGTTAAGTTTCGTCTGCCACACGCTCTGCCCAAGCTGCAGCCCAGCTGTCCTGAAGAGGTTCCCAGAATGGAAATCATTACTGGTGTAAAAACAGGGGTTGACAGCCTAGCAGAGAACATCTTGGGATCTGCTCAGGAAAGTTGCTGTCAGCATCCTGGATCCACGCTATCTCCTGCCCCTGTCTCTCCTGCACGGCTGGGCTGCCAGAGCGTGCTGGCCAAGAGCCTTCCCTCACAGAATGTGACACTGAGAACTAATCCGTTTTATAGATACTCATGTCTTGCTCTGATTGCACAATCCTGCTGCCTCCTGGCAAATTAAACTCACAAAAAAAAAAAAAAAATCTGACTTCCAAGTGCAAATACATTTCATACCTAGGCTGGTAAATCCTCATTGCAATCTTTTATGCATCAGAGGACAGGCAGGAAAGGAAAGTGAGCGGCAGGGTGACAAGGCAGGGTGTGAAACACACAGCAAACAAGGGCCCTCTCTCCCTCACCTCGCTGAAAAGCCCTGTAACCAGGGAATTTGCCTTCTCCCACGAGCATCCTCAGGTAAATAAAGTCCTGCTGAGCCCTGCATCAGCTGCAGCCCCAGCACGTGGGAGAACTCGCCCCGCGCGCTCCGAGCTTGGCCTTTTCAATTAGGAAATGTTATGAGAAAAGGTCTCCCCAAACACCTCTGGACCTGATTTTAATTTATGTAATACCACATTTTCATGTTAATAACAATGTGTATTTAAGACATCTGTTTGAAAGTCTGCAATGTTAATTTACTACAGAAAAAAGAAAGCCCATAAAAGTCTGTTATATTCTCTCTCTCTTTTTTTTTTTTTAATTAACATTTTGCCTGTTTAATGGGTGCTTTACCAGAGTTCAAATTAAAATCAGGCCTTTTATCTTTATGGCTGCTGCACAGTCACAGCTGCTCACAGTTATATCACAGATGAACTGAGCCTAATTGAAAATAAAAATGCAAATAAAACCTACCCCATAACAGCTTTTCATGGATGGGGGCTACCCTAGCTGACTTAAGAAAAATAAAAATGACTCGCAGAGTTTGCAAGGAGGAAACCCTCAATTCCCATTTTTGGTGCTGAGCTTCCCCCTTGCGTTCCACTTGTGCCTAAAATTCTACTGGAAGGGCCCATGGACACCCAGCCCTGTGTGGGCAGTGAGGGTGGCTCACGTTCCCACTGGAACAGTGCTGCAGACTGGGAGCTTCATTTCCTGACCACAGGACACTGCACAGAGGGAATCAAAAGCTTGTCCATGTTAGTTTTGCAGGTTGGACTAATGTTTAAGCACAGAGCAATTTGTATTAATAAAACCTGCTTAAATCTATTTCTGCCCCATCCTAGAACAAAAGGAGAAATAATTCTCCCTCTCTGCTCCAGGCGTGCAGGAGGATTTGGGTTCCTGGTGAAGCTCCACAGTAGCACATGGATGTTCACTCCTTGTATCTGGTTTGTCACAGCACTGGGATCACAAATGTTTACTGACACTCGGTTAAAACAGTGAATTCCTTTTACTCCTAAAACTGCTCCATCATAATCACAGAATCTTAGAATATCCTGGGTTAGAAGGGACCTTTAAAGTCATCTGGTTCCAACCATGGGCATTGGACACTTTTCACCAGACCAGGTTGTTCCAAGCCCCATCCAAGCTGGCCCTGAACTGTGATCAGAGTCACAGCTGTGACCAGGGGCTGCCTCAGGACTCTGCCACTGCTGCCTCTCAGCCCTACACAAACCCCATCAGGGTACAGCAGTGGGGCTGGTTCTCCCTACAGGAAAAATGTCTCACTTATTTTTATATCCTTGTCACAGAAGAATTCTGCTCCTGTGGGCCAACACACAGCCCAAGTGCTGAGCTGCAAAGGAGGGAATTTACATTTGGGTTCAAAGTTCCTGGGCTGCTGCTGAAGGCCAGGGGCAAGCACAGCTGCTGCAGCTCCACTACCCTCTTCTGTGGGGATTCCATCCTGCCTCCAGGGAAAGCAAACCAAACCCAGAGCTGGACTTACTTTTGCATTGGTCTGAAAAGGGTCACCAATGTCAGTGTGACACAGCAATTGGAGCCCTTGGTGCCCAACTGCACCCTCTGGAGTCTTCCCCACTACATTTGCAAAACTTCTTGGTCTATTCTTCTCCAGCCTGTGTTCTCCACAACTCAAGGCAAATGACATTTTACAGCTGACCCATGAAGAGTTTTCCTATCAGTATATAAATTTAAATATTGATTAAATCAAGAGGTACAAGCCTATTCATAAAGGTGTCGATAACCCCAAAGAGCAATTTTCCACAAACAATGTGCTCTTGAGCACCAGCAAATGTCCTTTTACAGTTATTCTGAAACCAACAGCTCAGAGTGGTTTAACTATACACAGCCCAGCCCTTAAAAAGATTGCCCTTACCGATGTCACACTTGTCTCCAGTCTTCCCAGGTGGGCAAAGGCACTTCCCAGTCTCTGGATCACAAGGAGCACCTCCACAGTCACACTGACGCTGGCACCTCTCACCAAACCAGCCCCTGTCACAGCCTGACAGGAAGAGAACCCTTCAGATGCACATTTGAGTGGCAAGATGCACATAAAACCCAGAGTTTTCCCAGGATGTCTCAGAGGAAAGCTCATAAACTCTCTGCTGAAGTCAGTGTAAATGCCAAGCTTAATGAAGAATCAAACATAGTGGAATGGGCACAATATTTATATGAGCTCTCCTTCTGTTGGGGTTGTCTAATCTAACTTCTCAAAGGGCTCTGTAAATCTGTCCCAGAAATGTAGCTGGCACTTATTTTTATTTTTAATTAGAACACTCTAGAAGACCTCTCCATAACACTCAACAGGTCTGACATGCACCTATTTAATAATCTTATTTGGAGTTTTAGAAGCAAATTTAGGATCAGTAAAAGGGACTTATTTTTAATAAATGGCATGTGGAACTCATTGCTGCAAGACATCATGGAGACCAGGACTTTCACTGTATTAATCGGAACCAGATTAGTTAATTTATTAGGGAATGGGAACACCCAGCTGTATAACAGGAAATCTGTCCCAAATTCAGTGTTTCAGGATATTCATTAAGCTCAAAATATGGCAGGAGTGGCTCCCAAAAAATATTTCAGTAATGATACAAGGTTTTTGGAGTTCTGCTTTTTTTGTTTTGTTAGTTTTTTTTGTTTCTGTTTTGTTGTTGTCATTATTTGGTTTTTGCTTGTTTGGTTTGTTTTTTTGGGGTTTTTTTTTGTTTTTTTTCTTTCCCATCAGAGGTGTACCAGTACCTTTTTCACAGTGGACACCGTGGTAACCCAAAGGACAAAGGCACTGTCCTGTCACTGCATCACAGCTCGCTCCATTTTTACAGGCACAGGCCTGAAGACAGCCCAGCCCATAAAATCCAAGGGGGCACCCTGAAAAATAAAAAGGAAGAAGGTTCATACACACCATTAAAATCCTCTGTGTTCTCTGTGACATTCCCTGGCAGCCAACAAAAATACGATATTTATCCTTAACTTTAATAATGTCATGGGCTCTTAAACTTGTACCACCCAGCATCAGAAACATGCAAGATCTGGAGGGAGCTGGATGATCTGGGACATCCCCAGCACTTTAGCTGAACCAGTGAGGTGTTTCTTGACTACTCTGAAGCCCCAAACCTGTGACAATTACCCCGAGTGACTCCACTTACTGTGCTCACAGGAGCGGCCGTAGAAACCCTCGGGGCACCTGCAGCACCCTGTGAACCTGTCACAGGTGCCATTGTGCTGGCACAGGCAGTCCAAGGAGCAGCCAGCCCCATACTTCCCTGGGAGGCACTCTGCTGGCAGGACATGGACAGAAACACAGACAAACAAACAATCACTGCCCTCACCCAGAAAAGCTCGTACGTGAGAGATTGCATTGCCGAGACAGGATGCCCGGAGAGTGGTCTGCAGACCCAAGAATATTGGATATGAAGACAGAGGATTTCTGCACAATTGTGATACATTTACATACTTTGGAGAGAAATCTTTTGTGTTACATAGGGGTTTGAACAGCAATTTTGTCACAGTTTTAACAATCTGCCTTTTTCGATTTGTCTCTTCACAGACTCGGTGCTGAACCCGCACCATGAGTTGTAAAGCCTTGTAGTGAATGGCATAAATGAGACTTTCTTTTTCCTTTCTTTATCTACAGCAATATTTTCTTTTAGGCACTTAAAAAGTGTGAAAGAAAACACGAAGCTCTTCCTCCTCTGTGTTATCATTGGAGTTCACACTATTCAAATTCCTAACAAAACCAGGAGGATCTTTTTCACACATAGCAACAGTCTGTCCATATATAATGAGCTATCGGCTTTTACAGAACTGAACATGTCTCAAATTACTGAAAGCCAAGTCATGCAGAAGGGACTGTGCCAATATAATTAACCTCAGCATCATCTCTGAATAATTTAACTTCCCACTGCTGGGATAATTTGAATCTGGGCAGACAAACTTAAACGAGCGTGGCCGTCCAGATAATCAGATTGAGAACTCTGCAAATGCCAGACAGGATCTTCCAGGAACATCATATCTCATCTCTATTAAAAGGATGCCTGATTAGCTGTCTTTGATTTCCAGTCACAACACACTCAAACCCACACTGCTGTGGAGATCAAGACTCAATTTTCCAATAATTTCACTCCCTCAGTCAAGAGATAAATAGTGAAGCTCTCTAGTGATACAACACACAGCCCCTTACACAACGTGTGCATGTCTGCCCCCCATGCTCCACTCCAGAGATGTTTTATCTGTGAGATACACCCACAATCTGCCACTCCATGTGGGGACACCTGCAGCACCCTGCTCAGGCTTGGCAGCCCCAAGGCAGGCTGTGGGTGACTACAGAGATCTCCAGGAACAGCCAAACGGAGATGAACACAGGTGGCCTTTGCTAGGACAGCCAGATATTGGTTCACTGCAAATGTTTCAGAGCCTGTCCACTGAGAACACCCACTGCCCACTGAATCCTCACAGGATTCACACTGTGAGTAGCTGCATCTGTCCTTTCCACCCTGCTGCTCCTCTGCACACAGATGCACCGTGGGGCTCTGAGTCTCCTCAGATGCAGACTGAAACAACTGTGTCTCAGAATGCTGCTAAAAAGTGTCATTTCTATATGACACTTTTATATGGGGACACTCCCCTGTAACAAACAGGTCTTGGTATAGGTACATATGGAGTTTGAGGTGAATATTCTCCAGGTGTCAGGGACAGAAGTGCTGTAAATGAGAGCCTGGGAGGGTGTTGGGGAGCATGAACCATGGCAGTTTGGGTTTAATGATGACATTTGTCTTCAATGTGTACTCAGAACTATTTACTTATATTTCACACCAGTAAACTTGTGGTTTCCTGAACACTTAAGTCCATAACTATACAGATATCTCTTACCTACAGAGAAAAATAGGGACAAAGAAATGCAGAATGGTTTTTGGGAGATGGACAGGACAGTTGTGGAAAGACTGGGCTGACAGGAGAGATTCTGGAGAAGGATATGAGCTTATTCTGCTAGTGTGCTTTGTCTTGCACAGGGGACAGCTGTCATGGAGAAGTAAGGGTGAGAGAGCAGGACAACCTCAATTGCTTTGGACAGATGTTGTCAGAACATCTGGGCAGTCAATACATGGCAAGTTCAACTCCAGGGTCAAATGAAACACAAAAACCAGTGAGGAGTGGCTTCTGCAGCTCTGAGGATCACATTGAAGAAGACAAAACCCAACATTCCTATGAACAAAAGAACACAAAAGTTGGATAGGAGAAGAAATAATGGAGCAAAGAAGAAATAAAGAGTTTGCAAGGGAACTCACGAGCAGGACTCAGGAGGAAACCGTCTTTGAATAAAGACCTAGATTTCTAACTAGGGGCAGTTCTGAAACTGTTTGTCCTTGTCTGAGGGTGTCTGAGGACACTGCAAACCCCAGCTGGAGTGCACAAAGCCACTGCCATCGAAGCAGGAAATCACCTTTCTCACAGGATCTTCCAGTCCAGCCGAGCCCGCAGGTGCAGTTGCCATCCACGTGGTCACAGATGCCACCGTTCTGACAGGCACATGTCAGCTGGCAGTTGGGGCCGTATTGTCCCTGGGGACACACTACAGAGAATTAACAAAGTTTGAAAAAACCCAAAAATTAGCACCCCCAGAAAAGGATGAAGGTGACAGGGAATAAATACAAACACATGCTCCCCACACGCATCCCAAGTGATTAGTGTCTCCCTGGGGGGGTGGGACACTACTCCATGATTATTATCACTTTCACCCAAGCACTCTGTCCTGACATATCCCCTCAGCTGCCTGGAGAACGCAGTGCCCTGGCTCTGAGGGTGGCAGGGAGGTGTGGGCAGGATTAGGCTGGGTGATGGAGCAGGGAGGGACAGAGGCTGAGCACCCCACACTGCAGCGTTATCAGCAAAGGCCCTGGGGAACGTGGCTGTGAACAATGTTTGGCACTGAGTTTATTTGCTGGGCATATTAAGTGTGTCACCCACTGGCGAGGTGACCCAGGCCCTGCTTTGTTACCTTGCTGACAGGCAGGTCCCGTGTGGCCAGGGGCACAGGTGCACTCGCCAGTCCGTGGGTCACACTGGCCTTTGCCACAGGCACAGAACTGGGCACAGTCCTTCCCAAACCGGCCCTCAGGGCAGGCTGAAGGGAACACAGATTTGTTAAACACCCAGAGGATCCAATGGCAGTTTTCATCCTTAACATAGCCACCATGTTAGGGGAAGAGCTGGCTTTGTTTTCATTCCACCTAAAGCACTTCAAAGCATCAACTACAAAGCCAAAACCCACACAAAGACACCACTGCTTCACCTGCTGAGACTAGTTGTGATTATAAATATAATCCATGATTTCACATGGGGTATTTACTGTCTTTCCTATCAGAAGAGTGAATGTACAACTGAAATATCAGCTGCTCATCCTTCCAGCATAAAACATCTTTCCTTAATATTGATGCTGCCCAACATGGAAGAGCAAAGCTATAGGCAACCAAACATTCAAACACTGCCTTTCTGTGAATAAGCTGAAGAGAACTTCACAGAGAGGAGAGCTCTGAAAGCAGCACAGAAATTCAGCCACACCATTTAGCTCTGAAACAGAGAAGTAACAGTAGGGTTGCCATGGAGTCTTTACCAGTTTTGCCATGACAAAACTTGATCTTTTTCCCATTTATTGAAACTAATGGCACCGTAGTGTTAAGCAAAATATTGAGATAATTTCTCAACCTCGAAATTTTGGACAGGAGGAAGGAACTTGAGCAATTCATGCTGAGCTGGCTCTAGAAATAAATTTGGGCAAGCAGGTTGTAATCCTGGGGTAAGTGTCTTTGCTTCTATGCATGCAGGAGCGAGGGTAAATATTTTGCAAGAGATTTTTTTACAAAGCTGGAATCCTGATTTACAATTCAAGGAAGAGGTAGCTGCATTCTGTCTGTTTTTCTTCTGACAAGTTCTTATGCAAATGCTTCTCTCTGCTGTGTTTTGACAGAAGCAGAACATGAATGCTGGCTTACTTTTGCTGCAGTTGGCTCCGATGAAACCAGGAGCACAATCACACGTTCCTGACACAGGGTCACAGTGGCCTCCATTCATGCATTTACAGGGATTTTGGCAGTTTGAACCGTAAGTACCTTCTGGACACCCTATTTTAAAAGAAAAAAGATACCCAGCAATTAGATTAGGTTGCTACTAAGCCTGTTGCATTTCGTGTCTTAAGCACTTTGTTGCTTTCAATCAAAGTTTGATTTTCATTTTCTAATGTTAATCACTTCCAGAGGGCCAGTAGTAGGCATTGAGGAGCAGATGGCTGCTCTGGACAACGTGCCCTTGGGACAGCACTGACTGTAATGTCAAATTCTGGAGAGCTGGACTGAGTGCTGCTGCTCCTGGCTCTGTGCTCTTCCATTCCCCTTATGTGACAGTAACAAGAAAAGCAACCCAGAGGTTTTCCTCTTGGGATTTCTGTTCCAAATGAATGTATTCCCTCTTTCCCTCCTACACAGAAGGAGAGATGGGGTGATTCTCCCTCTTCCTTTGGGCAGCAGCCACCTGGTTTGCCCGAGTCAGTGAGAAGCTGTCAGGCATTTCTGCCTCTTTTAGCAGCTGTTTTATGGATATGGGGCTGGTCACTCTGCTAAAAATCTGTGAATTTGACAAAGTTTGTTTCCTCTATCATCCACTCCTTCCCTGCAAACTGGAGCTGGCATTGCTAGTGGGTGCCCTGAGAGGCTGTGGACTCCCCATCCCTGCAAGTGTTCAAGGCCAGGCTGGACAGGGCTTGGAGCAACCTGGGATAGTGGGAGGTGTCCCTGCCCATGGCAGGGGCTGGAACTGGATGGGCTTTAAGGTCCCTTCCAACTCTGTGGATGGAAGACCATGAAAATGTGCATGTGACAGCAACAGAGAATTTCAGAAGACACCTTCTCAGAAGATAGATACGGGAGGAGCATTATTTAAATGCAAAGCCAGAAAATTCTCTGAGGAAAAAAAAGCGGCTGTATTTTGTAAGAACCACAAGAATCATTACACCTGGGTGGATTGCTGAGCCAGTGTTACATGGCAACAAGCTGTCTGTGGAGAGGTTTTCCAGGTGGTAGTGAGGATTTCTGGTTCCTTTTTGGACAGCTGAAGTTCAAGGAGAATCAAATAAACTATCAGGAAGCTGTAAACGCATTTGCCATTCTTAGTGCCATTCTTCAGGATGATCTTTAGAGCGATGGAGGTTGGAACTGAGGGGAAGAGCTGGGCAGAGCTGCTGGGCACAGGCACCAGTGAACCTCCAGTGTGCCACCTCTGAGCTCTGGAGATGCAGGTTATTCTCCTGATTTCCCAGTGTACTGGAGGAAGGAGTAGCTGGTGCTTGAGCAGCACGATCATCATCCAACGGTTTCACTTGTGCTACTACCTCTAAATGTCATTTCTTTGCTCACCCCTTCCTTCTCTTCCCTGGCAGAAGGAAAGTCTGTGGCTACTTTAGAAACCTGGTTGAAAATATATTTGCTCACGTCTCCAAGCAACAGATCCCTTGCAATCTGTGCATAAATAACTTCACGTATTTTGTCTTTCCTAAAGGCATGAAAGCGTGGCCTGAGTGGCTGGAGAAATCTCTGGCTTTTCTGAACTATTCAATAGTGAGGGAGAGCTTATGGGGAAGCTTTGAAGGGGTGCCTTTTAAAATAAAATTGAACGTTGGCTTCTGCTCAAACCAGGATAGCAGATCATCAGGAGTAAACAGACACACGCTTTTATAACATGCAGAGACTCTCCCCAGCCCCTCTCAAACACAGTTTCTTCTCCATGAATGCTCTATCATCAGTGCTTCCATCTGCCAGGATGCCAAACCTGTTTCACGTGCAAGCCCTGGCATCATGGAGTGAGCCCATGCAACACCCCCTTCATTCCCACCAAGACCTGAAGTTAAGGACTCATCCAGATCCAGTGATTTAATTACTCTACGTGAGCTTCTCTTTTCCTCTTTCTTTTCCTTTTGGATTTTCTCCTTTTTTTTTTTTTTTTTTTTTTTTTTTTTTAATTCTGTCTCCCAGACTCCAGAAGATGCTGCTTGTCCCTGGCAAAGCTTTCAGAGCTGCTCCTTAGCTCAAGGGTAGCAGTAGCTGCTCCGTTACTGAACGGGATGCAGTAATTCCCTCCGTACCAAATTCTCTGTCCTTGCAGTATTTCCTGTATTTTGGCTGCAGAAGGAGCAGCACACGCAGGGCATGTTCAGCTGCTGCAGCGTGCACATGGTCAGTAACAAGGCCACCTCCTCTGTTAGTGCTTTGCAGAAGAATTTTGATGCAGATAACGAGGGCAATTTGCACCACGTCCCACTATGTCAGTAGGCTCTGCCTTTGCAAAGAGGGCTATTCCTGCACCGCCAGTTACCTCATAAAGACATTTTCTAATTTAACAGTTTCCTGTGCTTCTGGCTTCTGTTTTATCTGCGCACGAGTGGCAGCCTGATTTCCACCTCATTTCCTGATTTTCCTTCTGCTTTGAGTGGGTTTGTCATGACCAAGAGCTCCTAAATCTTTCCACAGCAATTGCACACACTGAGGCTTTTCTGACCCATGCTATTAATCGCATTGTCAAATAATCCCTTCTGACACACCCTGTCACCTACAGCTTGAGGGTGAAGCTGCTGAGATCTTTCTGGCTCTGGGTGCTCCCAGCCCAGTCAATGTCACAGAAACATACCATGCTTTTTTTTTTTTAAAGCCATTTCACCACCACTTATTGCTTTTTACTCCTTTTAACAAGTAGATCTGCCCATCCACCAAGTTATGGACGAGTGATGGGAACCTCATTGCTAGTTTGTCTGCTTCCTCTGCGCCCTGCCAAGAGACTTTTTCAGCTCCTCACTCCAAAATTTGAGAACATGAAAGCCCCGTTGCTCTTGGCTCCTGGAAATTTGACTTCCCAGCCAACTACACCTTTTATAGATACTTTCTTGAACCTTTTTTTCACTGCACTATAAATACAGCAACAGTTGCCAGAAACTGTTGCCAGCAGCATCCAACCACATGTTGACTGGACCAGAGCCCGTTTGGGAGCGGCTCCCTGTGCTGGTTTTAATATTCTATCGAGAGCTTCTTCACCCTGGAGCAGCCCCAGCTTTCCTTGCAGTGAGGACAGCAGGAACTTGGAGTATTCCCACCAAAGTCACGCCACCCTTGGTTTTCAGTCACTTCAGAATCAGGCCCACAATCTCTCCCTCCACTGACCTAAACTTAAAATAACTCACAATTAGCTGTTTTCTTTCTATCTTTTGTGTCTGTCTATGAGTGGCACAGGGGCTAATGAGAACAACACCAACACAGGTGAGTATTTTTCTGTGAACTTCCATCGTTTCATTGTTTCTCCAACAAGTATCTAACAAACCTGTGTTTAAGAATTTGCTGTGTATTTTTGGAATCTCAGAGTAGAAAACACCACGAAATCTCAAATCTCATACTCTTTAATCCCAGCTACACAGAAATCCACGGCGAAAATCTCCCCTGAATGCAGCAAAACACAGATTTTATTTTGCAATGAATCTTTTCATATCTTTTCTATCAGAACTTCAGTGTAATTGTTAATGCTTTAAATTTTAAAATTCTGAAATAAAACCTGAAGTATCTAAGTAAGTTTGAGGACATTTACTGTAATGAGAGATTTAGTGCTACACACACAGGTAACGACTACTGAGAAATTGCTACGTAAAGGTAATAGGCTGACCATGATTAAGTCTTTTAAAATGATCCTGTTAAACAGTTGATCTCCACTACTGCTCTACTATAACATTTATTATAATCTAATGTATAATGGATCCAGATGGCTCCAGCCCCAGTGTTGAAGGCCAGATTTCGATCTCACTTACAGCAAAAACTGATGTACAGAGGAGGACAGAATCAATCCTTGGTATTTTATTTATAATTTATATTTTAAAGAATAACTTGTGATGACGTGATGGCAATACAAAGGCCCATCTCGAAAGTGAGTCTTTCTCCTATTTCTGCTCAAGGAATAAAACAGTGCTTTAACCCTTACTAGAGCTGCACATGTGACAGCTGGCTTTCATATCCAAATTGTCACCCCAAAAAGCAATTAAGCCAAACAGAGCTATGCTGGATTCCCAAAAAAGGGAAATCAGCAGAGAGAAAAAAACTGAGCAAGAAAGACAACAGCTTTTTTTGTTTTCTTTTTTCCTCCTCTAAACGAGACTATTACAAGCCATGGAGTAAAATCAAAATTAAAGTTGTAAATAAAAAGTAATTAACTGTCTCCTTTGGTATATGTTTCTTATCAGTTGCCACATTCCACCAGAAACAACTTTACAGATGTCCTAAAATATCGGCATGAGCCATGTGGATCTGGGAATATTTTTTATGATGGAGCATTGGGCCAGTTGGCATTTTGTCCTCTACACTAGTCACCATTTTTCAATCCAGAGTAACAGTTGGTTTAATTTGATTGTTCCTCAGAAGGCTCTGCAACTGAAAGGACTTTATGAATCACTTGGATTTATTGCCAATTTCAGCTTGTTGTTTTCTCATAACCATTTGTCCTTACTTGAGCACGCAGAGATTTCGGGAAGTATTTTGGATTTGGTATTTGGAAATGAGAGAGCTGTGCAATATCCAGGTGTAGCTGAGAGATGCAATGCACAGAATGATCTTTACATTCTTTAGCATGGCATGAGATTGGAAAGAATTTCACGGGTAAACCTGGCAGTTTTAAAAATTAATTTGAAGGACTGAATTAATTGCATTTTTGAACTAACATTATTAATGAATTTTTTTTAGAAAATGTTTTTAAAAATTAACTCCTTGCAGTAATACAACTAGTTTTTTTTAGTGTAAATCAATCCACCCTATGCTTACTTCCTATACCAAAACTTATTTGTAATACTATAACTTTCATACTATAAATAACCTCTGCTTCTCTCAGTCACCACTGCACTGACACAGATGAACCCAAAGCACCAGCAGATGCTCCTGCAGGACTCAGTTCTCTGTCAGAAAGGCAGCAACCCCTAAAAGTACTCACGGAGGTGGCAGTGGTCCCCGTGGTAGCCCGGGCTGCAGGAGCAGTGGCCAGTGACAGGGTGACACTCCTGATTCTCAGCAGAGCACTGGCACACTCCGTGACAGTCCTGCCCATACGTGCCTGGTGGACAAGCTTTGGGAAGAAGAAATGCAAACCAATAAATTAAATTTGTCTTGGTAAACATAGCACTCAAACAAAGAGAGGGCTGAAATTTATTAAATAAAATGCCTGCCTACGGAATGACGCTTTCCTCCGGGACTTTGGATTTATTACATTTACTTGGGGGTTACTTGACTGCTTGATTTTGTTTTGTTCAGTCAATTTGTGCCCAGCTGTCAAGGGCCAGATACAATTTTCTTGTCACTAGAAAAAAAATCATAGGGAAATGTCAGGTAAAATTGACTAAAATAACAGTATAATTCCCAAGGGACCAGGCATGTGGATAAAGACATTCTGCCTTTTGAGGAGAGTTTAAACTTGCAAAGCTGCTGCGACATCAACATCTCCACGGGTTTCGTTCTGCCTGCTGACAGCCACATTGCCTACAGGTTTTGGACCCTCCACATTTAATTCTTACATCTCATTTCCATTAAGCTGCCCTGGCTGTGGGTCAGCATTTAGAGTCCTCTGGTGGAGGATATGGGACACTGATGTCAGTCCTTTCAATTCTTATTTATTGCTGGTTCTCCTTTGGCTAAAACAGGGCTCAGGTAAAGTTTTGTAGGGAGGAACAAAATCAGGGTGTTGCAGCTGGGGTCAGAGCAGGAGCCTGCTTCCAAAAACAGCTCTGGGGGACCCAACTCCATGCTAAGAAAAGCCAGAAAATATCTTTTCCATGAGGCCTGAGAGCAGGAGTAGATAGCCTTGCACAGGGACAAGGCCAACAAAAGCTGGGCTGCTGGTTTATCGACAGCACAGCACCAGCTGTGGGCAGGGCTGGGCTCCACTGGCACATCCTCAGCCTACCTGGGTGCAGCTCAGCCCATGGCTCCTCTCTGCCAGTCCAACAGCTGCAAACACAGAGAGGGCAAACCCCAGCAGCACAAACTGCGCTGGCACAGAGCTCAGGGCTGGCCAAACCACTTGGGCGAGGAACAAGCAGCCCTTGGCCATCTTCCCTCCTGTCAGGTTGTGGCCTCCTCCCTCTTCAGGCATCACATCACCACATTTTGACTCAAGAAATCAATCTATGTGCAGGAGCTCAGGACTTCTGGACTAGCAACTAACATGATTAAGCAGAAGCCATTTATTGTTTACATTAAGCTACATTTATACATTCTATAACTACTGGTTTACGTGATTACGCATTATTTGATTGGTTCTCCTACTCTGTCTATGAGCTCAGCACGCACCCCTCAGGAAACAGGACTGGCTACGGTTCCGTGCCTTCATGGGCTTCCTTTACCTAATTCTTGCATTCTTGGTACTCTGTTTCCCAGCTTCTTCTTTTCTTATTTTTACAACAGTTTATGTCTTGGTAACCTTGACAAACTCCAAAAGGTGCTGACAAGAATAACTACAAACAGTTTGGCCAGAGCACCTCGTGTCTCAGGCTGTTCAAACACATTGTACATCCTGCGAATTAACCGACAAGGGAAGTATTTGCGCTGTGGTAACAAACTCACTCTTGTCGCAGCCGCGGCCGGTGAATCCCGGGGGACATCCGCAGGCGCCCGTCAGGTGGTGGCAGGGCCTTCCCGCGGGACAGCGGCACCGCCGCGCACACCCCGCACCGTAGCGGCCCGGCAGGCAGGCTGCAGGGGGGACACCAACCCCGTCAGGGCCAGCAGGACGGGACAAAGCCACCCCCTCTGTGGAATCCTTTGAACCAATAAGGGGAATCCCCAGGGCCTTGCCCTGGAAGAACGTACCAGAGAGTCTCCACCTAGGCTGAAAGAAAAGACTTCCCCCATGGAGCCTTGCAACACCATGTGATCCACCTCAGTTTTGTTTTCCTCGTATGTCCCCAGTTCTCCTGGTTTGTCCTTTCCCTGTTTCCCCATTGGTTATGGTATCCCTGGTGGCCTGCCCTGCGTCCCCTACAGGGCACTGCCCTTTGTACCACCCCTGTGCCCTCAGACCATTGGCCGCTGACCCCATACTTAACCCTGCGCTCACCACATGGTCGGGTCTTGTGTCCCTGATCCCCTTGGGCGTGCTGGAATAAACCCTCGCTGGAATTCACCATACAAAAGGCCCTTCTTGCCTCTCTTGGCTGAGCTAGCCACGGTGTGGATGGTCTGTGGACTTGACTGCTTTGCCTGAACGCCTACCTGGGCACCTTTTCCACAGGAGATGCTTATTGGGAAACAGGTAGCAGCATCTGCCATCTAAACCCCCCGCGAGGTTCCCCTCCACGCACCCATCCCTGCTGGCACTTCCCCGTTACGGCGTGAGGCACAGCTGGTCCCAGGGAAGGCCTGTGTCCCTGGGCCCCGAGGACACTGCTGTGAGACCACTACCGACACAGCAAAGGGAAGGGTTCTCATTTGGGTGCCTGGAGACTGCTTTAGGGCTGGACCAAAACAGGGTCCAAGGGGTCTGGGGGCAAGGACAGCCTCGAATGGGTTCAGGGACGAGAACGAGAACTGATCTGAGGGCACAGGGTTAAATAAGGGGCAAAAGGGGTGGATCTGAGGGTCAAGGGCCAATAGGAATAAAGGAAAGTGGTGCAGGGGAGTGGCTAAAAGTTGGGAGAACCAATAGGGCAACAGGGGTGGAGGACTGCGGCAAAAACCAGCCAATGGGGATCAAGGGAAGGGAGAACATTCTGGAGTAAATACATATATGGTAAACGGGGCTGAACAGGGGTGACATAAACTGCTAAACCAATGAAACAACAGAACCCACAAGCTCTTAACATGGGGCTGCGAAGGCCCATGGGAGAAGGGGCCCCTCTCACCCTAGCCTAGAGGGGTCTCTCCCCATGACCACCCCGGTGGCAGCCCTGGGCCTCCACACGCCCATCCCGACCCCGCGGAGCGAGGGTGTGAAAATATCCGATCGCAGCCGAGAGCTCTGGGTTTGGGGGGGAAGGTGTGCCCCAACCCCAGCTGCCTCCACTCCCTCCCTCACTCACGTTTGTCACAGTGCCTCCCTCGCCACCCGCTCTCGCAGTGACACGCTCCGGTCTGGGGGTGGCAGGACCAGCCGTGGGCGCAGTCACACCGCTCCTCGCAGCGCTTGCCGAAAAATCCCGGGGGGCAGGCTGGGGGCAAGCAGAGAGAGCAAGGGTCTTTCTACCTGCTGCCTGGGGAGCAGCCTCCACTGGCCATCAGCCAGCAGCCTCCTTGCCTGAGCTCCTGCTCAGGAGTATATTTAGCAGACTGCGTGGCCAGAAAATATCGGTGAAGGGGAAGATGCTAAAAATATTAGAAGTATTTAATGCTGGCTGCTAATGAGTCTGCACAGGGAAGTTTGCAAAGACTGAGTCACAGCCTGGAGTGCAAATCCAGATGGGATCCATGGAGAAGGTGATGCTGTTTGCTTTGACACAACTATGCACACAGGGACATAGTGTGAGCAGTGGGAACTGTGCCCAGTTACTGCTTCCACCTCCCAGGTCCCTGCAAAGTGACCAAAGAGAAAGGGAGGTGGACACTGATGAGGCTTTACAGGTCACATTGGTGGCTGAGGCTTTATGAGTCCTCAGCACCTCAGGAGACCTCAGAAAGCTGCTTGTGGTTTGCTAAAAGCACAGCATCTCAGTGGCTGAGCTGAAACCACGTTTTAAGACACCTGTGTATGAGATTTAACCCCTGCTTCAGGGATTCAGATGGCTCTAAGCATGCCAAACAGCTGTGTCAAATCTGGGTCATGTGCCAGATCTCAACTACCTGAACCATCACAGTCCAGTTTGCTGAGCTCCCCTTAATGACCCACAGACACTCAGCAGCAGGTGCCTGATCTGGCAAATTCTCCTTAAAACTCCCTCCCTTTCATGTACTCTTCCTTGTGTGCCTAAGGTAGAGAAATACCTTCATTTTCTTAGCAGGCAGGGAACAGGAGCAGGAGATAACAGGATTTGGACGAGGGCCTGGTTGGGCAGAGACCTGCCTATGTGTCTGAGATGGGGTGAGGGGGCATAAATCCTGACTGGCCTGCAGAATACTGGAAATTTAAGATAGAAAATAGAAAACTGGCAGAAATGGCTGATGGCTAAAATGAAGGATCTGCAGAAGGAGCTGCAGAAGGAGCTGCAGAAGGAGCTGCCCTTACCGACATCACAGCGGTCCCCGGTCCAGCCGGTGTGGCAGAGGCACTTCCCTGAGGGCTGGTCACACACCCCGTGGTGGCAGCTGCAGTTCTGCTCACAGCCCTCTCCAAACCGCCCGTCCCCACACTCTGAAACGGGATGGGGGAGGCTGATGGGGGGCCAGGCTGGAGCAACCCCAGCAGGAACTCCCTCATGCCTCTGCAACAGGATGAGCCACCTAAACTGGGCCTAAATACCTCCAGTGAAGGAAATTTTGAAGCCTCCTTTGGCAAAATTCTTTAGAAATACACCATTTTTCTCTTTATGGAAGAGGAAAATTCTCTAGAAATACACCATTTTCCTCATTTTTCCCTCCTTAATTGGAGCTCATTACCTATCTTCCCTGTTCCCAAGGGACAAAGAATAGTTATTCCTTTCCCCTGCCCACTAAGTTTCCAGCACCATGGATATGTTCCAGAACCAATGTCATGTCTCCCCTCAGCCTTCTCCTTTCTGACTACACAACCCCAGTTTTTTTAACTTCTCCTCACCTGATGTTTCCCATCCTTCCGTCTCCTTTTTCCTCCGGGTTGTCTCAAACCAGACCCCAGCACAACTGAACTTCCTTTCAGAGTGGCTGAACCGAGGTGCTGGAGGAGTGGAGGAGGTGCTGAGACTCACCCAGCTCACAGGCTGTCCCCGTCCAGCCCTGGGGACACTGGCACTGGCCGCTCTCAGGGTCACAGGTGGCCTGGCCGTGGCAGAGGCAGCGCTGCAGGCAGTCTGCTCCGTACCACCCGGGGGGACAGGCTGTGAAGGGAGGCAGGGAAAACCTTCCATCAGCAAGTGCAGGAGAAGGACACAGGTTCAGCACCACCTCTCCCACCTTACAGCCCTTCTGGCCCTGGAAGATGCTGTGGGAGGTACAACCAAGCAGAAATGGGGACACAATCGATAAGGAATGACTCTGACCATTGTAAAACTGGTCTGGATGAAGTGAATTAGTGGCCCACCAAATAACCTTGAGACTTTCTGTTTGCACCCACAAACCCTTTTTTCTGGTTCCGTCCAGCTTTCTCAACACCGGGGAGTGCAATTCTTGATTTCCTTGTTCTCAGAATTTCTTTGTATAGTCTTCTTAAAATCTCAGCTCCTTCTCTACCTGATCCTGCTGCCCACAGCTGGCTGATGACATTTCACCATTTACCCAATTTTAATTAGGCAAGTCTATTAATTCCTATCACAACCAGTTGCTCTGGATAGAACCTGATTTTTTGGCAAAAAACCACGCACCTTTGCCACATGCCAGAGTGACACCTCTTTAAGATAGAAACAGGGGCAAGCTCTCACTTTGGAAAAGCACAGGCACCAGAGGATGGTTCCCCAAGCCTCACACAATTATTCCAGCTCCTCACTTCAAAGAGAAAAGAAATGCCCAAACATGTATTTAAAGAGAAAAGGTGTGTTTGAAACATCTTTTGTAACTTTTGTTTTGGTTTTGTATTTGTGGCCCTTGGACAAAACAAGAATTTAGGTCATGCCTAACATGTCATCAAGAAGAGTGCGGTGCCTTCCCAATTTTTAAATCCTTCATGGAAAGGCCTCTTCATGTCAAGTTTTAAAAGGGGAATGTGCTAAATTTAAATATCAGTCTACCCCTGCCAGCTTTCATCCCCTTTTCCTAACAATCCTCTCGGCATGCTGAAGGGCAGAGTCTGAGTGGAGGTGCCGACTCCAAATCCCTGCTCACCCAGGAGCACCCACAGCAGCATTCCCAGCTCCATGGTACTGCTGCCAGCCCAGGGACCTCGTGGGGAAGGCACAGAACAAGGAGCTTCTGCAACAGGGACGGACAGACTTTTCCTACTGCTTGGAATGCATGGATTAGGATGTGCAATGCAAGCCACAGTGCAGCCTTTCTTTGCCAGCCTCTTCTTAAGGCTCTGTGGAGCTGGGCTTGTGTTTGAGCCTCATGTATGGGTCTGATTGCCAAGGCTGGAAGGCTCAATGCCTTTCACATGTTCTGGATTTAGGCTCTGTCTGGAACAGCACAAAGTAATGCCGAGGATCAGTCTGGTGCATGGGACAGTAAAGCAGCCCATAGAAAAGAAACAGAGCTTCACTTCAGAGTCATAACTGGGAGTTTTATGGACCTTTTCTCCCTTCATCAGCCTTCAAAATCAGCTTTCTTTCCAGTTTATGGCTGTTTCACCCCTCTGCCCTGTGCACACTGGGATCCCACAACACAGTGCCACGGATTAATTTAATGGACCAATTTACGTCATTGCAGATCCAAACCCAATGACAACACAGGGCAACGAGCTGCGAGTTCAAATACCAGTGAGCCTTCCCCAAACACAGGTTTCATTTTTCCCTCCTATAATCCATAGGCAGAGGTTTGAATTTCCAACTGTACCTTCTTGGCAGGTGGCTCCTTTCCAGCCCGGGCTACAAAGGCACGTCCCGGTGACGTGGTGACAGAGAGCTCCGTTGTGACAGTGACAAGTGTTCCTGCAGCCCGGCCCGTAGCTGTTCCCCTGGCAGGCTGAAACAACAGAATTCCATAAAACCCCATCAGGAGGCACAGAGCACTCCATAAAACCCCAGAATTCCATAAAACCCCAAGGAAGCCCAGAGCAAGTGCGAGACACAACGCAGTGCCAAGGAAATCAGGTTGGAGCTGTGCTCCAGTGACACTTTTCACATTGTAGGGGTGGCTAAGTCCATATCAAATCATAGAATCATTAAGGTTGGAAAAGATCTTCAAGATCATCATCATTTGTCCAATCTTTGGCCAAATACCATCATGAACCTTAAACTAAACCACAAAGGGCTGTGTCTAACTCGTTTTTTGAACACTTCAAGGAGTGGTGGCTTCACCATCCCTGGAAATANATAAACTGCAAAAGGTATTTGAAAAAAAAAAAAAGATATTCTGCAAATTAAGATCACATAAACTGAAACTGCTCTGCGACACTCGCAGTTTAGAGATAATGTGTCTTACGAAAGCCTAACACTATAATGTGGGTTAAAAATATGTATCACAGCCCGTTCTGAAGAGGTTTCTATCGAGGGCTGATGGATCAGCTGTCATCCCCTGCTCTGCACAACGTCTTTGTGCTAAACTAATGGTCCAGCAGAACCACCAGCCTGACAGCCCCGGTATTTATTTGCATCCTGGTAAGAGAACTGACAACTTCATTGTTTTCAGTGTTCATTTTTCACAGCTGGGTGCCTCTGCTCACCCAGACTCTCATTCTTTGGTCAGAGAGGGGTGATATTTTCAATGAGTTTGGTTAAGCAGCCGGCTCCCAGGTGAAAACTTAACGCAGTCATCTCACAAGCAAACGCTCTGCTTTCAGTGCTGCTGCCAGTGAAAAATGGCAGGGATAAAATTCCTGCAGTCTCCATTGCACTGGAGATTTGAATAGTTTTGAATGGTGGAAAACAAACAGTTCTGATACCCTGTTTTCCTCAGGTAGCACCCAAAATAATACAAAGGGGGTTGACGGAGCTGGATCGCCTCCTTGCATGGGTTTTGTTCTGCATTGCAGGGGCTCCTGTCAGAGCCCCTCACCCCTGCAGCACTTCTGGCATGCACTGGAGAGGCAAAAATACCTGGGTCCCTGATCCAGGGGAGTGTCCTGCACTCACTGAATGGGACATCTTCCACTTTTCACAGCCAAACAGTGAATTTTCACCAAACTTCTCTGCCTTTCAGGGTGTCAGTGAACATGACGCAGTGCTGTGGGAGAGCAAGTCCCTGGGGACAGAAGGGAGGTGTGAAACTATCTTGATCTTGGAGGTGAACTTGGCTGACAGTCTCTGATCCTCATTGACATTCTCAGCCCTTTTCTCCCCATCTGAGGGCTTCCAGCTTCCCAGCCTGGTTCTCAGACACCATTTCTCCCAGGACTTCTTTTCCACACTGCTCTTTCTTGTCATCACTTGGACCCCATCCACGTTGAAACCACAAGAAAGAGCAGGAGCTCAGTCCCATCACAGCTAAAAGTTTGTTCTGCAAATGAAGCCTGGTTGCCAAGTGAAAAGTTCAGCACATCTACAGAGCTCTGGCTCGGTTTTTGGGAGCAGAACTAAATATTTCCACAATACAGACCAGAACTATAGCACAACCAAGCCAAAGGAAAAACCAGCTCATCACCAGAACCCCTGACTGGTTACCAGTGGTTTGTGTGAGGTTTTTGGAGTTTGTGTGCAAAGCTCTTGTTACACTTACCAAAAAGACAATAGAGTGTTTCAGTGAAAATTCTGGAAAGAAAGCAGAAATTTCTGGAGAAGAAAATTTTAACTATTCTACTGGGTAGACACAAATGTTTTTTTGCTTCCTGGTGGGACAATCCTGATTTTCAAAGTACTTTTCTGAAGATTAAGGAACAAAGTGATATTCTGAAGCTATTTCATGGAGTTCCACAACTGAATGTACGAATACCCCTGGGCCTTTTCTTTCTTCACCATGAGAGAAAAGGGATAATTTAATCCAAAGGTTTAAATTAACAGATTTCTTCCAGGTTCAAAATTTTCCTCTTGGTGTCTTTCCTCTGCAAGAGGAGGATTTATTTGTTTGCAGTCTTTAAAATCCCCTTTTGCAAGCAGAGTAAGGACCACATGAAACTGGAGACTTTTCTTCCAGAGTTGAAGTCAACAGCCATCAAAAGTGCCCAGGAGCACAGGAAAATGATGGGCTCTAAAGTTCTATAGGGTGTCCAGTAGCTTTGTTTTCAAGTGACTTCTGTGGATTATTCTCCACAAAATGGAGCTGTAGCTTTAAAAGAACAGGGAATTTGCAAATTCAAGTGCCCACACACCATGAAATGTCGAACCCCTGTTATCAGTGCCTCTGGCTGAGCAAATTTTTCTGTAGTCATGTATTTTTCAAACCAGTGTGGTCTCTTTTTTACCACAAGGAGCCACTTCAGTAAAGATTCTGCTGAGCTCCAACAGTTCCAGAAAGAGGCATGTTTAGTACTGACAGAATTAAGGCAAAAGTCAGGTGTTGAATTGTGTGCATCTGCTACAGACTGTTGCACTAGGACACGAAATAAAGAGATGCAGCCTGTGTGATGTCTAAGGCAAAAAAGGGGCTGACTTTATTTCTGACCTCGGTATTTACAGATTTCTAAAAGTGACCGTGGATTGGAGGGTGGAATGGCCACCCCTGACACTCTACTGGTCGAAGCAACAGTCAATGAACTTTCTCCTCCTAGCAGAAAGAATTCTAAACAAAGAGCGGCAGTTACAAAAACAAAAGTTTTTTACATAAAAACTGTAGATCCTGACTCCAAGAATGTAATCTTATCAAAAGGCTATAAAAAACTTGGGAAAACAGGACGACAACAGACCATACGCAACATGAGATTTTTGGAGGGTTTGGTTGGGGTTTTTTAAGTTTGCAAACTTTGGATGAATTTGCAGTGAATCAGAACGGTTTGGGCTGGAAGGGGCTCTAAAAATCATCAATTTCAAACCCCCTGTCATGAACAGGGATGCCACCACTACATCAGGTTGCTCCTTCCATCCAACCTGGCCTTGAACATTTCCAGGGGCAGAGTATGCAGAAAGGAAGGTTACACCTCTATCACAGAGAAATGCCAAATGTCAGGTTCTCACTTCTGTATCACTGAGGTATCACAGCCCTCAGTGAAACAGTCCATTAAAAAAAAAAAAAAAAAAAAAGAAAAAAAAAGAGAGAGAATTGGTAACATACTTTTCCTAAGCCGCTTTCTTGGAAACCTAAAATACCTCAGGTGGACACTCAAAAAAATCCCCAAATAAAATCCCTGAGCACAAACTGAAGCTGAGGCAGAGCTTGCTTGGCAGATTTCACCCCAGATTAACATAATTCATTTTCAAACAACTGAAACCCACGGTCTGGTAATGGAAAGCATTAGGCAGCTTCAACAAAAGGCATCACTGTCCGTATTGCCTGTAATTAGATAGCAGAGTATAAAACTCACTGCATGGCTGGCTTAGGATCAATTCAAATCCCATGATGCCAAAATTATTCCTCAATATCCTCCAGCACATTGCCTGCAATCTGATTACTTCCACACGAGTGCTGTCCTCCCAGCTGCTGGAGCTGGCGGGTCCCAGGAACAGGCAAGGTGAATATTAAACACCCTGGGAGGATGGGGAGTGCTGAGCTGTCCCCCTGCTCTGAGCAGCTCTGGAGCTGCTGGACGAGGCCCAGTTGTAAAATCAAAATGAAGATCCCTCACTTAGCCAAGGGAAAAGGAGGAGACCCCTGCACTGTTCACTGACCTCCCTCTCTCACTCACAGAGGCCTCGGAGGCTTTGGCACCTTCACCAGCAGGAGGAATAAAGCAGCCCAGCACAAAGCTCTAATGGCTCTGGCACAAGATAATAAATAGGGTTTTTTTTCCCTAATGTGAGTAGGGCAGGGCACCAGAGGCCATGGAGAAGGAGCTGCATTTCTTAATTGAATTCAATGAAATACGTAGCAAAGCTTCCCATCCCTAATGCTAAGGATTGGGGAAGGGGCAAGATGACACATGCCCAATGCTGTGGCTCGACAGGAAAAGTGGGCTGTGACCAAGAGGCAAATATTGTACCTGTTCAGCAGCACCCCCTCTGATCTGTGGGATGGGTAAGTGACTCTGGTCTGCTTTTGTTCTCTGCTCACTCCATTAATCTACACCCAAAGGCTGGGTTTACCACCAGCATCTTCAGGTGGTGGGAGGTGGAGAGCCAAGTGTTCCTGTGGGAGGGCATGAGGAGGCAAAAAACCTGCAGTGCTGGGATGTTAGGAAAAGTGTCTCAAATTGGGAAGATTCGGCAGAACTGACCCACCTGTAAACAAAGGAGCAGGGGATTTTGCAGGAGAAGCCTTCTCAGAGGATGGACTGTGTTGAGCAGTGGGGGAAAATGAGGGGAAAATATTATGAAGAGCAAGCACTGCCCTCAAACAGGGCTGAAGATAAAATAGTGTATGGCTGGAGAACAGCATTGCCTCAATACAAGCCACATTTCTCTCTATTTTCTAAATTAAACCACTTTTCTATTGCAGAAAGCCACGAGCTGTGGATTAAAGAAGTGTTCCCTAACAGAGCTGGCTCGTTGTGAAGCTGCCCTGGAGCCCAGCTCTACACCCCAGTCCTGCAGACAGCACTCATATTTTCAAAAGGAAGCTCAGACCATGACATCATCCTAAAGGAAAACAAAAAAGTTGAGAAGCTAAAACCTGAAAATCTTAAAAAAACCCACTTATTTGCTGAACTTTGCAAACAGGCTCAGTGATCTCCATATGTAATTCCATGCAGCTAAAGAAAATAACCTGATTTCCTACGAAATGCAGTGAAAAAATTCTCAGAACAGCCAATTTTATATTGTATGCACACAAACACCTTGTTAGCTTAAAAACTCTGGGATAATCCATACTTGTGATCATCTAGGAAACTGACACTTATTTTAAAACAAATAAATTTTCTAATAACTATTTTAAAAACTATTTTGTCACGCTCAAATAACAAAGTAGTCCCAGCTCTGATTTTTCCACTTTGTGCATTTGTAATCTGACACTTTATAATTGATAATTAGATGAGCTACACCAGAAACAGACACACAACATTCAATCTCTTAATGTCACACAAAAATAAAAAGCAGGGAGCTGTCATATGGCAGGAGACAGCTCTGCTATTTAAAACCTGATGCTTATCATGTTTGATGATTTAAAAAATAATAAATAAAAAAGCTCATGATTTTACACAGGCACTGAAAATGGTTCCCTTTTTTTGGGCATCTTTGGGAAGGAAGGTGACTTATCTGAAGGTGTACCCTGTCGGGGCATCCTCCCCACTCCCAGAGGAGGTTTGGGGGTTTGGGAGCAGGGCTGTACCTACCCTGATCACAGCTCTCCCCCAGCCAGCCCGGGAGGCAGTGGCAGGAGCCCAGCACATGGTCACAGCCAGCAGCATTCTTGCACTTGCACACCTGGTGGCAGTCAATCCCAAAGAATCCGTCTGGACAAGCTGGAAATGCAAAACATTCCTTTTTAGCACAATTCCTGCTTCTTTTTTTCTCCGCGTAAACTCCGTCTCGTCTTTGCACAGACGCTTAAGAACTGAAGTTGCATCAAGGGTTAAGCCTGCTATGTGCACCTTGGAAAAATGTGACCCTTTTACACAAGCAACAGGTTTCTGCACATGAAAACAGGGCTGAGAATATTGAAAAGCCATAAAACAAGTGAGAGAATGGAGCTGGGTTCACACAAGCTGCTCCTTGTGTCTCTGTAAGGGACAGAGGAAATAATTCAACACCATACAAGACTCCAGAGCTGATACCAACGTGCAAGGAAGAGCCACCAGGGTGAGGTTTACTCTGTTACTGCCCATTTACTCTGCTTCAGTGGCAGATATGGCACAGCACAAGGATGGGCTCCTCCTGCTGAACCCTCAGTGACTTCAAAGGCTGACAAAGCTCTTCTTTAACACAGGGGCTGCACAGCCTTGTCAGCTATTCCTCGACATGCACCGTGCTCATTTTCCCCTTTTATCTCAGCAAAACAGCAATTTGCCTGGGCTCTGTTATGGTAATGGTTCACTGCTGAAATCCCAAGGGAAGGGTCCAGTCTGTCCCTCCTCTGGCAGTGCTGATCCCACAGCAGCTCAGATGCAAAAGCCAAGTTCTGTGCTCCACAAGGGTGACACGTTGTTATTAATGGATCAATTAATAAATGTATTGTAGCAATGCTCTGAGACTCCTGCTGCCTCCAGTCAGTGCAGTAATGGTCTGGCATTTTGGGATATTCGGACAGATGAATCAATGAACTGGATAATTCTTCTGTTGGCCTCATCCCCAAACTGGACACAAGCCTTGGGTCATACAGCACACACCAGAGAGCAGTGGGGAAGGGAATTAAACAAAATTACAGTGCAGGGAAGGCAATTGCAGCATTCAAAGTGGGAGCAGCAGATGCTCAACACTTGACAGAATTAAATCAATTATAACAACTGCCTTCCCAAACAGGAGTGGAGCAGCCCTGGTGCAGGGCAGGGTGTCCCAACTCACTTGTAACAGAGCTGTCAGTGTGGCTGGGCAATCAGGCACACCTAGATTCCTCTGGAGCCCAAGACTCAGGCTTCCTCCATGGCAGACTCTTACATTTAGTTAAGTATTGATATATTTATCTATTTATCCCAATAACGACTGGTTTTGGGGTTGGGATTTTTTTGGCTGGGTTTTTTTGCCTTGCCTGTTTAGCTGGAATCACATTATAACCCCAGCCCTGCAGCAGTGGGTGAACACAGAAACATCTTTCTGGAGAAGATGATACTTGGGTTGCCTGTGCCAGAACAGGACAGAAAGGACTTAAAAAGACACCTTTGCTGTGATCCCTGCCCTTGCAGAGCCCAGGAATGCAGAGGCATTGACAGCTGCTTCATTTCAGGAACAGCCAGAACTCCCTGTGTCCCTCTGGCACCTTCTGCCCAAGCACATAACATTCTCCACTCAGATATGGAAGCTGGCTGGTGGCACTGCTAGCAGCACCCACCAAAAATGATTCATTTTCCTTTGGTAATGCGAGACCTTGTGAAGAAACATACATCATTTCATCAGTGTTCTGCTTGTATCACTTGCTGCTTTCAAGAAAATTCAAAGGAAGCCTTTCCTAGATTGCTCTCCCAGACTGAAATAATTTCTTTGTAGATTATTTTGTTTTCAGCCTGATCTGTAATCGTTACCTACTCTGCAACTGAAACAGTTTTGCTGCTTTTGAAACTCCTTTGAAAGAGTCACAAGATTCATAAGGTTCATTTTCACAAAGCACTGAGCAGAGCTGAGAGATGGAGCAGGCATGTACCACCTTCAGAAATGTCTAATTTTCTTTCAGAGAGTGTCTTGATAGCTTTGTTCTTCCCCTTCATTATTATATGTGACCACAGCACAAACTGCAGAGGCAGCAGTACCACTGAGTGGTACCAGATGAAAAGCAGCTGATCAAAGGTGACTGAGGGCAGAGCAGAACCGAGATGCTGATGGACAGACAAAAGTACTTTGAAGAGTGTGAGGTCTTTTGTCAGCATCCTGTGGCTGAGAGCACAGAAGTTCAGTCAGCTCCTGAATAATTCACAGCAAGGTCTCATGAAACAGCAGCCCTGGAGCAAAAGTGTCTCCTGCCGTGGGTGAGCTTGGAAACTGTCCCGTGCTGGGGAGTGATGATGGTGATTGATGATGATGATTGATGATGATGATGATGATGATGATGATGGTGTGGCTTTGGCTGTTGTCAGTATTGCTGACAGATGACATACATAGATTGAGACTCAGCAAGGACTAAGATTGCATTAACAATTCTAATAAATATTAATAAGAGATTATTAAATTTGTGGCAAATAAGCTTGGAAATGGTCACTGAAGGGTCTTGCAGCAGGGGTTTGGTACCTAAACCTATGAAGCCTTAATTCATACTGAGGGCAGCAAATTAATGAAAAGAAACAGCAGCTTCCCACTAAACTGGGAAGAAACTTTCCCCAAATGAAAACCAAAAATCTGAAGGCAGATTTTGGTATTTCTGCAGTCTCAGCTTGAATCCAGATCCCGTGCTGCCACAACGCAAAATACCAAAAGCAACGACTGCAGGTTCAAACACCCTCACTGTGCAGGGGTGACATTAATTATTAATATCAATCAAAATAAGATTTTGTAAGGGACTGTCTTCTCCTAGGACTTCGAACTTAGAAGGCTGCAAAAGCCTCAGTTTCAACATTTCTGTGATGCTGGAGAAGTCCCTCCCAGCCACGGGCTGAGGCATCAGCAGGATGTGTGAAGTCCAAGGCAAGTCTGCAGCGCCAGGGCTCGATGTGAATTTCTGCCTGCGAGGCACAGAGCCTGGCCAACGTGGGTGGATTGCCAAGAGGACGGCAAAAAGCACATCCCTGCCAGAAGGAAACCCTGCCAGTCTCCCAGTCACTCGGAACAGAAGCGCTACAGCTCCTCCGAGAGAAGGTGCCAAGAAGGTTCTACCAAGGGCAAGCCACCCACGTGTTTTCCTCCCTCGGCGCCTTTTGGAAGCTGCCAAACTGTTCTGGTTAAAACTTCCTCAGTTAAGAGGTAACCCAGGTCAGCTGAGAGCAAACACACTGCCTTCTTGAGAGAAAACACGTGGAAAACGGTGTTTTACAAAGAGCTAAATTTCACTCTCCCCTCCACAATCTTCTTCCAGGAATTAAAAAAAAAAAAAAGATAAAAATGTCCAACATGACTGATTTGGAAGCTGAGATTTGTTCTTTTTTTTTTTCCCACCAATAGAATCACCCAGTTTTCTCCATACTCCTCACAAAGGATGTTTAGCCTCTTCGTTCCCATTATAATTCCTGCTGGAATGAAGAGATTTACCCAGTAACACAGATAACTGCCTCGTGGGTTTTTTCCAATAAAAATACAATAATTTAAAAAAATAGTAGACTTAGGAAAACAGATTTCAGCTAAATTATATCCAAAAGGGACACAGTGGAGATATCAGGAATTACGAGGTGCAATTTGCAGCAGAACCTTGGAAAGAATGTTTATTTTGTATAATAGTCACGGGTAAGAATGAGAGAGAAACAACAACAAGGAGTATCAACTCCAACTGGTGTGTGCCTTGCCACATTCCTGGTCAGGCTGTGGAGCATCTTCCTTCCCATGAGAGGGCAGCAGCTGCCTGCAAGTGCTGCCACTTCCCTTCATCCTCTGAAACTGGCTGATAAAGCTGCTTTCTATGCAAAATAGTTGTGACTTCGGTTCAAGTACCACAATTTGCAGGATCTTCAATCACCTACACCAAACTTTCACAGTGCCTGAACAGCCCTGTGTTGTTTCTCTTGTATTTTTTATACAGAAAATCTGCAAAATGATGCAGCATGACAGCAAGCTCCTGTGATAATGCCACAGACTGACTCACCATAATGTAGCTAAAGAATCTAGTCCAACCTTTCCAACACTTTACCAAATGACTAGGTAATAGGAGACTAGATAGAACAGAACTGGATTTAAGTTTAGGTGAATCTGTTCTTAGAGTTTCACGGGGATGATGCACACATCCACGTTTTTCTCGAAATTGCTTCAGGGAGGCACTAGAAACAAGCAAGCATAAGGCTGAACAAACATCTCCCTGCCCAGTGCTCAAACAGTGGGACTCTGAGTCTTCATAAAGATGTGATACAGCAGAAGCCTTAAGCATAGATCTGATTTTAGCCCTGTGAAAACAAGTGCCCAACATTTGGCAACCAGCACGACCCTCTGCTGAGTTAGGAGGGGTATTTTGGTCACATTTTGGTATCGGCTTCTCATAAAGTTCAATGGTTCATTTAGATCCAATGCTGTCAATTGTAAAACCTGCTCCCTGAACAAAAACCAAAACAAATTCTCCACGAATCCTGCAGGGACCAGGGGGAGCAGCAGTACCTCTTTCACAAAAGGTTCCTGTCCAGCCCGCCGTGCAGGTGCAGGCTCCACTGACGTGGTCGCAGGCAGCTCCGTTCTGGCACTGACAGCTGGACTCACAGCCCGGCCCAAAGCTCCCCTCGGGGCACCCTGCAGCACAGCAATCACAACCAGATGATGGGTTAATGCCAGAGCACATCAGGGATCAATGGGGAATTCTTACATACATGGGAAACCTGACTGTTTCCAAAATAACCAAGGCGTAAAGGTAATGGCTTAAAACTAAGATTTAAGTGTTGCCCTTGAGGTTCAGGTAAGTTGGGATACATTTAAGGCCTGCTTTAGAAAAAGTCCAGAGTGTTGTTAATTCTGCACAGAAAATGAGTATCTTCTATTGCAAAGCCTGAGACTCCACAGGTTCTGCAGGATGACACTTTGCCCACTGGTCTGGAGTTGCTTGTGTGCACTGGGACTTCATCAACTGGGAGGGGAGAAGCTCCTCTGTTTTCCTGCAAATCCTCTTTCCCCAGAAAGCTGGAGAAAATATGAAATGTGTTGGTTGCCTTCACAGAGCTCCAAATTGAATGCTGCACACTTTATTTTCATGCTCTGCTTTGAAAAGTTCAAGTGAAAACATTACATCTGGGGGACAGATTAACAATTACATTTCCACAGCAGTTAATGTGAGGAGTCTTAAAAGATTTGCATGGTACTTGCCATCAGAAGAAAGAAAACATTTGAGAATGAAAATAATTTCTTCCAGGATTATAGGAAAATCAATTAAGAACAGGGCCAGTTGCCTAATTCACATTGGATATTTTGGACAGGCTGAAACACAGAGATAGACTTGGCTAAATACAATATTACAGGGCCTCTACTCGTGTTTGAAGGTCTTGTGAACATCCCCCTAAATGAGTTATGGAGATTATTTCCAGATCTCTTCTAGAAGCCTATGATTTTAGCATTTACAGCAACCAAGTGATTTTCAAGCAATCTGGAAGGAATCAGAGAGAAAGGAAAAGGAGAGTCCTCAAAGACAGCTCCATGTCTGGAATAGGGGGGTGGGTTTGGTGTTGTTTGTTTGGTGCCATGGGTGGGCAGTGATCGGAGCTGGCATGAATTCAGGTGCTCTTGCAGCTCAGTGACTCTGCCAACTGTGTGTCTTACAGAGGAAGTGGGATGGGAGATGGGAGAAGAGCAAGGTACCTTAAGTATTTCTTTGCTTTCAAAAAATGGGACGTTGCTTAAATCTGAGTATTCTAGAATCTATTTTTTTTGCACTTACAGGTGAAATCCCTTCCTCTTCCCAAAGCTGCACATCACTGTTTAACAAATAAATACACAGAGGTGCACTTGTGCACCTTAAAAGCTTGATTCTTCTCCATTTTCCTTTTCAGCTGGAATTCCAGCCAGAGAATCTGTGCAAGGGAAATGGTGCTGCAGTGCAGCAAGAGGTGCGGGGCTCCCAGCAGAGCTCCCTTCAGGCCCATGGTGTTTAGCCCAGAGCTGAGGCTTTTCAAGGTGATGGCAAAGGGTCAGAGCACTTCACAAATGATTTCACAGTCCACAGCACAGAGAATCTGCCCCTGCTCCAGCAGGCACAGGCTGCTGTGATGCGTGTCAGGATCCAGCCACCCTGACAGAGAACCTGAGCTCCTGCCAAGGGAAGGAGCTCAACCTGCAGAGAGAGGGGAAGGGATGCCTGGGGAGCAGAGGAAATATCTAGAGATAGTGAAGATTTCACCTCCAAGGCAGCATAAAATTATGGGAAGAGCTATGGTTTTCATAATCTTGCGTGCACACACACACGCACACACACACACGTGCCATTTTAAACATATATATATACACACATACACACAACTAGCTGAAAAGCAGACTAAATAAAACAGAAAGGCCACAGAAAGAACTTTAGGGACTGTCAGATGTTTTGTCAGGAGAGATAGCTTCACTGATTCCCTTCCCAGCGAGGATTACAAGCAGCTATTTGCCCACTGTCTCTGCAGAGATGCTATTTTGAGAGAGATCAAGAGCAAAAGAGAAGCAGAGCTGGCAGCTCCTTGTCTGGGAGCTGGTCCTCCCCACACACTGTCCTTCCACTCCCTCTGTGCCAACAGCAACAAGGGCTGCAAGATCCAACTTTCCAGGCTTTCTTGTCTTAGGTCATGGTTCCAGATTAATTGTTTTGACATTTCTGTGTGACACCAGCAGTTAATCCTGCCCACGCTGCTGAGACTCTGGTAGCTACATCTGTGCTACTGTAAGATTGTTAAACTAGTAGATAAAATGTTTATTTTATTTAACAACATCAATATAATCAATAATAATAATAACAGCAGCTTAACTATGCGACTTACTGCCACAAGATGAAGTGGATTCCAAATGCTTGCATGAAATGAAAAAGAAAATAGGCTCATTAATTGGGAAAAAAAAAATCAAGTTGTATTAAATATAGAGATATTGCTTCTGTCTCAAGAAGCTCCTGAATGAGAAATTGATGATATCTGGGGAGACATATGAGGAATTGACTATGAGCCTGTTCTCATATGCTTGAAGCATCTGCTACTGACCTCAGTTAGAGGGGAATCTTAAGGTGAGGGTCATGGGCCTCTGATAAGACCATTGCACATTTTTGTTGTTAATAAATACAGGACTCCAAAAATTCCTGGGTTTTCTTCTGTTATGTACACGTGAAGCATTTCTATATGCCTGACTTGAAACAGAGATTTACAAAGGGTAAGTGCTGCCCTAAAACCGAATAAATAAAACGAACACGGAAACTCTTATGCCACAATCTAAATATACATCAATCCTATCCATCTCACGAGATCCTAACACCAAAAATAGCTGCTGGGCCCAAAACAAGGCTAAAAACACCATTTCTGGAAATCAAATTAGGGAAAGCATCTAACCCCGGTGAAAGGCGAGAGCGCGGCGCCGGGCAGAGCGGGGGCGGGACAGCCTGGCAGCGTTCCTGCAGGGAACGACCAGGAAAACACAACTTCCAGAGCTGGGCTTTGGCAGCTCCACGAGCAGGGGAGGTGGGCACTTACTGAGCTGGCAGTGCTGCCCGGTGAATCCCGGCTGGCAGGAGCAGGTGCCCGTGGCGGGGTCGCAGCCGCCGTCGCCGCCGTCGCAGGCGCATGCATTGGCGCAGCCCCGGCCCCAGCGGCCGCCGCTGCAGGCTGCCAAGGGAAACGGGGTCACATCCAGCACCACCCCCAAACCCCGCTGCCCTTCTGCGTGAGAGAACCCAGAACACACAAAATGGTACAGGACTGAACCCCCAAGGACCATCTGTGCTGGTCTGTTTCAGCTGGACGCAGGCAGGTATTATCCCATGCACAGGAAAATAATCATTCGTAGTCATGAAACGAATCGTTCGTCAGCTGGGCTGAGGGAAATTCAAGTTAGATGCTAGGAGAATGTTTTTTACAGAAATAGTGATAAAGTACTGGAATCATCTGCACAGGGAGGTGGTGGAGTCACCATCCCTGGATGTGTTAAAAAAAAGACTGGACGTGGCACTCAGTGCCATGGTTTAGTTGAAGTGTTAGGGCTAGGTTGGACTTGATGACATTAAAGGTCTCTTCCAATCTGGTGATTCTGTGAATCCACACCCATCAGTCACAAATCTATAATTTCATGGAAAAAAAAAAATCTGCAATTGACTCACTCAGTGAAAATCTGCATAACCAGAATAGTTAATGGGTTTAACCACACAGATTTAGGAGCACCCTCCAAGCTTTCCCCAAAATACTGGGAAATGCAGCACGGACACAAAGGAATCTCACAGTATTTGTTAGAGGAACTTACTGCTTTCATCCTAAAATCACATAGCACTGACACAATTACAGCAATGTACCACAGCATCTCCTTTCTTTCGAGTAAGGATGAAGATGAAAGTGCCAATTAGGGCAACAGAAACCTGGTTTTGGAGTTGGAGATCTGTTTAATGCCTGGTCTGCAATAGCTGGAAGAGCTGCCTTACTGAGATACCACTGCAAAACAATTTTTCTCAGATCTTATGTTGAATAGAAATAAAAGCTTTCCTTTGTCATGGTCTCTCATTTCTCTAGACAGCCCAGGGAGTGTGAAAAGCCATCTCAGTGGCTCTACACACTACCAACTGGTTTGATTTTTAAAATATGTATATGGGTGGAAACTTCAGATTTTCCCAGCATTTTCTTCAGTACAGAGCCTGAGAAGTCAGGTGCAAAACTTGCTGCTGTCAACACTGCCAATTAAATGATTTTATGTGTTTAAGACCAGGTTTAGAAAGAGGTTTGTCTTCTGTCGGCTTTTTGCAAGAGGCATCACGATGAATCAAGCAGAAGAGATGTGTCACAGGAAAAGGGAGGAATCAAGCAGGATGGCTTCACATTTACATGGTGCCATCCAAAAAGGGCAAATCTACTCTCTCACACAGCCACCAATATGGAGAGCGATGCTAAAGTCAACAGAAGGATGCTCTGCTCTTCCAGAGAACAGAATTTTTCACAGCATTTATATTCCCTAGTTAAAAAGTGACCTTTAGACACACGACTCTACATGCCACTCACTTGTTGAATAAATCTCCCCCAAACAAAATGAGAAATGGAGAATTAATCTCAAAACTAATCTGCACTGAAAATGAAAAACAAAACTGTCTGTCATTCAAAATGCTGACGGGACAGATGGTATTGGGCAAAGGGATCCACAGTGTTGAAATAAGAGCTTATATCAATACTTTACACTTCATCAGCCATCTATTTCAACGCTTTGAACCTGGATAATTAAGGATTATAACCACCCAGGCTGTGCAAACCCACAAACACACCATTTCAGGAGCAGTAAGATTAGCAAAACTGTATTAAAAAACTGTAACAAACGAAGGGCAGACAGAGCTGGCTCCTCCACGTGCAGTCCCCAGGAGATCCCCGACTTACGGTGTTTGCAGTCGTGGCCAGTCCAGCCTGGGGGACAGGAGCACTCTCCAGTGACGTGGTGACACTGAGCACTGCTGCCACAGCTGCACAGCGACAGGCAGCTCAGGCCATAGAGCCCATCGGGGCAGGCTGCAAGCAGAGGCACACTGTGACTTCACCCAGCTCACAGCCCAGCCAGACTCCTCTTCCCAAACAGACAGCAACAGCTCACTCCCTAAAACAGGCTTTAGCTGAATCCAGGAATCCAAATGGCAACACAGAAATATCTGGGATCTGCACCCTTGGGCGCCTGGGGATGAGTCTGGAACGTGGGAATAGCCTAAGTGACTTTTGGGTACTCCTGTTCATCAGGCTGTTTCCTCAGAGGAGGAAAGCCTTCCCCAAAAGCCATCTTGTGATTAACAAGAATTAAAAATGTCCCGCCACGAAGGTCTTGCACAAAGCAGAGCTGTCCTGAGAGCCTCTGTGCAGCTCAGCAGCCACACTCAAGCAGCCTTTGAACACCCAGAGGCTGAAGAGCAGCACAGAACAGTTCCCTGAACATATTCCCATGGTCTCTGGCTGCAGGGATAGCACTGATACTGCTCCCTCATCTTCAGTATTCTTTACTTCTAAATTATCTACACCAAGGAGGGCTGCTGCAAACAATAACTCAAGAATGATGCCACGCAGGCCAGCTGCTCACACCCCTTGCCAAACAGCCAGGATTACACCACCAGTGTTGTGGCTGCTCAACACTGTATTTCCAAGTACAGCTTGCCATAAATTAGGTCTAATGATAACAGCCATTTGGGATGCAGCTTAGCTGATCACATGCATTTATCTGCAATCTCCCTCCCACAAATAATGTCAAATCCAACCTGGGGAATTCCTGGAGATGAAGGGCACTTAATCTCAGATCAGCGTGTTTTATCTCACAGAAGAATAAGAAGGCAGAAATCAAACCACAACCTGAATTTTCAATCTGACCTTCTTTACAGGGGGAAGGCTGAGGCAAGGACTTACTGGCAGAGCAGGATGGCCCAGTGTAGCCAGGGGGACAGTCACAGGCTCCAGTTTCCCTGTTGCACTGTCCCCCGTTGGCGCAGGGCTCGCAGGAGTTCTGGCAGTCTGGTCCCCACTGGCCATCTGGGCAATCTGGACAAAAAGCACATGAGATGTAACCAGAGCCATTTTGTATTTCAGGATAGTTGATTTCTGCTGCTACCCCAAAGAATTTAAAAATAATAGTAAAACTGAGCTGGATTATTATATTATCTCTACAGACCTACACCCCTGTCAGCCCTCCCACCAAACTGCAGCACACAAGAACACAGCCAAAGAGAGACCAAAGGCTCCCTCCCAATTTCCATCACAGTTTGTCTGTTTACCAGTTTGGGAAACAGCAAAATTCTACTTCTTTTCACGTCTTCCAAAGCCAGGCACTCCCCACCTTGGTCTAGCACCTCACACACCTTGCTCACACGTAGCACCAGTCTTCCCAGCTGGGCAAACACACTGCCCTGTCTTCGGATCACACGGGGCTCCTCCACAGCTGCACCTCTGCCTGCAGCCCATCCCAAAGCTGCCAGGCTGACAAGCTGGACAAAAAACCCCAAAGTCATGGTTAGAAGCATTTTGAAGACATTAGGAGGCACCACGGCCACCAATTTTAAACTGAGCTGTGCTGGTGGAAGTGATCAATGTTAGCATTAGTGTCTGAGCAAATGGTGGTCTGAAATTAACTGCAGCAGAGCACTGCAAAACCTGTGCCTGGAGCTTTAAAAGCAACTATTGTTAGCTGGACAAATGTTAGTTTGGGTAACTGGCCTCAGCCTTGTGCCTTGACCTTTGCAGGGAGAGAGACAGACAGCATTTGCCAGGCTCCAAATACCAGTCTGGCTCCAGTGGGGAACTGCCAACTCGTATCAACAACAAATGTACCTGTTTGTCTGCAACTTCTATATCTGAACCGAAGTCTCCTGAATAAACTTTCCCATCCCAAGTGTGTCTCCCAGGGAAACGTGCACTGAGTACCTACACAAATGGCATTTTTCTCCATGAAACCCAGCTGGACACGGATGTTTGCAGGCTCCTGTCTCAGGATCACACAGAACATCAAGAGGACAGCTGCACTTCAGTTTGCAACCAGCCCCATAAAACCCTGAGGTGCACTCTGGAAATAGAAGCAGACACAGAACATGTATAAGAAAAAGGAAAAGTTAAGAGAAGTGAACAAAAATCAGAAAATAACTTGGCAGAAACTTGCAGAGAATGTATTATAATGTACATTTTAGAGGTGTTGCTAACAAAGTGACAATACTTAATAAATGCTTACATTTCAAAGAGGTCACTGCTTAAATATAACCCAGAAACAGAGTGGCAGAATGCTCAAAGATTTATTCAATTAGAATACTTGAGGATGCATTCAATTAAATACATCATAGAATTCTCTTCCTATATGTCTAAGTTCTGCTGCTCCCTGCCTTGGTGCACAGCCAGTGCTGGGCAAGTCATGCTCCCTGTCAGAACTGAGCCCATCACCAAGAATGATAAAAATATTAAATATTGTCATTATTGTTCCCCACCAAACCCACCAGAACTGGGTTTAGCACACACAGTGCCATAAATGCAACACAGTCCCGCCTGGCCAGAATAAAATCTGAAGGGAGAATCTCTATTGTGTTGCTCCACTGCTGTCTGGAAAGGGATACTGAGACATGCAAACATGAATGTGGGATGCAATTCTCTTTGAACTACCCCCCAAAACTACAAAGAGTAAGTTGAATTCAAAGAGCTGCAAATCTGAAGGAAAAGCAGCATTACTGAACCTGTTTACAAATCACCCCACTGCCTTAAAACACAGATTTTGCCATTTATTTACTGACCGTGTCAAAAAAGCACAGAAATGAAAACTCACACGACATTCATTATTTAAGGTTGTATTAGGATTTGGGTTCTGGATTTCTGTTGTCATTTGACCAGGCTAAAACTCCTCCAATTCTTAACCTCTATTCCCCTTGATGTCCCTGCAACCCCAGCAGTTAAAACCCCCAAAACCATTAGCAGGATATGAATACATGAGGAGCAGCAGCCGAACAAAGCAGAGGGGCGGAAGAAGGAGAAGTTTCTGGGACAAAGGAACAAGCAGATGTGGGGAACGTGGCTGTGTGGGGTACCTTTGTGACACTTTTTGCCGTGATATCCAGGCTGGCAGGTGCAGGAGCCGTTCCTGGGGCTGCACTCCAGCGTGTGCTCCTTCACACACTGACACTCCTCCGAGCAGCCCGCGCCGAACGCCCACCTGGGACAGGCTGCACCACAAGGAAAGGAAGCATCAGCTCTGTCATTATGCAGGAGCTGCAGAATGCAACTGCTGCAAGAAGCAAAACCTCTATTTCGCTTCCAGCAAGCGCATCCCCCGTTCCTACAGCAGCACCTGTTCACGTGTGGGTGGGTAAAAGAAATTTACGTGATTCCTGTGTTAGGTCATTTATTTCATGTCAAGCAATATGTGGTGAAAGCGAGAACCAGAAACATTTCAAAGCAAACTGAGATGATTTTCTGAATGAAAAAAAAAAAAGTGGGTGTACTCCAAGACAAAAGCTTTCTTAATAAAACCCCAAACAAATTAAGATTTTTTATCTTGCACAGATTTCACAAACAAAACCTGTAAGTACAAAGAAACTCGATCATCTATTTTGCAAAGTTTTTGTTTTAATTCTTTTTATTCCACTGAATGTCTGATCCTCATCCTGTCCCAGCCAGCCCTGCTCCCCAGCTCCCACTCCAACTCATCAGCAGTCACTAACCAGCTCCAACCAGATTCCCACCTCAGCAATAACCCTCATGTTAACCTGTCCACCCCACCTATAATCCTCACCTTTGAGCATCAGTAAATCTCAGGCCTTATGGCAAAGATTGATGACTAGAGGAAAAGATTAGTGAAGCTTCTGGGGCTTCCTGGCACATCTCAAAAGTCCTGTCCTCCTGCTACTCCCAGCCCATTGCAGAAACCAAAATCTTGCTCATTTTATCATAAAATGGTTTCAGTTGGAAGGTTCCATTAAGATCATCTCATCCCACGCTCCTGCCATGGGCAAGGACACCTTCCACTGTCCCAGGTCACTCCAAGCCCTGTCCAACCTGGCCTTGGACATTTCCGGGGATCCAGGGGCAGCCACAGCTTCTCTGGGCACCTGTGCCAGGGCCTCCCCACCCTCACAGACAAGAACATTTTTCTAACATCTAAGCTAAATCTCTACTGTTTTAGTAAATCCATTCCTCCTTGTCCTAGCACTGCATGACTGTGCAAGAAGTCAGTCTCCTTCCTTTCTGGCAGCCCCCTTTACGTGACGTGGAATCTTTTGCAGACTGTTGTGCTGTGCACACATTAAAGAGACCCAAAAAGCACCGGGGACTTACCGAGGTGGCAGAAGCGGCCGTAGCGCCCGGGGTCACACAGGCAGGCTCCGTACAGTCTGTGGCAGTGGCCCTTGTTGGCACAGTTGCATGGTTTGTTGCAGTTCTTCCCAAAGAAACCTTTGGGGCAACCTTTGGAGTGCACAAACACAGGAAGGCATCAGCGGCTACGGGTCAAAGCCCCATCCCCAAAGTGGCCGAGCTGGGGCTCTGCGCAGCCTCGCCAGCCACGGGCTTTTCTCACCCTCTGCTCTGCTCCTTATTCAAAATAAAGGAAAAAGGGGGGAGAATCGGAGAGGCTGAGGCAGAGCTGGAGCCCTACCGTCCTCGCAGAGCTGGCCCAGCACACCGGGTGGGCAGTGGCACTGCCCCGTGCCCGGGTCACACGAGCCTCCGTTCCGGCACTGGCAGACACCGGCACATCCTCTGCCGAACGTCCCGGGGGGACAGGCTGTGGAGACAGCAGGGAGGTGAGCACGCCAAGAAATCCTTCCCCTCTGCTGGAAAGGAGCAAAACAAGGCTTTGGTCATTGAGAAGGGCAGCAAGGCTGATGAAGGGTCTGGAACACAGGTCCTGTGAGGAGCGACTGAGGGAGCCGGGGGTGTTCAGCCTGGAAAACTCCTTGGAGTCCTCATTGCTCCCCAAAACTCCCTGAGAGGAGGGTGTAGCCAGGTGGGGGTCCATCTCCTCTCCCAGGCAGGCAGCAACAGGGCAAGAGGACACAGCCTCAAGCTGCAGCAGGGGAGGGGTTTAGGTTGGACATGAGGAGGAATTTCCTCACAGAAAGCATGACTGGGCATTGGAATGGGCTGCCCTAGGGAGTGGTGGAGTCACCACCCCTGGAGGAGTTTAAGAGAAGATTGGATGTGGCACTCAGTGGTTGAGAAGTTGTGTTGGGTTATAGGTTGGACTCGATCTCAAAGGTCTTTTCCAGCCTAATTGATTCTGTGATTCTGTGAAAACTGAGCAAGGAGAGTCCTTTTAGTTGAGCAGGCTCTAAACAAAGTTATATTCTTCTATAAAGCAGCGCACATCCACCTGACATTTACTAGGACATCTCAAAGGATACTGAATTAACCAAGCTTTGGGAAGAACTGTCATGTGTCCAACCCTCCCCTGCACATGCTCCCCTCCCCACAAACCACAGGCTCAAAAACCATTGCCTGTCAGGTCCAAAGTTTAAACGTCAGAGCACAGCTTTGAATACTTGGAGATAAATATTTTAAACATTATTTTTTCTCTCCCGAACACTATTATGAAAATACTATCTTGTTTTTCAAAGGTAGTTTCTGAAATTCCCCAGGTGATCATGGCAGCAATGGATCCACAACAGCAAAAACAAACTGTGAGCTGAAGCCTCGCTCGGCTGTTTGCAGCCTGAGCTGGCTGAGTGAATACAGTTGCTGGAGTCATCTGACTTCACTGACATTTTATCAATGTACATTAAGAAAGTTGACGTTTCACATCAATTTCCATTTGGCTTCTTTGGTGCGTTATTAGAGAAATTTAGTTCCAGTTTTCTCCACTGTTTTAGCCTACCCTAAACCTGCTTACCCTAAACCCATGAATTGTGCTGTATATTAAAAAACGCAAGAGAAGAGAGTGAAAGCAATCACATATGACTAATTCATACAGATTAGATATTGTATTTATCACTGTCCCTGCTGACTTCATCAAACAGCAGGTTTAGCTCAATAACATAGTCCTATTAAAGTTCTTTAAATTCCAGAGGTGGATTCCATTAGACTACATACATGGATATCTAGTGCATCATAAATGTTGTTATTTATGAAATGAAGAATTTGGATACTGCCTTGAAATTTTTATAATCTATCATCACCAGCACACCAGGAACAAAAGTAAGAATATCTTCACTTGATAGCTTGAACTGTCTTAGACAGACTGCAAATTATTGTTTTAACTCTCCCCATTCCTATTCTCCTAGCTGTCCCCGGTGTTTACAAACCAAACCCACCATCAGTCTCCCAAAATAACCACGGGCAGACTGTTGGTTTCAATCACTTGCTTGATTTTTCAACATTTCTGTCCATGTGATGATGCCTCCTAAACAATCTTGATGGCAATTAACCTGAAGAGTGCTGTCTACTGATGTCAAGTAATAAATTTTCATCGACTTTTTGTCTCACCAGTGACAGCAAAGACTTTCTGAGAATGATGGGCCATCATGTCACACACCACGAAATGGAGGCACCCATCTCAAACAGGAAATCTGCTGTATGATGTCTCAGACAAGCAGCAGACAAGTTTTGCCAAACTGCAGATGAAGAGCAGCACATCAAGAAATCACCACTCTCTTTCCAATGGGTTTTGACACATCTGAATCAGAAAAATCTTCTGCCAGGAAACAGGAGCAAGGAGGGTGAAAAGCTATTATAAAGGGCACTGACTTGGCAACAGAATGCTGAAAAATACCATTTCCAATACGAGAAATTAACTGTTCCAAGAAAGTGATGCTAATAACAAAAAGAATGACAAGGAAAAAGAAATGGAAAACATAAGAAAAAAATTTAAAAGACAGTTTTAAATTGGGGTGCTACAATGGAAAACCTCAAGTTTAGCACACGTGTCCACCCAGACTGTCACACCAACTGCTGGGACAGACTTCTGGAAGTCACCAAGGCAGGTTGTGGAACAAAGCACAGCCAGCAAACTTCAGCAGCTTTTAGCAGCACAGCGAACAGGAATGAACAACAACCAAATATTTAGGATTCTGTCCTGACCTTCACTGGAGTGCAGGCACCTCTGTGCACTGCGGCATCACTTACATTTCCTATCCCAGCACAATACCTTTGATTGTGAGACAGCTGCGCTCCCTCAGGAGCTTCACAGATGAGAAGTACAAGAGGTTACTCCCATTCCCCACCTGCAGAGTCCCTGCAGGAGGATCCTTCCCCCTGCCAAGCCCCTGTACTCACTCTCATTGCAGACGGCCCCAGCCCAGCCGGGCGGGCAGACGCAGCCGCTGCGCTCGCTGTTGCAGCGGCCCCCGTGCAGACAATCCTCACACCTCAGGCTGCAGTCCTGGCCAAATGTGTCACCCAGGCACACTGACAGCAAAAAAACACACAGGGCTGAGTGAGCAGCCAGACAAAAACGCTTGCACAAGCTCTCACCCATCGCTGGGTTGCAAACACCGTCGGTTCGGCGCAAAAGGCGCGGCAAAATGGGCACTCCTGAGTTTGCCTCTTCACATTTTTGACTCCAAGTAGAAGGAAAGCTGGGTGTTCAGCTGGAATTTACTCCCCTAAATGCTGTAATTCTCCAGCAAAAAGCACTTTGAGCTGCTTTTTAAAAGCAAGAGTTTTGCCTTCAGAAAAAGTGAATTTGCACCTAATGCTTGATAAATTGTATATAATTGTATATAACTTTCCTTCTCTCCTTGCTAGGCTACCCTTGTTGTTTTACTGCACTAAGTGGATGTAGTGCTACTTAAACATAGCTCAGTGACATTTTCAACCACACAGGTTGAGTGGTCTAGGAAAACAAAGCAAAATACACATTTATCATGTCTCTTTTCTTCATGGATATGAAGAGGTTTACATAGGAAACCTGATATGAAAATGCATTTTTCCCTCTCCTTCCCCACCCTCCTTTTATCCCTTGCACGCTCATGTTCTCTTTGTGGAGTCTTTTGAGACAGGCACGCAAAATAAAGTCACTGTCTCATAAAATACTTCAGTGGCACTGAAGATCCCATCCACGCAGTTTAGAGCCTTCAAGGCTTTATGGCTGTGGCTGGAGGCTTTGTGGAAGGGGATTTTTAACAGCACCTGAAAGTGAGCTGGCAGCTTATTTCAGCCTACAGTAAGTCACAGGCTGCTTGCATTTCACCACCGGTTTTCTGTGTGAGGCCAGAATTCCTCGAGGTCTGAGCACCCAACTGTTCCCTTTTCTGCAGCTGGACAAATGCCCAAGCTTTCAGGGACATTCAGAATCCCAGTGCTCCCACTTGGAACAGGGTACAAATTCACACTTCAGGAGAAGAACACAGACCATCATTAAAAACATCATTCCACCTTAAAAAGTCATTCAAGTCATAGAAAATATTTAATTACTTGCAGCGACTTACTGTTAAAGCAGGCTTTTTTATAATATAGATAGCAGCACAAAAACATGTCTGAAAATACAAGGAATAAATTGCTATCTGGGAGGTAAAAACTTACTAAACCTTTTGAAGTTCCTTTTCTCCATCACCTTTTCATACAAACCACTGCACGCTGCAAAGCCTGAGCCTTAGAAAAAGTGCAGCTGCTCAGCTGTGACTGATAACACCAAAATTTCTGTGGCTAAATATAAATAAAACATGCAAAAAGTGGTCAATAAATATTTGATTGTGGTTTCTGAGCCTGATAATTTTGCCTGTGGTTATCTCATTTATCAGTTTCCCAGTTGGTTATCGGTGTTGTTCAGTCCGGCTGGATGCTGCGTGATTTGGGAGGGACTTAACAGTTTTGTTCATAAAAATAAGTTAATTTTTTATTAAAGTCAAGACCAGCTCCTGATTTTTGCCTGTAAGGCACAGTCCTCAGATGGGTAATTACAGAGTTTATATAAAAATCACAGGACACACATAGGAAAAAACAAAAAAATCCTCCCTGGTGATCCACCAGTACTGAGCACAAAGTAAACACAGGGTTCCACCTCATAATACTCTTAAAATTGTCAAAATTCCACCTTTGGGTGGAAAGAGTGAGTCATTCAAAGCCCAGGTGGGTGCAAAGCTGCTGTGCACCCACTCCTGTGACAGTGGGTGCTCCTGTGCTCTTTGCCACCACTTGAGCTGAGCAATACATGGATGGGTTGGTGTTCTTCCCAGAGAGTCAAGGGAAACCTGAATCTTCAGAGGATTGTTTTTAACACAGACAAAATGCAAACATTTTAAACAAAAAAGCCTCCAGTTGTTATAAAAGGGTTTGTAAACAGGGACTCATGCTCCCAGCTCTAGGAGAAAGGGAGTGTTTCCCCAGGGATTTGGTGCACTGCAGTAGGCAGTGCCAGCCTCTCACCCCTGGCACCATGAGCTGTCTCTGGCTGCCACCCCTGGGGCTCTGTGCACACACCCTGTTTTCCAAGCAGCCTCCCAGCCACTGCTTGCTGTGCTGCTCACTTTTCCCCAGCCTCCCTCCCAAAGCATCCAGGCAGCCTCCTGGCTCCTCAAACACGTCCCACTTGGGATTTGGGTGGTAACGCCGTAACCCCACTGGCAGGATGCAGGATTCACGCTCATGCTGTACCTCCTGATGCTGAGCCCCGCCAGCCCAGCCCCAAATCCTCTCCCTGAGGCGATGCCCCCAGCTTGCTGTGCTGGCTCAGGGCCCTGCTGGTCACTCACCGACCCTGTGCACCAGGGTGAGCTCTCCTCGGGGGTCTCCATCCTCGGCCGGGGAGCCCAGCGCGTAGCGGAGCAGCTGGGGGGGCCCTCGGAACTGCAGCCCCAGCCCCGCTGCCTCCTCTGCATCCGCCTCCTCCACACCTAGGGCTGGGCAAACACAGCCATCAGCACCCCAGCCTGCCTCCACGGCCTCGCATTTACATCTTCTTTTACTGTTATGATGCCATTAGATGTCCCAGTCACACCTCTGCCCAGCAGTCCCAGCACAGGCATTTTCTCATCAGGGTTTCTGTTCTCCAGAAAAAAAAAAAAAAGAGAAAAGGGGGAGACACCCTCCCCGCCCCATCTTTAGCTTTTCTTTCTTCTGGGAAAAAAAACTCTGCTCCTGGAGAATCAAAATTAAACGAGGAGATTCATTTTCCTCACTTGAAGTTTGAGATTATTTTTCGTTAATGAAGGTCATTACTCTTGCTCGTTTTGGAGATGACAAATAGAAAGTGAGGCCGGCTGGGCAATTTATTTTCAGAAACATTAAAATTTGAGCCTTAAAATGACGGGAAATCAGTTGGCTTTCTCTTTGGTGTGGTTAGAATATCAAACTCTGGCTTAAGGTTTAGCAGTTGTTAAGCTTGGTTATAAAATTGAGTTGCTCTGCTAAACTCTGGACTGGTTACACTGGCAGAAATCCAGAATAACGTCACTGACTAATGGAAAACTTGCTATGGTTGATCAAAGAGGAATGTGACTACCTTTTTTCTTTTCCTCCACAGGATGTTAAACTTCATCAAACAGTGCAAGAAAAGTGTCAAAATAGTATTTATTTCTAAACCAGGAGCTTTAGGTTTTCAAACATGTCCAGGGGATTTTAGTGTTCATCTGCCATTAATCTTTGGCAAAACCCATTACTGGAGGATGAACTTGGATCCACGCACTGCACGTAGCCCTACCCTGGCCATGTTCAGAGATGGCTCAAGCTGGGCTCCCAAAACCCCAGGATCTGTGAAAATCCCTGTTCCAAAATCACTTTTTAAATCAGTGGGAAGTGCTTAATGGCCCTCAAGTTTTGAGCAGAACTCACCCACGCAGACCCATCTGCTATCCCCAAGCCTGTAGCCCTCCTTGCAGGCACACTCGTATGACCCCAGGGAATTCACACAGAAATGGTCACAGTTGCCATTATCCAGACGACATTCATCCACATCTAGAGAATCCAGACATAAATGGTGATTAGGAACAAGTACTTCTGCTTGGAGAGCCCATGCTGTGCCCAGCTGCATCTGACAAATTATTCTATACATAACAAAACACAATTTTTCTTATGTGCTTTGGGGCTCTCCGTTTCTCTCTGGCATTGGAGGTATGAAAATGTTGCAGGGCAACAGGGAGCAGATTATTTCACTGATGTTTTTGTCTCGAGTGAAAACAGATGCTTTGAGCTGTTAAGCTCAGTTGATCCTTCAGTTATTTTGAGGGCTCTTCTTTTGTGGAAGGAGTGTTTAACACCCATCAATATGCAGCGTCCATGGAGAGAGGAGGGAAAGTTTCTCTCTGCTGGCTCATCTCCCACATCCCCGCTTCCCCACTCTGGATGCTGGGTTATTCCTGTATTCCAGCCTCACAAACAGGAAATTACACGTTTGTAAAACCTTATCAGCAAAGCTGGCATGGGGTCAGTGACTCTCATTAGGGCAGTCCCTGCAAAGGGCTTTGACAGCATTTCTTCTGCCCTGGGCTGTGATTAGTTAGACCAAGCCACTGGTACCAAAGGACTTTTGACAAGGGCATGGAATGATGCAGGACATGTGGGAATGGCTTTAGACTAACAGAGGGGAGGTTTAGATTGGCTGTTAGGAGAGAATTCTTCCCTGCAAGGGTGGTGAGGCCCTGATTGCCCAGAGGCGCTGTGGCTGGATGGGGCTGGATCCCATCCCGGGATGTGTTCCAGGCCAGGCTGAACGGGGCTCGGAGCGACCTGGGATAGTGGAAGGTGTCCGTGCCCACAGCAGGGTGGGAATGAGATGAACTTTCAGGTCCCCTGCAGCCCAGCCCACGCCCTGAGCCCGTGCTCACCGTCGCAGGAGCAGCCGTCGGCGCCCAGCTGGAATCCCGCCTTGCAGGCGCACTCGTAGCCCCCCGCGGAGTTGATGCAGAACTGGGAGCAGCAGGACTCTCCAGTCTCACATTCGTCCACCTCTGCAAGGAAAGGGCAGCACGTTCAGCCCTCGACACACCCCGAGCTGCTGCCACAGCTCTGCTCAGAGCTATTGTGCTGCAGCACTCAGGGCTGTCCAGCTTCCTTCAACCACATCAACGCTGTCTGAATCCTGAACCCTGACAGCAGCTGCCTTCTGCCTTCTCCCACAGCAGCCAGGACCCTCCATGTCCTGGGAGAGGCATCTCCTCTACAAGTCTGAGCTGCCACGAGGGGATTTACAAAACGCCAGCTGGTCTTGCTGGTGACCAAGGACAGGAACTGAGGGAATGGCTGGAGCTGTGCCAGGGAGGGGTAGGGTGGATATCAGGAAAAGTTCTTCCCCCAGAGGGTGCTGGGGCACTGCCCAGGCTCCCCAGGGAATGGGCACAGCCCTGAGGCTGCCAGAGCTCCAGGAGGGTTTGGACAATGCTCCCAGGGATTCACAGGGTTGGGGTGTCTGTGCAGGGCCAGGAATGGGACTCAATGATCCTTGTGTGCCTCTTCCAATTCAGAATATTCTATGATTTTATGAAAAGAGACAACAGCAAGGATCCACCAGCCCTCAGAAACGTTCTGTTTAACAGTAACCCACATTTGACCATTTAGACTTCTTTACATTCAACCTTATTCAATGCAAACTAACAATGCTCTGATCCAACCAGGCACTTTCTGGACAGCAGCAGCCTGGAAGGTTCAATTGCAGTTTTTGATAACTGATTTCCTGTTGCCTCCTCCTGCTCTGTGCCCACTCAGGAACTGGTATCACTGACACCACTGTTCTGGTGATGAGATAGGAGAGCTGAGCTGTTATCTGTGCACTGCAGGCTCCTGGCTGCTGTCAGGCTGCTGAGCAGGTCAGTGGCCATCCAAGGGCCACCTTGTCAATGCTGAGTCTGCAAAATGCTTCTGAACGTGGCCTGGCTGAGCAGGTGCAGATGGGAAAGGTCAGTGTCTCAATTAACCTTGGAAGGAGCACCAACTTTATGAGGAAACAGGGACAGGAGAGAGAAAATGTAATTAATCAATGGAGGTGAGGAGGTCAGTGTGAAAATGATTAATGCAGGTTATTTGAAGGCAGTGTTTTCCAGAAACGTTACAAGCTGAGCTGCTCTGCAGGACATCAGGTGACACCTCGCTCTGGGTTCCAGCAACAGCTCCTTGTTTGTGTAGGAATGCAAAATCTGCATCCAACAAAAAGGAGGTTTTTGCTGTTAAGAGCCACTTTTCACTTCCTCAGCCTTCCTCTGTGTTCTCCCCCTCCCCTTGCTGTGTCTGGAGTATCTGCTTCCCCCTGAAATCCCCAGCAGCAGGTCACTGAGCTGGGATGTGGGCAGGAGGCTGCTTTGCCTCCTGTCAGCTGTACAGACAAGACTCTGTAACCCACCCTCCCCTGTGAGGCTCTGGCTCCAAATCTGCCTCCCAAACTTTTTCTGTTTTGCTTTTTAAGCTCCATCATCACCCACTCTTGCAGCCCTCAGTGCTTCCCTCCTCCCCTGCTCCTCCTCTCTCCTGCACTTGGCTTTTTTTTCCTTGCAAGACTCCTTTTGTCTGTAATGCCTCTCACACTCATCAGTGTTCCCACTCTCTACCTGTTCTCGTCATCTCATATCTCACTACACTGCTTTGTGGTGCCTGTTCCTTTTTCCATCGCCCCTCTCTTCCTGGGTATTCTTCAAAATTGTAATGGCATAGTGACAGCAAGCCCAAAGCTGAATGAGATACAGTCTGCACGGCAAAAGACATAAAACAAAAACATAAAACAATCACACACACACAAAAAATCATAGCAGAATTGCTTAAAACATGAATGACTTTTTAAGCTCTTGTCTCGAAATAAACCCAAAGCTAACTCTGTTGCTTTCACCTCCCAAGTGAGACTTCTCACAGGCAGAAATGTAACCTCACCACTGAGCAAATCTGATGGAAACGCAGCAGACTCTGGAGGACGAGGTGGAGTTTGTGCATGGAGCACTTGAGAGCACTTGTGCTGCTGCTCCCAGGCACCAGCTGAGAAGGGAAGGGAAACAAAGCCAGCTCTGTGGTGCTTGTGCTGCCCACGGTGACACACGGCCACGGCAACAGGTGATGCCCCAGTGTCATTTCCACCCCGTCCCCTCGCCAGTGACTCATCCCAGCCAGCTCGCAGAGCCGGGCAAGCTGCGGCAGCGCGGGGGACGGTGTTCATTAATTAACACCCGCAGAAGGAGGGAGGCGCGGGGAGGCGTTTCCCGGAGCCGCGGCTCTCCCGCAGGCTCCCCGGGCCCTCGCACAGCTGCTCCCCGCCCGCAGCACGGCTTACCTGCGCAGGTTTTGCCGTCCGGGCCGAGGCGGTGGCCGCGGAGGCAGGAGCAGCGCGGCCCCGCCGCCGTGTGCTCGCAGCGGTGCGAGCAGCCGCCGTTCCCGGCCCCGCAGCTGTCCACGATTTCCATCTCGATGCCTGGCAGAGAAATAAATCAAAAGGATGTTAAAAAAGCAAGCCCCAGGGAGGGGGAGTCACTGGAGGATCAGGCTGCTGTAAAAAGCAGCCGTGAGTGCTGTAGCAGTGAGTACAACCAGCTCACACCCCCTCCCTACAAGAGCAGGGTTTGGAGTCGCTGAGCTCCAGGTGTTTGTGGCAGAACAGAGGATGCTCTCAAATTCAGCCATGTGAAGCCGGTTCAGTGCTCCAGCAGCCAGCTGCTACAGGAGCCTTCCCAGGTGTGCTCAGGTTTATGCTTTGTTTGGACACAGTGCTCGCCCCAAGGGAGGAACAGAACCGTCTGAGGAGCCCAGGTGGTGCCCCTCAACCCAGCCTGACACACTTCCCAAAGAGCAGCTTTGAGTTTCACACGGGAATGGCAAAGAGCTGGACTCTGAAACACTCCCCAGACACAAAGGCACTGAACCTCCTCAGCGGAGCCCTGCTGGTGGAATGGGCACCCAACCACAATGCAAAACTCTCTCCAGGTTCTGGTTCTTGGACATCCCTTCCAGGGGGACACAGCAGCTCCTCTGCTGAGACTTTGTCCCCTACAGCTAAGACAGGGTGGTACAGTGCCACTGCCAGCCCCCTTTGCCCTGACAGACTTCCATGCCCTCCTCATGGCTGCACTGGACAGTCCTCAGAACATCCTGGCCATTTCCAGTGGGAACCCTCACATAAAAAAGGGAACACCTGCCCACCTCATTCCCACCCAGCTACCTCATCAGATGACTTCTCCAGGATGAAAAGAACCCATAGGGTCAGTTATAAAGTTTTTCATGAAGGATTAGCCAGCTTGTCTTGTTACAGAGCTATTTGAAGAGGAAATAATTTCTGCTCCTACATAGGGGAACTGAGAAACACCATTCCTAAAGGAGCCACTGTACTTCCAGAAACACCTCAGCTCAGAGTGGTGACCATCAGATCTGGCACAGAATTTCCCCAGACACATCTGTGTTGGTGGGCTCTGGTCCTACCCCTCTTTGTGCTCCCAGGGAGCAACAAGCTTGCCAACAAGAAATGTAATTCCAGCTGGAAAAGGGTATAAACTAAGAGAATAAATATCTCTACATCTCATGCATAGTGTGATTAGGTTTCACCAGGGAGAAGAAATCGTGTCTCCTGTCCAGTGTGTTAAGCTGGGATTTAGTAAACCCAGCGATTAAATGCAGAATCTGACTTCATACACGATCTTCATCATTTACTTTGCCTCAGTTCTTCATCAGTAAAACTGAAATACCAGCTCTTCCCCAGCCACTGGGGAAATGAAAGAATAAACAAAGATTGTAAATTGCTCAAACACTGGGATAATCCTGATCATAAATATATGCAGAATGTTTTTATTTTTATTGTTTGCTCTGCAATATTGTACATGAGGCACAGAGAATCACCATCCCCTGAGATCTGCTGAACATCCAGAAAAATAATATCAGAAAAGCACAATGAAATCTAAGTGGTCTAAACCTCTTTTTTATGCCTGTGACAGAAGATTTCATATCTATACATTAATCAGATTTCCTCTGCCATTGCACCATTCACAGTTCCCCATCATCTATGAAATAACTCTCCAGGATGTCTCTCACATAATTGGGTTTTGTTTTTAATGTATGTTAATGCCTTGAAACTGGATTTCACTCTTAATAACTATTTCTTACGCACACATTCTTAAATAAAGCACTCATTCTCTGGCATGCAGCATATTTTCCTAAGGAAGCTCTGCTGAAAGCTCTCGCACAGTATTATTAGACTGAATGATCTTTGCTCACCTCTTTGCTAAAACAGGTCATGCTTTTGTCTGCATTCCAGGGAGCTTATGTTAGGTCCATAATAACCCCAGCTCTTCCACATCACCTCCTTTATTAATCTAAATTTGCCCTCAAGGGCAGGCCAGGGATCACCTATCAGCTAACAGCACTGGGAGTCAGTCCCCCTCTCCAGAAAAGCCGTGTTGATTAAGAAACCCCGCTGGCAAGGGGTAAGCATGTGAGGAAAGACAAGGCTCGCTTTAGTTTGGGAAGTATGAGCTTTTCAACTATTTTTTCATCTCAAATCTATCTTTTCTGTTGTCCCTTTTTAAAAGCATCCTCTTAATCGTGTCAATAATCTCAGGAGAAACATTAAGCAAAGCTGGACAGGTAAAGATAAGAGCAGAACGTCATGCTGGTTTTCTCTGGAATCAGGTCTGTAAGAAAGCTGTGAGGAGGAGGAGGAGGGCAGGAATGAATACATTTCGCAGAACAGCAGCACTCTGGTAGCTGTGCAGCAGAATTCACCAGACTCTGAAGATAAACCAACAGGGCTATTTGCTCTTTGAAAGGCAGTAATTAAGGTCTGTGAACAGAGGCTTAGGGACGTGTCACCCTGCAAACCCAGCAGCAGCAGCAGAGGAAGAAAACAGCATTAAGCTGGAGCTTTTGCACACATCTGTTCTGCTGGGAATGCTAATCCCAGTGAATTAGGAGGAGGCCTGGCAGGGAGCAGAGAGGAGGCTGAAGAGCACGGCTGTGCAGTGTCACTTACGGTAGCACCGCCGCCCGTCCGCCCCCAGCTCGAAGCCAGGGCTGCAGGCACAGCTGAAGGAGCCCGGGGTGTTCACACAGCGATGGGCACACCTGGCCCTGCCCTCTGCACACTCATCAACGTCTGCAAGCAGAGAGAAGGTCGCTCAGCTGGGTGCTGAAATAAGAAATAACACTGCTCTGCGTGGACACGGCTGCATTTCCAAGTATCTGCTGGAAGGATTATCCTGGTGTCAGGCTGTAAAGGACAGCACCCGATGAACCCAGGAACATCATACTCACGTTATTCTCCAGAACAGTCTTTCTTCTCTGAGCACCACTGACCTTGAACTTCTCAGTGTGAACATTTACTGCATCAAACACTGTATTTGCAGTATCAGCCAAAGCAACTTATTTATTAGTCCTGTAAAAAGAGCAATGGCAAAAGAAGACCTCGTCTGAAGAACTCAGAAGAAACTTCCAAAACTCTGAAATTATCACCATGTCCTCCACGCCATTATAGTTAAATTAATGGAATGGGAAATAGCTGATTCTTTTCTGAATGTCAAATGATCTGGATTAAGTGGTGGTTGGGTTTCAGCAGGGACAATGGAGATAGATAACCCTTGAATCCTGCAGCTGCTTCCACAGCAGTGCAGTGGGGAGGCACCTGCTGCAACCAGAGCAGCTTCACCACCCCTGTGAGGAAAGGAAAAGGTGCAGTGCCTTAAGTGGGGAGGCTGCTCTTCCCCAGTCCTCTGTCAAGCAGGCTGCTCCTCAGCTTCACACTTGCTGGTCTGTATTTTGGAGTTAAATGCCCCCAAAGGTGTCCATCTTCCTGAAATCTCAGTGGAACATAGAAGTACTTTTAAGGAGTAATTAGGTAAAAAAGAAAAAAAAACAACAAACCCTCAAAAACTTACACTAAATACAGCTGCACAGAACACCGACCTCTGTGCAGACCAGTATCACACATGGCAAACTCCTCATCCATCTCCTGTTCCTTCCCATTCTGACATCTTTCTGGCAAAATGCAGATTATTTATCATATGGATCCTGGCTCAGTGTCTTGAAAATGGCAGGGGGCAATCTGATGTGCAGCTTTTCACTTTTTATCCCAGCAAACCACTTTCCAGCAGATTTGTCCCTCCACATGTGCTGTGCCCAGTGCTGTGCTCGTGGCCCCTGCACTTGAGCACAAGGAGCTTGACAACTGCAATCAGGCTCCTTGCAAAGAGAGGCCCCAGGCAGTGCAAACACCACACACTGGCTCATGAAAATTTCAGGACAAATGACAGCTTCTCTGAAGCAGCCACGGGAGCAGCTGCTGCTTAGAATAAAATGGGTTATTTCTCCTTTTTCTCTAATTGTCAGTTTGCGAGCACACTGTGCTGGCCAACGCTGTAAATATTCTTTTCTTCTTTTTAAACAGAAAAATAAAAAAGTTGAACCACAGCCACCATCCTGCAGGTTTCTTCCTGTCCTACAGCTAACAGCTGAAGTATGACACTTCAGCTGCCCTCTGTCTCCTCCCAGCTCGGTTTCCAGAGAGTCAAACAACAGCCTGAATTTTGCAAAAGACATTGAGTAACTTCTAGGAGCAAAAACCAATAATTGTATATCCATGGTAAGACACGCTGCTTAATGATTCAAAAGATTGTTGCCATGAGGCTGGGGAGAAAATTTGTTCCAATATATAACACTGCAAGTTAACTCCGTGATTCAGTTTATACATAAATCACCAGAAATGTCAATGTGTATCTGGGATAAAATGAAAAACAGGCTGACCCTACTGCCAAACCCACTCTTGTTTCCATACACTCATTATCAGTACTTTACTTGAAAATAGTTTTTATTTTCAGTAATTACTCATGAGTAATTCCAGTAAGGGAGAATCACTAAGATGTGCCATTCTACACACAGAAGGGCTTACAGGCAACTGAGTAAAATACTCAGGGTAGGAAGTAAATATTTTGAAAGGCACCCAGCATGCCTTATATGAGACAATAATTTAAATATTGGGAAGATTTCGGCCAAGTTTTCAAAAGAGGAGTGTAAAATTAGTGTCTGAATATATATATATATATATATATATATTCACACACCCCCTAATCCTGACTTGGCTGTTAAAAATCTGTGCACCATCAAGTCCACAAGTGCTTTTTACTTCATAAAACTGCTAAACTCTTCCAAGAGTTTCACTGAAAGAGAAGATCAGGTATTTTGACCTCTAATTCCCCCACATTTTGGGTCCGAAACAGTACAGAACCTTTTGACAACCCCAGACTAAATACAGGACTTTAGAATTCAATTTTTAAGCTCCTCTCTTTGGAAATCTTACACATCATGGTTTCTTCTTTCACAGTAGTTTCTCCATTAATATGGAAACAGTTCTCCAGCAAAAAAGCCCTTTGAATTCTAAATAGGGTTTCAGTGACCTGGTTCAGAGTTTTACTTGAACCAATTTTCCAGGAGCTGTATCTGGGACATTATTTTGAAGGGGCCCTACAAGAATAACACCACAGCATTCACAAACCCAGTTGCTAGAAAGCATGACTTAGGAGGTCACAGAGGAATTTTCGTCACTACAAAAGCCCTTCAAGGCTGTGGGCTGATGTGAGTGCCACAGAGAGAAACGCTGTTTCAAAATGCACACTTACATTTGTATAACACATTCCTTCCCACTCACAGCTCAGGAAGCCAGAGCACTGATTGGTAACTTTCTTCCCAATAAAGAGTCCAGAGTTTCTTACCTAAACAGGACTTTTTGTCTGCAGACAGAGAATGCCCTGGATGACACTCGCACTTTGCAATTCCTCTCTCATTCTGACAGATTTGTGAGCATCCTCCATTCCCACTTGTGCAGGGGTCTATCTCTGAAACCAATTAGAGCACACTGTCAACTGAAAGGTCACTTTTTGCCTGGAAATGGTCTTACCTGCCATTGTTACAACTAATGACGAAGTAGCTGCAAGAGATTAGACTGGGAAAAAAAATGTGACAGCATCTGGTGAGTAAAGCTGCTGTTTTTCTGGATGCTCTTTGTTGCAGGACAACATTTGTCACAGAGCAGCAACGAGGCTTTAAACAGCAGGAGACCGAGCTTGTATTACACTGGAAGTAGGACAAAAAAGTACATTTTATTGTTATTTTGCTCTACCTGAACAGATTTCAGGAGTTTTCTAAACAACAGCAATTAGCACTCCAGTATGTGTGAATCCATAAACACACACAGCGATGGAGTTCACCACAAAACAATGAATATTTAAAAGGCTCTAGAGGAAATAAACACTGAAGAGTCCCCAAAGACATCTTTCAGTCTATAAACATATGCCATTCATGTTGTACATCAAGGCTTTTTCCTCTTCTTGAACAATAACATACCTTTTCAAGGATAAGGTGCTCTAACTGGCAAATACTCAGAAAAACTTTTGTGAAGTGTCTACAGGAGCCTCAATCTCGAAGATTTCACTGTGTTTTATGGGTTTATTTCTGAAACATGTACCTGCTGGAAGCATACTGCCCAAATAGAGACTTGGCACACCCCAAAACAGACCTACCACAACCATTCAGACAGGCCTGACTTGGGTTAAGATCTGACTTTCTGCACCAGGCTGAGGTTCTGCTTTGGAGCACTCATTACACCACAATTCTGGTGAATAACATTGCCCAGGTGAATTTGGAGGACACCTCAAAAATGTGTCCTCTAGAGTTCTGCTTAACTTCGAATACAACTTAAAAGCTACACCTGTTTCCTTACAGCTCTAATTCAGTTTCAGCATTTCACTAATTCGTGTCTGATTTGAGACAGATGACCAATATTCCTCACTCGCCTCCAGCCTAACATTTTCTTCCCCTGCTCTGTGTCAGCCAGCTTCTCTCAGAGCCCCAGAGGAAAGTCACCATCCGTTCAACAACGTTGGAGTCAGGGTTTGAGGAACCCTGGGGAAGGGCTGAAGGAGTTTTGCTCTGGACTTGGCTGCTTTGCTCTTCCACTGGCTATGCAGGAGAAGGGAACAGGAGAGAAAAACCCCTACTTCACGTGGATTTAAATATGGGGAAGGGCTTTTTTTTTTGTCCCTCTTCTGTGCAGACAAGTAGCATTCTGTGCCACCATTTGGTAAAGGAGGAAGCTGCCAGAGAACACCCTCAAACTCCCTGGTGTCACCTCCTGCCATCTCGAGAACACACAGCACACAAACCGTTCCAGTCCGCAGGGCTGAGTTTGACTTGACAGGATTAAAAAAAAAAAAAGAAAAAAAAAAAGAAAAAAAAAAAGAAAAAAAAAAAGAAAAAAAAAGAAAAAAAAAAGGCAAAAAAGGCATGGTTAGAGATGTAGAGCTGAAATTGGACTTCTGACACGATAGGTTGCAAATAGGTTTCCAAGGAACAGCAGCACTTCATCGTGCATGACACTTCCAAGGCTGACAACTTGGCTCTGCAGCTCAACAATTTGCGGTCTACAAAGGATTTAGCTCCAAGCAAGAACTCCCTCCTTGCTGATACGAAATATTGAGTTATTTGCCGATTCCTTTTCTATTTGGGTAAATTAAATGAAATCACTATCAAACAGCATCTGTTAAACCTGCATATTATGAAGGTTTTCAGAGCAGCTAAAGCTTTAATTTGGGAATGATTACAGCATGGAGTGAAGCTTGTAATGCTCTGTGACATGACAACAGGCAAACAACAAATTACACGGTAGATGTTAGCAAAACACAGTAATTCAAATAAAGGCAGCAGCCTCGGAAATCCTTGGATGAGGTAGGTTTGTAAAGGAAAGATCTTCAGGACATAAGGCAATCACTGATTGACTTGCTTTCGAGTGGTATGTATGTTCCTGTTAGAAGCAGGTTTCAGGAAAAGCCAAAAATAACTCATTAGTGTTCCTTTTTCACACATTTGCCTCTTGCTGGTTCATTTAATAACTTTAGTAGATAACAGGCTCCATCCTACAAAGCTCTACTCCAAGCTGTTAAACACTATGGTGGAAAATTTCCTGGCATGGTTTCATTTCCCAGGTGCCTCAGGACACAGAATCCCAGAACGGTTTGGGTTGGAAGGGACCTTAAAGCTCATCCAGCTCCACCCTCTGCAGGGACTCCTTCCACCATCCCAGGTTGCTCCAAGCCCCATCCAGCCTGGCCTTGGACACTGCCAGGCATGGGGCATGCCTTCCAATCCTTCACTGCAAGGCTGAAAACTACAGGGTCTCCAGTCCTACCTGCCATGACCTCTGGAGCACCTAAAGAAAAGAGATTTGGGCCTTATCAAATTAATTTTTTTGTTCACAGCAACCATGACTTCACACTGGAGAAAATATGAAGTGGTAAAGAGCAAAATTGCCAGGCTTGAGTGTTTCTCTAAGGCTTTCCAGGGCTGTGGGTGCAGTATTAACTCCCAAGGAGCCTACAGGGATGAATCCACACCTGCACAACACCTACACCTGCTGTGGCAAACACTCTCATGACACTGTGCCTTCCCCATCCAAACCATGACTCCAGCAGCCAAGCTTTGGTTGGAAAATAAAAAAAAAACCAGCCAGACTCACCTCCTCCCACCTCTTCTACTTAAAATATCTCTGAACTGACCACCCAAATGCATTCATGGCCACTTCACCCTCATTTGTTCCTGTAAAAATCTTGTCCATGGCCTTACCTAGCACTTTTCTCTCCCTCATTCATTCACTAAGGTATTCATGGGGGGAAAAGCATCCTACTCAGTCCCCATTTTGCAAGCTGAGCTCTTGCTTACCAGACAGATCCTCCTTCCCCCAAGCACAACTGCCCTCCTGGGGAGGGCTGCACTTCTTTATTTTGATTCCAACACCCTGAGCACCCAGGGGTGGGCAGGCACCCAGGTCATGCCCCACCTGCAGACAGGGCTGGCCCTGCCCCTCTCCAGCCTTCAGTAATTACAGGCTGGTGAGAAGCCACTGCCTTTGCTGAGTGCCTAACTCCCTTCAGCCCCACCGTGTGAGGGGGTGAAGAGTGCTGGCAAAACCTCTCCCTTTAGGGCTCCCAGCTGAGACAGAGCATGAAGTGGCCCACGGAAGCTTGAACTGTGCCGTGACCTCTCCAGGACAACTCCCAGCCCACCTGGCAGCCCCACACTCAGACCCCTCTGACCCAGTCTCTGTCCCAACACTCCATAAAACCCACCCAAAAAGCCAGGCTCTGCACGGCCAGCCGGCCAAACACATCTCGAGATGTTTGGAGAAGGGATGGAGAAGAGCAGAGGAAGGTCTCTGACACCCCCTTCTCCCTGAAGCTCCCCTTTTCGGGCTCTTTCTGATAATCTCAGGGACAAAACGTGAGAGACAGAGAGGCCACCAGGCTGTGGGTGCTCCCTGAGGTGCAGTCCCTGCCGAGGGCAGGATCAGGGGAGGCCCAAACCCAAGGGGAAGGGTTCTGTGCACCCAGCAGGAGCTGGGAGCCATCTGAACAGCAGGATTTACTTACACTTCATCCACAGCGTATAAAATCTCCCAGCAGAAGAGGAGCCATATGGAAACGGTTTTGTGACAGGAACTTCAGCTCAATAAATCCATAAATTTGGCCCTATCTTTTGCTCTGGCGTGTTCAAGGGCGTGTGTGTGTGTGTGTGCTTGTGTTGGGGAGTGGGACTTGCCTTCCAAACTGATGAATATGTAAAGATATACAAGAAAAGCAACAATCAAACCCAAAGGTAGCACTGCTGTTCTGCTGGAGAGAGTGCTTAGAAACCTGAAGGGGAGGTGGAATGAATCAGACTGTGATAAGCCAAAAGGAGATAAAGAGAAGACTTTTTGTAGAATAAAACACATAATGCAGGCCAGCTCTATGTACAACTTGATGAGCAATAAAATGTTAGAATTAAATCATGATTAGGTTCCTAACCTATGTCATCACCATCACCGTGCAAGGAACAGCCAGGGATCTACAAGGCCAAAATCTCCTTCAAAGTTGTGATTCAAAGTGAACTTCACACCTCAAACACGTGTTATTTTAAAATCCTGTTAGTAAGCAATCCCTAAAGCTGCTTTTGGCACACAGGGAGAAATAGGAATGGACACAGTGACCCAAAACACCCTCCTGGGGTCTTTTACATTGCCCTTCCTGTGTGTCTTCAGGCAGGTAGCACAGGACTCACCTTCACAGGATTTGGCATCTGTCTTCAGCTGGTAGCCTGGCTGGCACTGGCACTTGTAGTGGTCCTCACTGAGCTGAACACAGTCCTGCTCACAGCCCCCGTTGTCAATGCTGCAGGAATTGATAGCTGGAGCCAAGGAAGCAGTGAAGGAACGCATGTCAACAACCTGGGAGAACCTAACTCCTATTGTAAATACATAAATGACAGCAAAACCAGGCAAGCCTGGCTGAACAGCTTTCACAAATGCACCTGTCCCCACCCCTGAGTGACTGCCCTCCCTTGTGCTCAGGGAGCTGGGCTGACAGGGTGTCCCACACCAGTGAAATCCTGATTCCAGGAGAGGCAGGTGAGATCTAAGGGCTGTAATGCTGACTGAAGCACAGCACCCTTTGATCTGACAGCACCAAAGCACTGCCAATCCACCGAGGCAAGCAGGGGAAAAAAGAACAGCCCTGCTGGCACTTGCCCATTGATTATCTTTTCCTCTCCTTGCTTTCACTGATTAAAAATAGTAATTGTCTTTCAGGGCGATTTCCTCAGCCTCATAAATAAAAAAATTCAAATAACAGAAGCCACAAGCTCTGCAGAGCAGACTCACACAGCAAACCACAGGAACAGAGCCCTCTGTACATCTTTAACGATGCTGCTTCTTTCACCCAAGCAAATTAATATTCTTTTCTGTTCAACACATATCCCTGGCCTCTGGAGAAACATTTCTCCTCCTGACAAAACATGTTAGCACACACCCACACCTATTCACAGGCTGCATGTAAAAATAAGAGTGATGGTTTGAGGCTGCTATTGTGCTGTGCTGATGGAATTGTGTGCGTGGCTGCATCGAGAGGTATTTCCACAGCAGGGATGTAGTAGGGAGAGATTTAAATTAGATATTAGGAAGGAATTCTTGACTCTGAGGGTGGTGAGGCCGTGGCAGTTTCCCAGAGAAGCTGTGGCTGCCCCTGGATCTGTGGAAGTGTCACAGACCAGGCTGGACAGGGCTTGGAGCAGCCTGGGACAGTGGAAGGTGTCCCTGCCCATGGCAGGGGTGACACTGGCTGAGCTTTAAGGTCCCTTCCAACCCAAACCATTCCAGGGTTCTGTGTTCTCTGTGAATAGCTGGAAAGGCTACTTGGTCCTTCATGGAACGCACCAAACTCTGAACCCAATGAAGCCAGCAAAGAGCTTTGATATTTGTTGATATTTATTTTAGCAATATTCATATTTCTCCATTTATCTGTAACAGACATTAGTAAACGTTAGTTGCAAAACCTGCTACAGGATTCCTTTCACCCTATGCCACCAATTAGCAAACACTGAGTTTGTGCAGCCAAGTATGTGCTAAAAAGGTGAAAAGAAAAGCAAATTTTTGCATTCTCCTGGCTGCACACACAGCAGGAGGCAGGAGGCACCTCACTGCACAGAAACCTGACCCTGCCTCCTGATCTCCACCTGTGCCCACAACCTCCTGCCCTGGCAGAGACAGAACTTGAAAGCAGCTTCATGTCTACACAGGAGACAGCAGACCCCATAGAGCCTGAGCTTCCAGCTCCCTGCACATTTGTATCCAAAGACCTGTTTTTCAGCAAGAATATTCAAATAAGACGAAAACATTTCAGAAGACGAAAAACATCTTAAATCCAAGTGACAGAATATACATGTTGGCTTTTAGAAGTGCCATTTTCTCCCTCCATTTCTGGGCACCAGCCAATTTGGATGCAAGGGGAGATAAGCAGCAACCTGTCACGATGAGAATTTTGGAGGATTTGAAGGTGGGAGGGGACAGGTGTGAAATGCTGTGCTGGAGGCACCCTGCATCCCAATTTGCTGTGTGGCTCTGCCAGTGGCCAGGGGTTGCCCTGGAGCAGCCAGGGCAGGTTGGTCACAGCTGCTGCTGCTGAGGCACCATGCTGGATCTGTGAGAGGAGGTGCCAGACTGAAGGAGAAGAGCCTCCAGGGGCAGGACAGGATGGACTGAGCTCGTGGCTGCCAGGCACCAGCAACACGTCTCTGATCAGAGAAAGGGATCTTGGCACCTCAAGGGTCTGACTCCATCTGTCACCAAGGGGCTCGTGGCTGGAGGCCTGAGGCAGAAATGTGGCCTGACATTCACTTCCAAAGGTCTACTCTTGAAATTTGGTAGAAACCCAGCCCTGATGTGGATTCCAGACAGGCTGGGGATGATGCCAGGTGATGCCAAGAGAGGGAAGGGGCATCTGGGAAGGGGGACAGTGGTGGGAGACACCAGGTGAGAAACACAAGGATCACAGAATCACAGAATGGTTTGGGTTCATCTTAAAAATAATCTCATTCCACTCCTGCCATGGGCAGGGACACCTTCCACTGTCCCAGGTTGCTCCAAGCCCCAATGTCCAACCTGGCCTTGGACATTTCCAGGGATCCAGGGGCAGCCACAGCTGCTCTGGGCACCCTGTGCCAGGGCCTCCCCACCCTCACAGGGAACAATTCCTTCCTAATAGCCAATCTAACCCTGCTTTCTGTCAATTCAAACTTTTCTGCCTTGCCCTGTCACAATATGTCCTTGCAAAGGGTCCCTCTCCAGCTCTCTTGTAGGCCCCCGATCTGATAACCGTTAAGAAATGCACATTTCTCAACCCATTATTTTTTATAATAAAGGTGATGTTTTTACAAAGAGCTGGGTCTGAAGCCACAGTTTACATACATGCATAGCAACCATGGGATTGGAACATGCAATCTCTTCCAACCTGTGTTTTCCATCACCTCAAATCCAGCCTCGGCAATGATGAGAAGTGTAACTTCAGATGTACAGGGCTCATATTTATGTTGGGAAACACAGACTGTAGAGTTGTAGAGATATTTTCTTTGTTACTTTCTCTATTAAGAGCCTTAGTGTGCTAAAATCTCCATAACAAAACCTGCACCTCAACAGCTTCTCCACATAAAGCAGACATCAAAGGTAACAGCTGGCACCAGAGATGAATCAGGATCTAATGGCTGTGCCCTGTTTTCACATCGAGGAGTTCAAACAGGAATAAATTCCACTGAAGACAATGAATCTACAACAGTCCAAACCCACAGCCTGATACCACAATAAACATGTTCTTTCTGAGTTTCAGCTTTTCAGATACCAGCTGGTTCAACTCCAGTGAAGTCAAATTCATTGCATTAACATAATCAAGGCATTACAAACCAAACAAACAAAAGAATTGGACAGGGTTGCAGTGAATATTTGGTCTGGCACGTGTATTTATAAATTAATTCAATGCTGAGCAAAATTTGTGGGACTGAAAAGCTGAAGGAAGAAAAGGAGCATTGAAAGAGATGGGATTTTATCGTGGCACCAAGGACTGGATAACACCAAAGGATTCAGGAACTGAGTAGTTTACTTTCCCACAGTGGTCATCACTGAACAAGGCAGCCCAGTCTGGAGATCCTTTGGGTCTGAGCAGAGTCTGAGCAGAGTACTCTGCCTTCCAGGATGGGCAGAAGGTTCCAGGGAGAGCAGGAAGAATGACAAAAGCAGATTTCCTCTCTCCACGTATTTTAAGGCTCATACTGGCAGTGGAGGGATGGACCACCAGCAACTAGTCAGGACCCTAAACACCCTGTGATGAGGTGGCAGGAGGACCAGATTTACTGGCAAACTTGTGACAGAAACTCAGTAATATTCCACGAATCACATGAGAAAGTATCTTATCCCAGGTTTTTGAGTCCTCAGATGTAGGCTGAATATCTTTTAGGATGATCAATCCAATTCCTCATGTATGGGAGATTTCCAAGCCATCCAGGCTGCAAAATCTGCTTCCCCTCAAATGATTTTGGCACTTTTGTTCCCACAAACACAGGGCTGCCAAAAAAGAAACGGAAGACGTGGAAAGAATGAACGTAACAGCAATCTGGGCTGGGCTCCTCTGAAAAGCCTGTCTGAAGGGACTCTTGTTTCTTATTTCTGCAGCTGAGATAATCACCTTCCATAAACAGCTCAGTGCCAGAATGTGGTCCCTTTTCATTCTCAGCATGCAGGAGAGATCCTTACGTCCTCTGAAGTATCCATGGAAGAAATACCATTGCTAATCCCAGCCTGTTTGAAATGCTGGATGTTCTGCTTAGCTGCACTAGGTCAAAGGAGAGGTGCATTAGTGGTTTGCTTCTCATCAGGTGGGTGGTGAAAGCTGAATGTACAACCTGGTGCTGCACAAGGGGCAAACTCTCCATCCCCAACAAACAGCTACTGCCCAAATCCTGATCCTAGGCACTCCTGATTTATATGAAATGCTTGTCCCTGTCCTCATCAATTAGTAACTGTCTTGTTCTCCAATGCATGAGAGCTTATTATATCCATTTATTTTGGTGTCTTGTCTAAACAGCTGGAACAGGACTCAATATCCTCCCTCAGTATTGTGCACATCCATTATCACGCTGGCAGAGCTCTCTGAAACTCATCTCTTGTCTTAGGAATTATATTTTGTTTCTCCTTGATAGTTTCTGAGATATTGCAAACAAAGCTGATCACTTTTGAAGTATTTTGAAGAACTTTTTGGGGACATTTACAGTTATGAAATGAAAACTTGTTCTCTGGTATTGTTCACAGCTCGGACAAAGCCAAACTGAGCTTTCTGATTATTTGAGGCAAGAGGAAACCTGTTTTATGTCCACAGAAAGTTTTACATATTACACAAGGAAATTCATTTAATTGCCATTAACACCTACTTTTTGCCTTTATCACACAGTTCTCTTTCTCTTTTTCCCCCCAAAGTCCCTTTAGTCCCCTTTTCGTATAAAACTCCCTCTCCACCACAAATGAGACTATTCAGAGGGAGTAATGTAGTTCAAACAACACATCTTTCACTTCTGGGTCTTCCCTGGTCAGATCTGATCCAAGCAAGATTAATTTCCCTTTTAATTCACAGAAAACCACAACTGCTTCCAGTTCATTATGAACCACTCTGCTTTTACATTGCTTTTTTTTTTCTCTCACTGTAGTGTTTCCCTGTCCAGTCCTTCACCAACTAAGACAATCAAAAAAAAGAATGAGACTTCATCACATGTTTAATTGCAGTTAATTCCCAAAACACTGAAAGTCTCTGTATGTGATAAACCCAAAAAACCTAAAAGGGTAAGTTTTAAAATAAAAAAATCCATTCTTCCCACAGCTTGGGCACTGGTACCTCCTGTGTCCTGGTTGCATCAGTGAATGTATTGCTGTGATAATACCAGCAATGACTGATGACATCTCTGGCTGAAGTTAAGCACAACCAAGGGACGTTGTGCAGGAACTGAGACAAAGCCCAAACTGTGAGTGAACTTATTCTGCAGATGTGGTCTGACTCTACTTGACTGTTCTTCCCATATTACCTCAAATTGGGTTTAAAAATTTAAACAAAAGGTGCCCTTTTCTTCTTCCCACATGAAAGAACATTTTAATCCCTTCTGCAGAACCCAAAAATTTGACTTTTCTACTGATTTAAATGCAACACAAGGACCGTGTATTTCATATTATTGTTTTCAACAACACGCAGAATTAACTCTGATATGCCTTGTTTCAGGCTTTAGAGTCCAGCCTAAGAAACACAGGGTTTATTTCTAATGGCAGAGCTGCTGATCCTCTCCACATAAACAGGCAATGTGTCACGGCTGAGCTCCGTGGTGCTCTCACTGACACGAGCATGCACAGGGTAACTCCACCCCGTAAATCACAATCATTTAGCTTGGAAACAACCTCTAAAATCACCACGTCCCAGGGCGGTGCAGGAACATCCCAGAGAGATGTGCCACAAGGAAAAAGCACTTAGAATTCAAAAAATGTTGTCATTTGAAACGAAGACCCCCCCTTAAGCTCTTTAACACCTGCTGCAAAAGAATTTTCACCAACATGAGACACCATCAAAAAAAAAAAGTCCAAAATGAAGTAAAGTGTGGCAATACCTGAACCCTCACAGGCTGCTTGAGCCAGAATGGGTAACGATATTTAGTCAGAACTCAGTTTGGAGAAGTCAAGAAACCTTTTGCCCTTAGAGAGCAGCCAGAGTTGGAAGGAAGCGAGGCGGTCCCTTACCGATGCAGGTGCGCCCGTCGGCGTGGAGCCGAAATCCCGCCCGGCACTGGCACTGGAAGGAGCCATGGGTGTTGACACAGCCCTGCTGGCAGCCTCCGTTCAGCACCTCACACTCATCCACGTCTGCAGAAGGAAGGGAGATGGGGAGCAAGGGTTACAAGAGAGCCCAGCACAGACAGAGCCTGGTTTTCCTGCGCGGCTGATCCGTAACGTGGCCAGGGCGCTCGGGCTGGGTTGTTGTTTGCTTCATTTTGGCTGCAAAGAAAAGTGGGATTTTATGGTATTTTTCCAAGTTCCTGCAGGCACTGCCTCTGTGGTGTCTGCTTCTGAGGTCCTTGTTAATTATAGTGATTTGTGACATGGCTCTTTCATTGAGGCCAGTGAAAAAATACAGGGGAAGAATTAGGGGTAGATAACACATCTGAGCCTGTAGGAACTGCTGCTCAAACCTATGGCTTTTATAAAAACTTGCTGTATGAAGATTTTCTTTTGCTTCAGGCCTTTAATCCTATTTGTTCTTGGGGGTACAAGCAGGTACAACTGACATGAACAGAAAACAGACACATTCTCCATCACCATGACATTTTCAACCATGTAAAGCACAGAGAGCTTAAAGAGAAAATTTTACAAGAGTGAGGAATTCGTGCTACATTTTCTGTGTCTCTTGCCATAGAATCACAGAATGGTGTGGGTTGGACAGGACCCCAAAGCTCATCTCATTCCAAACCCCTGGCCATGTGCAGGGACACCTTCCACTAGACCAGCTTGCTCCAAGCTTCATCCAGCCTGGCCTTGGACACTTCCAGGGAGGGGGGAAAACATTGTCCCTTGTTTCTTCCTTGTGTTCACCTAAACTGTCCACAGCCCCTTCTCAGATGACCTCCCAGAAAAACAATGTGAGCTCCTGCTGATACCTTTCCCAAAGGTAAGCAGGTATCATTCCATATTTCAGGGATTTCTGAGGATTACATTTGGTCAAATGAAGAGGGAAACAAGCATTAAACCAGCTCGAGAACACTGCTGTAAAGTTTCATCTGAAAATGATGGACAATGATGGACAAAGATCAAGCAGAGTTTAAGTAAACAGGTGAAGGTCTAAGACAGAATTATAGAACTGAATTTCCAGAAGTACCACATAAGCAGTTTTTGCACCTCTTCAGCAACGCTGGGCTACTGCAAATAGCAGTTGATTGACATGCTGACACCATTACCTTAAAAATCAACACAGGGGTCGTTGGAAATAAGGGTCAATTAGTCCATTCCCTGAAAAAAAATTCACCTGGCAGATGTTTGCCTAGATTTTGTCTGTCCTTTCCTTAGCAGTCCCCAGGGATAGCAACTCCACCTCTCACCATCCCCAGGGGCAATCCTGGTCCCAAATTATCCCAAATGCCAAGGATATTTTCTTCCCCAAGCCAAGCCTCTCCCCTGCAACAGAGATCTCTAAAGAAGCCCCCTTTCAACACTGATGCCTCCTGCTGATTTAATTGCTCTTTAGATCACCTTTTGAAATCATCTAATGGGTGGCAAGTCCACAGCTGCTCCCGTGGGGAAGCGAGTCCACAGTGAAGGAATCTCCCCCCATATTGCACTTGAGCAACAAGGGGTCTGGCTTTCATATCTCTGCTGTGGTTGTATCTGTTTTGCATTTAACTTTCATGGTTTACATTTTTTTTATGCTTTTATGTTTATTCCATTTTAGAAAATCACATCAAAATTAACTGGGAGAGGAAGTTTTAAAGAAGACTTGGAAATGCACAACATCCTGCTCCTGAGGAAATGCATTTATGAAGCTAAATTTTAATACTTCACATGTGGAATTCCCTCACCTAAAATGACGTCCTGGTGTTGACTGGTGTTTAAATTCAGACCATTTGCTAACATGCACCACTTTTTGATCCTTCTGCTGTATTTGTTGTTTCATTAGACTGTATACTACATACATGTCCTACTGCCCAGAGACATCTGGAATATGCTTTTTTTTAAACAGAAATTTTGCTTTTTAAAATGTAAACAGTAAACAGAAAATGTTATTCACCTTGTTGAATTCCATACCACTAAGAACCAAACTGCTGAAAAATGCCAGGATGAAATCAAACCCAGGAAACTCTTTGGATGGAGTGTCAGAGAAATAAAACAAGCAAAAAGACCCAGAAAAATAGAACGAGGAAGCAGCTGAACCACATAGTACACCACGTTCTAGTATTTATACCTCAATAAACTCAAACGCTGGGAGCTTCAATATTTTAATTTTATAGGCCACGATCAGCTGGAGAATTTCTCTCATATACCAAACACAGTTTTAAGTTCAGATATTGGCACTTACAGAGGAGAAAAAATAGTCCAGCTAATAAAAGCGAGCTGGGAGTTAGTGATATTTGTTAGTCTCCATTTGGAGATTTAAAGGAGTGACTTGGTTTATGGGGGAACTCTGCACCCAGCAGCAGCTCTTCCCTCAGCGGCGTCTCCCTCGTGCTGGCACATCCCAGAGGGCCATGAAGCAGTGATACTGCTGAAAGGCAACACAATTCAATGCAAAATCAAAGCTCCTAAAGCACCTGTGTACATGAGCTGGACCCAGCCCTAGCCTGAGACCCCCTGCAGCAAGCAGAGGCCAGACCCAGGAGCTGAAAACGCAGCTCCACGACGCCACATCAACAGCAAATCTGATGACAGACGATCCCTTCCAGCCCCAGACTTCCTCTGCAAGATCAATATTTTAAGGATTCTGTGCTGAAAGATTCCTTCACATCCTACAGATAAAAATCAAGAGAAATGCAAGGAGCAGTCGCCTTTCCACGTCTCCTCCATCTCAAGGCCAGGAAACAGCTTCGCCCCCAGTTACAGCAGAAAAATTCCCTAATTATTTTGCCTGGGGAGCAGTCTGCAAAGCAGACACTGGTCTAAATGCCCGAACTGCATTTGGAAGTTTTAAAAGTCTAAACTATTTGGACTTCTACATTTAAATTGCTGTACTAGTAAAGGACACATATAGCAGCAAAGCAACAGCTTCTGCTGATGTAGGGACACAAGTGGCCCTATTTTTTTCTGCTTGGGAATAGCTACAGAAAGATGAAACTATTCTAGGATAGCAGATGTATAAAGATATTTAAAAGTATTCTTGAAGTATAAAGCCCTTCCATTGCAATTCTAGAACATCACAGACTATGGAAGATTGTATCTGTATCTGTGATTAAATTTGGATCAGTTTCCAGTGCAGATCAAACTGAAACACCTTCCTGCTCGACTTTCTATAGTTATAACTTAGGATGCTTATCTGAATAACCTGAATTTCAAGCCACTTACAGGTTGCTTATCACAAGTCAGACTGTGATGAAAGCAACTGCATCCCCACAAGACAGAGGGAGAGCAATCCATGGAGACAAGAGGGAAAATGAGAGCTGTGTGCTGTCCCCAGGGTGTCTTGCCAAGGAGATTACACTGCTGGGTGAACAAAGCCGAGGTGGTGTGTGGATATTCTCCTTCTCACCTCCCAAAGACTTCAGAGATGCTTTACAGGGGGATTCCCCACTGAAGGTACCTCCCCGTGTCCTTGTTTATTCACCTTTCGTCAGGAATTGCCTAACAGTCATACAAACCAAAGTCTGTGTGTTCCCAAAACGTAACATATTTTAGCCACCACGTTATACATCTTTTTTAGCTCCTCATGCTCCTGAGGGCTGTGCACTTGGACTGACCCTTCCTCCATCCCAACACCTCAAGTTCCAAACACAATAGAAGAGGATGTGATGTACAGATGCCCAAGCTGCTGCCAGCACCATTCCCTTTCCAAGGGCAGATCCTTCAGGTGAAATTCCAGATTGTGAAATCCTCCATACCCCTGACTGAGGGCCCTGCTAATTGCCAAGGAGGTTGGTCCCTAAGTGATTTGATGAACCACACTGGCAAAAGTCCACCTGCCCTGCCCAAAAGCTGTTTCAGTACAGAGCTGTGTGACTGCTTGTTTGGAATTCAGGATCATCACATCAGCAGCTTTTTTCATATCATTATTAAAACGCTCAGAAACAGCTATGATCAATCAATTCCTCAAAAATACACAGAGAGCAGTAATAAACATGGATAATTAGTGAACCTACAACCATGGCTCCTCTAAAGGAAGAAAGAAAGCAAGATCCTGCCAGATCAATTCTCTACTAACAGAAACCTTTGCTTTTTACACCACTAAGAAATGCAAACAAGATACAGAACTGAACTCAAAAAAAAAAAAAAAGAAAGAAAGAAAGAAAAACAGAAGAATAACAAGCCTCCATTTTGAGAATCCTGAATGGAGGAGAGACAATTTGTCAAAGGTATCCCAGGGATGGTGTTCTCACTGAGGAGGACACTGCCAAGACCTCCACGTGGCACAGGGGTGACAGCAAGGTTTGCCTCTCAAGGAGCTTCCCCCCGCCAGTGGCATTTCCTGAGGGTGACAAATGGACAGGCTTTCCCTCCCTTGACTATTAAAATTTGCAGACTGAGAACTGTTCAGAGTCAGCATTTTCTAAGACATAAGCAGACAAAAAACTTCCTCTTCCTAGTGCCCAGGCACTGATGGAGAAAAAACCCAGAACTGGACAGTACCGACCTCATCATTTAGAATAGATATTAGGAGAAATTTCATCCTGGAAGGGGTCACAAAGCAGTGGGACAGGCTGCTGGGCAGTGATGGAAATGTCACCATCCCTGGGAGTGTGGATGTGGCATTTGAGGACACCGTGGTGGTGCTGGGCTGACTGCTAGACTTGATCTTGAAACTCTTTTCCAACCTTAACGGTCGTATGATTTCAGGATTACTTATTTATTAATTAGTTTTCAGCAAAATCTCTTCCCTTTGTCAAGCAGAGAACACAGAGAGGCAGAGACCAAAGGGTAGTGAGCAGCAGCCACCCCACAAACAGCAGGGACTTCACGTGGTGGGAAGATTTCTGCCCAGCTGGGAGCTGATGTCAGAACCTGCTCTGGGTCCTTGCTGGCACCTGCACACAGGGACCCAAACCCCCACCACGCCATCTGTGGATCTGGCCCAAAATGACTCTCACAGAAGCACAACTACAGCCTTTTTACTAAATGCCTGAGAAATACTGCATAAAACAGGAATGAATGACACACAAAGGTTTCCTCTTCCCAGCCACCACAATCCCCCAGCTGGCTGCAGAAAGGATGAGACCAGCAGAAGCAGGGAAACACAAACCCCTACTTGCATTTACTTAGAGAACGGTTTATGCTGATGGATTTAAAGTCAGATTATAATTTAAAATAATTACAATGATTATTTATTAAAAAAAAAAATCCTGACCAGAAAGAAGAAACGTGGTCTAGTCTGTCGTTGTAGGACACAAGAAAAAAGGATGAGAGACTCTGAATATTTCAGAAGGCAAAGAGCATAGAAAAAATATTGTTTAATTCTTACTACCTTTTTACAAGGTGTTCTGATACAGACTGAACACGGTTGGTGAACAGGAACGACACCTCTCCAACCCCATTGGTTAAACCAGAGAAACAGCTCAAATGTTTGGAGAACTAGAAAAGCAAAACACCACCTGGAGAAAGATCGTTTGGAGAAAGGAGAGTTGTTTGCCAAGATTGTTTTGAGAAGAAGCTTTCTTGAGAACTTTTTCCTTGGGAAAAGTTAGCAGCTGCTAACAGGCTAAAATCTCTCAGACCCAGAAATATCAAGCCTACACTAGTCTTGGCAGCATTATCTTAAAATTCAGTAAAAGCAGGATTTGACCCCTCTATACCCAGCTCTGTGGGTCACTGGTCCCCACAAAATATTTTGAGGATCAGTCAGGAATGACGGTGATAGAGAAAGAGGGAAGATTGGATTTTAAGTAAAGTGCCACTACAAGAAACCTTAAGTGTCTCTATTTAAAATTATCACAAGTGGATAAACTGTTCAACTCCAACACAGATTTGGAAATAAGTTCCAACAATCTGGCTCACCCCTCCCTTGCCCCAAGCAGCTCCCCCAGACTCTTCAGCTGCAGATCATTTCGTACATCTGATAAGAAAACTCTGATTGTTTGCTATTTCATGTGATATTTTAAATCAACAAAGAGGCATGACAGTGCTTTGCCTTCTGTTATTTGTAACTGCACTGTTACTACTCTCTTTTCTATATTCCAAGGGGTGTTTAAACCTCACAAAAGTTATGAAGTGAAAATATCATATGGTCTTTCCCCACTAATTACATGGTGGATTTTACACATTATTTAGTGTGTTTTTCAATTAAATAATTTATGTACTCATGGGAAGGAAGGGAAACAGGCTTGGTTCCCAGACATCCTTAAGCTGATCACAAAAGTCAGAAATTATTCTATAGAAGTAAAACCTAAAATAAGCCCCTGTTATTGCTCTAAGTAAGTAAATTTATAACAGATTCCACTCACAGCTTCCTTTAAATCACAGAACTGCTCAAGTCTTAAGCTCGGAAATGTCCCAAATTTGACAACCAGTCTGAATCTCCTCACTCTCTACTAAGCATGACATAATTTGCTCTTGCAGCAGAAGTTTTGAAAAGGATCTCTCCTCTTTTACTAACACTAAATTGATTTTCAGGCTTTGAAATTTTGATTGGAGGAGGTTTGAAACTCCTGTTGCTAGAAAAATATTTGGCCATATTGTCCACAATGAAAGAAGTTTTACATTGGTATTGACCCTAGGGAGGAAAATACAAGTTCAAAGTCTGGTCCAAAATGAAGCTTAACATAGAAAAAAAAAATCTGTTCATATTAATTAAAAAAAATTTCTTTTTCATTCAACCAAACTGAGCAGCAAAGATTGAGAAGAGCAGTTTTGGGCGGCTGGGAGGTTTTAAACTGCAAAACCCCTGGTCTAGGGCTTTTATTTTTAATGCTTCACAAAAACCTCACAAATATGCTACAAGGTCCTTTGAGTGGTTTTCTAGAACCTGGTGTTAAAACACCTCCACAAAACAGCTTTCAGCACAGATGAATGAGCTCCTGCAGAGCCAGCTGGGTCATTTTGAACTGTTAGCGCTCCCAGGCTTTTATTTTTGCTCCTCAGCTATTTGTTCTGCCCTTTGCTGGCCCCTGCCACGGATTAGATGAGCATCCAGTCTCATCTGATGTCTGCTCCAGCTCCCAGCCAGCCAGGTCAGCCCCGGCCGCTGCAGCTCGCTCACATTCCTCACTCCCAGGTGTCCCAGGCAAGGCTGCTCCAACAGGATTCATTCACAGAATGGCTTCAGCAAACCAAAAGGAGCACGTCACGGCTGGTAAGAGACGGGTTACAAGGCAAGGTTAATGATTCCTCACCCAATTTAGCCCCTGCAAACCCATTTCACAACGAAGGAGGGTCCTCGCGGGAGCAGCCAGTTTTCTACTGCACTTCCTCACCCGGGATTAAGGACAAAGCAACTTTCAGCAGCACCCGTTTTGCAGGCACAGAAAGAGGCTTTGCAAGTTATCTGATTATGTACCTGCCCCTGAAAATGGGGAATGTAAATAATGGCATTAAACCACCACAGCTTTTTGTGCAAGCTCACTGTCTATCGATCCTTCCCCCAGACCTCCCTGGAGATTTGGTCCCTCGTGGAGAGGCATCTTCTACCCTGTAGCTGGTACCTTGCCCTACACCTCAGATGCTTTCCCAGGTAGTTTTAAGGACATCCAGCTGTGCCTAGGCCAGGTTTCACTTCTCTCCTTCACGTTTCTCTCTCTCTCTCCACAGAAAACAGCAAAGGATGGAAATCACGGCGCTGTGAAACGTTGAACGGCAGAGCCATCAATGGGACCATGTGTCAGGTAATACATATTTATGTCCAGATCTGAAAGGAGATGCATCTCCTGATGCCTGTTTTCAAGGGAAAAGGACAGAGGCATCTCCAAGGTATGGCATTTTTGACAGATCCACGGAGCAGGAATGGCAGGAGCTGCCCCACAACCTGCTTTGTGGGAGAAGACTTCCGTGAGCTCTGCAAGGGACAATCCACCCCATCGAGTCTGAGACCTGGATTTCACCTCCTGGTCTGTCACTGGCCTTACTGCAAAATAAACAGGTGAATAAATTGCCATGAGATATCAGGCAACCCTGTTAGTGGGGCCACAGGTGATTGGAAAGAGCAACATTGACCTGACAAAGATCCTGGTAATTTGAATTCATTGCATTTGAACTCGGGATGGGGGAAGAATATATCAAAGATGCTCTACAACTTTCTTTCTCTGTCCTTCCTTCCTTCCTATCTTTTAATATTGCTTTCAAGGCAAGACTGGCACAAGGCAACCTCTTGAAGTGGTGACTTGCTCCTCACCAATGCCTGGACCCTGCCACCACAGTTCATTTCTCCCCTGTCCCCCAGGAGATCTCCTGGATGGAGCGATGTGAAAAGAGAAAACTGGCCAATATTTGTACTGCCCATTTCTGCTTCCTCTCAATGCCTGACATGCCACTCTCTCACGAGATATTTAACAGTGGTTTAGCTCAATAAACATCCAAGAGCCCCTCATCCACAGCTCTAAATGCAAACCATATGTTGCAGATGAAAACCCTGAAGATTATAATTAGAACTGTCCATTCAATTTAAACAAAGTCAAGAATGAAAACTATTTCAAATTCAATAAACAGGCCATTTCAAAGTGTAGACACTGTGGAGGACAAGCTTAACAACTTAATTGACAGGTAAAGCTTCATTTCTAATCCTCATTTTGATATCATCTGTAGCCTCAGGAGTCAAAACACATCACTGCTCAGTGCTCAAAATATGCAGAGAAAATGAAAATGTCAGCTGAATGAAAAAAAAGGAGAAGCATCTGTTTGATAGCTGTGTAAGCCTGTGATATGTAAACTGCTTTGGAGTCAAGCAGCCCTAATTAGAGTTTCAAGGAATTCTTCATTAAATATACACACACACAGCCACATATATATATATATATACACATATTTTAAGCAATTATTGAAACCAGACAATTTGCAAGAAAACCAGGCTATAGAATTAAGGCAAGGAACATGATGATTTCACGGACAGACCTCAGACAACACTGTGATGTTTTCACACAGCCGTGAAGAAATCCATTTTTCCATCTTTTCTCAAAGCAGCTCTGTATGTTTTTCTCCACTCTAAGTATTTAAAACAACAAAAAAAAGAACGATCCATTTTGGGATCTTGGTGTAGTACACAGCATCTCAGCAAAGAAAAGCCAAAAAGGAAGAGTGATGGGGTTACCAGCCTCCACAGTGGGGGTAGACTAATAGATATTTTGGCAACTGCACCCCCTTGACGACTCCAACTCCCATCAACATGAAACCCACACAGATGGACACAAACTCTCAGTGGAGAACTGTGCCAGGGTAAGTGAATGACCACATGAAATAACAAGGGAGTACAAGCTGAAAAATGAGAAACCAGATAAAAGGGTAACTTAGGCTTCTAAAAAAAAAACGTTTACACACCAAAAAAACCCCCAGCTTCATTAATGTCACTGTTTCCAGTAGAAAAGAGGTAAATGTAGACAGGGAAGCTGGAGGAGAATGTTTTAAAGACAAAAAAATCAAAATTTTTGGTGATTTCTGCTTAGGAGAAACTTTGAGATCACCGGTATCAGCAGCTACTGCAATGCTCCTGCAAGATTTTCTGATGTGAGGCAGAACAGCAGAGAGAGTATTTGTTATGGGCCTATCAGGTTTTAAATACAGCTCCTCAGCACAACCCAGCTGGGCGCTGCTGTGAGGTGGGAGGGTGGCAAAGGAGGAGAGGATCTCCACAAGGAGCTGCCCTTAATAAGTGACAGCAGGATACAGCCCAAACTCCTCGTGGGGACTCAGATCTGAGCTGCATTAAGGCGGTTTATCTGTTGGGCCATCAGCATCTCCTCTCGGCAGGATATGACAGTTTGCAAGAATAGTTACGGAATAAAAAGAGAAAAGCCTGATGTGATGGGAACACCTGGATTTTGCTAGCAGCAATATTAATGCACACTTGCTGAGCTCCGTGCCTCCACTACAGCAGAAGGCAGAGAAACGTGTTTTCCACACACAGCAGGTAAAACATGCACAAGAAAATTACAATCATGCAAACGCCTTCACAATCTGATGTTTGCAGCTCACAGTACATGTGCTGTGCTGGCTGGAACAGCAGATTTGATTTGTGACAAGGATGTGCAGGACCAGGACAACAGGGAGGGCACAGCCACCAAGCTCCACCTCTGCCACTCTAAAGCTGAGACCACAGCACAATGTCCTCTTCCTCTGTCACAGCTGGCTCCTGGTACTGCTCTACAGCCACCAGTTCACGGGCTGCCTCTTCACGTGCCACCACAAGCACTGATCCCCCTCTGGAGCCATCCCAGCTCCAGGACAATCCAAGACAAACTGCCAGCGAGCAAAGGACAGCATTTGACACAGATTTTCTTGCTCTGCTTCCTTCATGACATAAATCACGTGTGATTCTGCAGAGATTCTACCAGGACTAGAGAGAAGTGACATTAACACATCCGAAACCTACCCGTGCCAACTTCCAGAGCTGGATCCTAATCATGAATCACAGAATGGTTTGGGTGGGGAGGGACCTTGAAGATCAACCAGCTCTAATTTCCTTGCCATGGGCAGGGACACCTTCCACTAGCCCAGGTTGCTCCAAGCCCTGTCCAACCTGACACCTTGAACTCTTCCAGGTAGAGGCCACGAGTTCTCTGGGAAACCTGTGCCAGTGCCTCACAACCCCCACAGGGAAGAATTTCTTCTCAGCATCAGATCTAAACCTGCCCTCTGTCAGCTTGAAGCCTTTTCCCTCTCTCTTATCACTCCATGCTTTTGTTGGAAGTCCCTCTCCAGCTCTCTTGGAGCTCCTTTAGGCATTGGAGGGGGCTCTGAGGTCTCCCCAGACACTTCCCATCTCCAGGCTGAACCTCCCCAACTCTCTCACTCTGTATGAATAATGTCACCAGGCACAGAAGAATTTATTTTACTTCCTTTTTTCTTCCTCTTCCTGAGATTAAAATTCACATCAAATTAATCAGTTGATTGCTCCATTTTTATTAGTTGTTTTTGAACTCCTTGGCTGACACTGAATCCCTTTTGGGACAGGAACTGTTCACAAGGTTCTCAGGTGGGGTTTTCACAGAGCCAACGTGCAACAACAGCAGGTTTACTTCAAGTTGGTCTTCTAATATATCCCAGCTAAAGCCCTCAGGTACTGCTGTAATTGAAGTTTGAGTAATCCAATATGATGTTGATCAAACTACTGATCTTTTAATAACGCAGTGTAGCTCTCCCAGCAGTTGTATCTCGCTGACAGTCACGTCTGGATCGCTTCCTTTGGGCCAAGGCTTTGAACACAGAAGCTGACGGGTTTCTGTTTGCCTTAGATTTTATCACAAATTGTTTTAAAGCTTTTTAAGGTTATATCGGATGGCTCATGAAATCCACAGGCATTTCAATAATAATAATTAAAAAAAGGGGGAGTTCTATTAGCTGTCCTGGTGAAGAACAGCATTAGATGCTCCCAAAGAGGAACATAAACACCACTCAGGAGCTGTGCTCCTTCCCGTCTCCGCATCTGCCGTTAGCTCTTGTTTACGCAGCCCGTAGGCAAAGCTACAGAAAAAGCTGTAGCCACCCTGCACAACACCCTCCTCTGAAAGGCAAATGTGCACATTTTTCCTCTCACAGTTTCCATCTAAAGTACGAATTTAAGGTTTTTCTAAGCCTCGCCTCTCCACACAAGAATAATTCAGCTGCAATTTGCATTTTCGATGTGCTCGAAGTGAACACCAAGATGACTCATGTGCTGTTTATGAGATGCCTGTATTTGCTGGTAAATACCTTGCTACAAACAAGCTATAATTTAAGTATTCAAAAGTCTTGCTTCTGCATAAAATTACTACTAAGTGTAATTTTGGAGACCATGACCAGAGCTTCAATTTCAGGCTTGCAAAGCTCTTCCTACACAATGATTCTTAAAAGTACGAGTGGATTTTCTTCTCTGATAACAGCAATCATTGTATCTCTGTAATTGCAGAAAAGATTATCTGGCTTTTAATTCACATTACTCAGCTCCAACAATACTGTGCTTCTTTCCTTTCCTTTCCTTCAAAATAAACTAATTATTGTCAATCAGCCCACTGGAATGTTAACATTCTCCATAACCTGCCCTTCAGATGCAGTCATAAATGCAAAAAATTAGCTAATATAAACTAATCAGAGGCCTAGAAATATCTCAAAACATATTTGTACTGCAGTCTATCATTTTTTGCCACATTAAATCCAAATATTTTCTTTCATCTGGACAATTACAGCCTTTTCATATAGTTCTATAATGCTTTTCATCTAACTATTCACAGCTCCTGCATTAATTAAAAGCATTAAGTCCCTGAATATTGTGGCAAATACTGCAATATTTCTGAACTTTAAATGTTTTCACTACCAAGAGCTGATCAATACGGCTTTATCCATCAAGTGGTCTGGACAAAGACAACTCTCCAGGCCAGTTTTTTCTGCCCATGCCCAACTTTGTGCACAAACTGCAGGACCTGGAGTCGCTCGCGGAGGAAGCACCGAGGGGGTGACGGGCACTTGTCCCTGCACATCCCACACAGACTCCTTTCCAAGGATAACGGCAAGCAGAGGTTCCTGCCCCATATTTGCTTCCAGGTGGTGGAGCTGAAGGCAGACAAGGCAGCTGGAAGGCTCGGGAAGCAGTCCGTGTGCCGAGTCTAAAATCAGCTGTGACGCACGGGGAGCCGCGAGCGCCATATGGACGGCGCCGGCAGATGCCGTGGAGACGGGGCTCTGCGTTTGCTGCTACCTGTGACACCCAGAAACAAGCCTTCCCCTCCAGATCAGTGATCAATGATTCATCTGATAACTGAAACGCAAAGGGGAAAAGGTGCCAGTTCTCCGTGGGGCACAAGCAATGCTGTGCTTTTGAAAAGACGCTGCTGCCTTGGAATGCGGCACAAGCGGAGCTGCGGGGAATGTATGACACGGTGACAAGCTGCACTACACCTAACCCCGTGTAATCCTGACACAACCTGAAAATTAAACTGCCAGTTCCGCCGTTTGTTTATGCAAAAGGCTGTTATTAAAACGTTGCAGCTGAATTAAGCGTTCAAAGGCAAAAATCTAGGCTCCAAGAAACAAGCTCCATGGAGAAAGAGAGATTTACCAAGATTATCTGGAAATAATCATTGAATCCTTGAAAGATAAGTGGTCCCAGTCTTCCCCAAAAGTCAAGGGCTTTTGGGTAGGACTCCTTCAACTGTTGCTTTGGAGGCTTGGATTGGGATAGTAAGACCCTTGACCCAACTGGTGTGCATAAAGCTTCTACTTAAAAAGTGACTGCAAACTGACTCAGCCTGTTCTCAGCTCCGACCGATGAAAACACATATCCAGGATGAGCGAGCTCAGCCTTCAATGGCAGTGCTCACTTTGGGGAGAGCTGTCATAACTGTGAGCCTGTCTACCCCGAGGGATGGCAATGTGAGAAACTGGCTGGTTCAGCTCACAGCCGCCTTTGTTCGGCGTGTGAGGGAGGAGCAGGGAGACTTCAGCAACAGCCAAGCAGGAATCAGGAAAAAACTAAACCAGGGCAATTAAAATTCAACCATAAATCAGTTATCAGAGCATCAGATGCTCTTCTCAGCCCAGACCAACACAGAAATGCTCTGACTCAGGTGGGAAGTTCCTGTTCTGACCCGAGCAATGTGTCCCTTCCCCGACTGAAGAGAAACAGACAACAAATGCTGGGATTTGCTGAGTTTAGTATTTGATATATTTTAGTAAGATTGAAAGAGTTTGTGTGCCTCCAGCATGTAGCTGAGTTGTTTTTGCTGGGGAAGGCTCACAAAAAGCAAGGGCACTGCCCAGACCAAGCCACTGCCAGCCTGGAATGAGCCCCTGAAACTCAGCTCAGGTTCCTGCCTGCTCGGGCTCGCCAGGAATCAGCACTCAGGTAACTCATTCAAAAAGTCCAATATGCTGCAGTCAGTGTTACCCTCACTATGAGCATGTTGTCATTTTTGCTACTTATTTGGAGCGCTTTTTTTGCTGTAGAACTACCAGGAACAGACAAATGCAGACAGATGACACAATTTCCCTGGGAGAGTGTAACAGCTCCACGGAGCTGTTGATCCCAGCCGGATCCAACACAGCACGGGAGAGCACGAGGCAGGTCAGAGGAACAACCTCCAGCCGTCACTTCTTCTCAGAGAAATGCTTGAAATTGAGAGTTCCAAAAGAATGACTTGGGAGTAGAAATAAAATTAGATTCCCCATCAAGTTTGCAAATGCAGAACATCTCCAGCAGTTTCTGCCCGGAGCTTCTCCGCAGCCATGCACAAAAATCAGAGTCCTCCTGCCCAAATCCAGCAGTCTCCAGAAAACCACAGCAGTCTGAGTGCACAATGCCAAATAGTGTTTATAATGCACAATTAATCCTTAATCTCAGCTAACACTGTTCCCTCTATAAGAGAAGTAGGGGAATCCCTTTTTTTTTATTATTATTATTATTACCAACCAGGATCTGAAATCAAAAGCAGTCATTAAGCATTTTACTCATGACTGAAAATAATGATTTGACAGGTAGGAGCAATCACAATTAATATTTAAACGTAAAAACAGATATTGCTTCTTGTTGAATTCACTTCAAATATAAGACATTTACCAGTATTCTGAACGTACGAACTGATGGAGAAGAAAATGTTTACTCTTCACCCCGCTTGGCAGATTACTGCAGGTTTTTTACACTTTGAAACATAAATACTTGAAATTCTCTGACTTAGCTCTAAAAAACCAAGCTGGAGTCCCAGGATACCTGAGAGCCACTAACAATGGGTTTGGAAAAATCAGAAATTAGGTTTTACCTTCTCTCCTCTCACAAGTCTTTTTCTTTTGCCTATTCCTTTTCTCTTCTTTTTAGAATTGCTGTAAAATTCCAATACCTTGAAATGCCTCAGTTATCAAGATGGTTCACCCAGGGTCTGCTAAGGTGGTGAGGTGGAGCTGTCCATTCCCCTCACTCTAGGAGGCAAACATTAGGTGGGCAGAGTAATTCAGTTACAGACAATTACACAATTGTGATACAATTCCTGCACCTCCATTTATTTCCTTGTCTCAAGACAAGGTCTTGAAATAGAGGAAGATGAGGAGGGTTGGGTGGCTGCACCTCATCTAAGGGTGCCTCCACTTGAGTGCTGTAAGATTTGAGTTCAGTTGGTAGTTGTTGCACCTGGAATAAGAACTGGTACTTTTTGATTTTTGTAAAACATATTCTCCTTGTTCTCCTTCTGTTGAAGTGTTCCTGGCAGTAAGTACCTCAGTGTCGTGGCCTGCCAACACTGTGTGTTGAACAAAAAGCAACTTTTAGAGCTAAGATAATTCAAAATCCTGAATCCTTCTAGTGGACTCACTTCTCCTGTTCTAATAAAAATGAAATAAATATAATAAAAATGCCTTGGCATTTCCTTTCGAAGTGCATGGTACTATGTCCTTCATGTTTTTTTGTCACAGGACATGGCAGACATCTGTACATTGATTTATTGGGCAGGAAAAACAGCCCAAACGCAGAATTAACATTTGTTCTCTTCAACAGAACCAGAATCTGACAAGAATAAGTTATATCTCAGACCTTATTAACTTAATAAATGCTGTAACCACAATAATAAGCACTTTCTTGCTCTCAGACATGTCCCTCAGTATTCCTTTTAGCCCACCATTAACTCTCCCAAGGCAACAAAAGGTGTTTGAAGAGTTGTCCCCGCCCTGGGATGGGGCTCCAGCAGTGACCCTGGTGACTCCTCCATCACTGGGGTAACCAGTGGTGGCCCTGCACAGTCACACTCTGGCTCTGGAGGCAGCTGCTCCCAAAGTCTCCCTGGCAAAGGTCAAGAAACCTGCCAGGTTTGACCAAAACCCCCAGGGATGGGCTTGCAGTGATTGCAACATCACTCTAATCAACAAAATAGGAGCTCCTTCTCATCAACAGTTAATCACAGGACTTCACTTGTCTCTAAGTTCCTTCAGTTGCCTTGACAGATGAGAGCACAATAATATAAATAAGAAATGACAGTTTACCAAAGAAGGTTAACATAAGGTCACAACCTTTTTCTACTTGACTTCTGCAGCTTATCCATGTGTGAAAACACGCTTTTGTAGCTGTAGCCTCAGCATCCCTTACAGATCTGGACTTGTGCCAACAACTGAGCTTGAAAATTACCATTTAAAATACCATTTAAAATGGTATTTATGTTCAGAAAATACCATTTCTGCATTTTGCGATGCTCGAGTAGAACTGTTTCGCATTAGAATAAAATATGAAATGAGGATATCTCTGCATTTCACAGCCCATCTCGCTGACATAGTGCTACCTCTGCTCCACAAACAAGGAGGTACTGGACACACACCCATCTCCTCTCCCTTCCTCAGACCAGGTCACACCTTTCTGGGCAAACCCACCACGGCCCCTGCCCAGGCTGCCCCAGGAACACCACACGGATGCACAGAGCACAGCATCGGCCTGACAGTCCTACACTAGTAAATGTCAAATATTAATTTGTCACATTATTTGTGCAGTGATTTAAAGCCAAATCCCATCTCATCATTCATTTCCATCAGGCACACGAGGAGCGGGAGGGAAGCAGGAGCTTTCTGTCACAATCTGTAATGCCTACGCCAGGAGCTGCCAGGAAATATTTCTCTGTCAGAGAAGCAAACTGAAGTTCTGAGCACGAAGGCTGGAGAGTGAAAGCTGCAGTACCACACGGAGATAATTAGTTTTGAAAGGCTAATCAGGTCACTGCTCTGGCTGGCATTTCTCTGGAGATGCACAGGCCTTCAGCTCAGCACATCTTGCCCCTTGATATCAGCATCCCTCGTCCAAGTGAAGTAAGACTTTACAACCTACATAACTCTGAATGTCATATCCTGCCATAAGAAGCCCCAAACAGCCAGAAAAGATTCCTACAAATAGCCAGGAAATATCCCTACAGCCCTTGGATCAGGACAGACCCCACAGCAGGGGGTGTCCCAGGCTGTGCTGCTCAATCCCCTTCCCCATGTGGGTCCAACCAGCCACAGAATCACTCCAGAAGGGGAAGGTTTAATCAAAGCTGATAGCAATAACTGTTTTAACATTATCTCACCTATTTTATGCTGTTGTCTTGTGCATATTCATGGAGCCTTGTGTCTTGCATACACCTTTGACACCCTAGAAGGTGGAGATGTTGAGCGGTGTCAGCTCATTCAAGCTGTGAAATTAAGCCTTTGGGTCTCCAAAAAAAATTGGTCACAAACCCCCAGCAGCACTCGATGAAAACAGCAGTGCACTTCAGAACATTGTTGGCTAGTGAATTTTTATCCACTTTCCTTTCCTTAGCATTAAACAGCTACAAATGGCTAAAAAAATACTTTCAAAAACCCAACAGTTCTTTCCTGACATCCTTCCCTTTTGTCAGAAGGATGCTGTATTTTGTTTCTGAAAAACACGATCAATCTTTCCAGTAATAATGACTCGCTGAATAAAATCTGTGCTACTTCCATGCTCTTTTCTAACAATACATCTTATTTCTACCTTGGCTTATAAAAAAACCCCGCACACTGATCGATCATTGCAGGCACCAGTGAAATAAAACCAACCATGAGACAAATAATGGGAGCAGAACAATAGTGCTCATCTATTTAACACCTGAGTTTAGACTAAGGGATAACATAAAGCACAATGATGCTATAAAAGCAGGAAGAATGGAACAACCCAGAACAATAAACTTTATTCCTCCAAAACACCACTGGTTAACCTGAATGAGGAGCTGTTTTACTCCTATCTGCAAAAATGACTCCTTTGAGCAATGCAGAGGCATTAATAAAACCCCAGTTCATGCCCTGGAAGACCTTCCAGCAGCGCACACAGTTTTGTTTGAGAGCTCACTTTTCCCTCACACAGTACCCAACCACCAAGTTACTCATATTGTAACACCTGCTGGCCAGAAGTTGGCTGAAATTGCCCTCCTTGCTGGTCAGTACAGCCAAGTTCTCACTGTCATTGTCACCTCTGCAAAAGTTCAGGTGTGTTTAGTGACACTGCCCCGTTCACTCTGTTCCATGACTTGAGTGCTTCCAGTTCATTGTGTGTTTCCATTTTTGCCTGAAGATTTCAAAAAAATGGTTTCAAAACAGCTAATAACATATTCCCTTGTAACTCCTGGTCAGATGAAATATGGTACAAAAATCAAATGCCTTAAGCTCTGTTTGAGTTTTTAAAGACTGTCCAAATGCTAGAATTCAAAGCGTATTGTAAGAATTGAATTGTGCAGAAGGAACACTAATTTGACCAACTTATTGAAAAAAGACTAGTCTAAAGGGAAAATGACTCTTGCATGCTAAGGATTATGATGAGTAGGAGTCCTGCTTTCAAAAGCCTTGGGGTGTGGATGACTTTTATGCACTGAAAGCAGTAAGCAGTCATCAAAACACAGACCTGTGCACTGGCCCACGGGCATATGGCCAGTCAGTCCCCCAATGAGGTAAGAGAGGTGAAATAGCAGGGATCTGTGAATCATAAATGATAATTCTGGGCTGAGCTCTCCAAAGGCCAAAATGAAAACATGGAGGACCATAATGAAATGCTTCAATCAAAATAACATAACCATCTACAGCTTATTTACACTGCCAAGGTGGATCTCAACTGATAGGTTGCCAGAAAAAATAATTCCATCATAGCTTAGCAAAAAAAGGAGTGCAACCAAATAAATTATGAAGTTGGGATAAAGCATATGACCACAGGCAAGAAATAGAGTTCTTTGTATAAACCTTAAAAAGGAGTTGGACAATGGTAAAATGACATCTTGGAAGAAGGGAATTTATGAGACATTGTGCAATGGGAAAAGCCAGAGAACAGAGTTTCTTGTGAAAAGATGATAATACAGTTCAAGAAAAGCTGCCCTGAGATTAAAAAAATATCATCACTGATGCATTTACTGCAGCACTGAAATGCAGGGGAGGTGCAATCCAGGCACACAGCAGAGCACACCAGATCATGTGGAAGCACATCCCCCTTACCTGTGTCAGGGGAGAGCTCAGGAAGAAGGAACTGCTCTGGCCTGAAGTACAGCACACCTTGGGTACCTAACACCTGACCTTCTGCAGCACCTGATGATGCACAAAATGCAGTGACAGTAGGTCAACACATCATCTGGGCTTGTTTACTCCCACTCTGTTTGCCAGTGAACCTTTACGAAGTCTGACCATAATTCATTATGTGTTCTAACATAAGTTTCTGCATAACAACGAATTTTACCCTATAATGCACTAACTAGACTTAAATTTCCCCTACGAAAAAGACAAATGGGTTTACATAGCATGTGGTTTTAAATCCTTTTTTATTCAGTTAATCTCTAGCTGTGGAATTGTGATTGAAATGTGAAAATGTATGTGTATTTTCTGATAAGAACCATTTTGCTTTAGAGACAGATGAAATATTATCAAGCATACACACTTTCCTCGAGTTTTTAAACTGATGACGGAAATCCCATAATCAGAACATGGCACAGCCAATCCAGGTTAAGTGATAACATTTTTTTCAACAAAATAAAACAAAACCCCAACCCTTTGAAGTGTTCTTACAGTTACATCTTCATAATCCAGACACGAGAAGATCTGCACTCAACAACTCTGAGCACTCGCTTTTCAGCTGGCTCCACATAAAAGCCAGCGTTTCCTTCCCCTTCCTAAGCCTGCTGATTCCTTAACAGCAGTGAGAAATGACACAAAGCATTACCTCCACAGGATTTTCCATCTTCCCCCAGCTTCTGGCCAGCTGGACACTTGCAGTGGTAGCTGCCGATGGTGTTGCAGCAGCGGCCGTGGCAGCCCCCGTTCTCCGTGGTGCACTCGTTGACATCTGCCAGGAGAAAGCACAAGCAACCACTGAGGAGTGGGCACTGACCACAGCACCTGAAGGTCTGAGGACAATTTTTCAGGACATCTGTCTGACTGATGTGAAAAAATGAGAAATTTTCTGAGATAAAGAGCTCAGGACCCTGAAGCAACCCCAGGAGCAGCGGCTCCCGTCTACGCTGCTGAGCCCCTCCACCCAACCAGGTTGTGCCAGGAGAGGTTTAGACTGGGTATCACAAAACATTTCCTCATTGAAAGGATTGCCAAGCTCTGGAACAGGGTGCCCAGGGAGTGGTGGAGTCACCATTCCTAGAGGGATTTAAAAGATATCACAGAATCATTGCAGTCAGAAAACCCCTGTAAGATCCTCGAGCCCAGCCATTAGAGGATGTGGCACTTGGGGACGTGGTTTAGGGCTGGGCTTGGCAGTGCTGGGTTAATGGTTGGACTCAATGGTCTCCAAGGTATTTTCAACCTAAACGATCCTGTGATTCTAAGAATTGCAAGGGAGGGATTTTCCTCCTCCCCTTCTGCACAAGGTGAGTGCAGAGCCCACCTGGCTCTGGCTGCAGGCTCTGCCCAGCTCACTAATTTCCACCTCTGGAACACCCTCTACACAGTCATTCCCAGCAGCCTCACTTGGGTATTAGGTTGCTTCTAGAAGCAGTGGCAGAGTTGAGAAACCTCTGAAAGATGGTAGGATTTTAAATCAATTATGGTCCTGCTTTCTGTCAGGTGCTGTTATCCACACACCTGACTTATTCACCTTGTAAGCTGGTGTTTTCCTGCATGCAAAATAGAACTTTACACATTACAAATGAAGAACATTAAAGAACTACATAAAAAAAAATAAGTAAGTAAATAGACAGCCACTGGCAGAGAAAAAAAATCAATAGCAAAGACATTCACTTACATATCTACTTAAATACCCTACATAAGAAATTTCCAAGAAATATGATAGAAACCATCAGGCCAGCAGTGCTGCTCTGCTGAGCAGGAGCAGAGACAACGGATGGTGTGGAGGTGATTTCCAAAACAGGAAATTTGTGCGAAGGGGATGGTAAATGTAACAAGCCCAGCAGGTATTTGCTGCACTGATTCCACGCACTCTGAACTTGGGAAATGCCTTCTCATTTGATCTCTGAAGTGCTCATGTCCCATACACACTCAGTCCAGCAGTGCAAGGGCAAGCAGGGATGGACCTGTGTGAGAATAATGGGCTCTGGGGGGCTTGGCTTCAATTTTGGGCAAATCTCTTGATCTGCCTTGGTGGCAGAGCCAAGGCTGAGGGGACACCCTCAATGCCCAGGCTGAGGTGACAGATCTGACACGTCTTTGGCACTGTGTGGGAGCTCACATTGCTTTCAGGTGAGACAGCAGGAAAGTCAGGAGGAGGAGGATTAAGCAGCAGAAGATAAGCATCATCATGACTGTAAAAACCACAGGCAGTTACTTCGTATTACTGGCACTCCTCGTTCCCAAGGGGGAAATGAGGCTTTAAAAAAACCCATTTAACTAGTTTGTAAAGAAAAATAATAAAAAAAAGATTTTCACATTCATGCAAGAGAGGTGAGAGCCTTTCAACTGCAACCCTTTGGTGTTAAAGACTAAGGTTTACCAAGGTTTGTTAGTTCTTCGATGAGCTCAAGTTTCACTTGACTGGTTCATTTCTGATCCTGGCTAAAAGCCACAGGTTAAAAGAAATTTTTGAGGAGGTTTCAGACTATTAAAAAGCTAAAAGAAAACCGTATTGTGAAACACCAACGTTTGCTAACATGTAGCTGAAGAGGCACAAACCCACTAAAACCATCTCATTTCTCTACAGCATTAGATTCAACACAATGACCGACAAAATTAAAATTTCTTTATACATTTTCTATAATTTCTTCTCAGCAATACTGGAAAACACTGGCAGGCTATATTGAAAAAAAAATAAAAACAAAATTCAGCTACCTCAGAGCTACACAACAACCCCAATCCTAACCCGCGTGAAGCCAACGAGGCTCTTCTCAATTTCACGGGAACGCGACTTAAACAGAAACTTTTCCCCGAGAAAAACACTCCCCCCTCCCCTTCCTCCCCAAAAACAAACGGCACCAAAATAAGAACGTGCGTCTGCTCGCTTCTCCTCGGCAGGAACATATGACAGGAGACGGATTTTGGACGTGTTCCTCCAAGCACTGGGAGGAGGCACGCGAGCGCTCGGCGCCGCGCGCGGGCGCCTTCCGAGGGATTTAATCCCTCCAGCTCGCAGACATCTCCGTGTGCCTCCTGGTAATAAACAGTAATGAGCCACATAATGACCCGGCTCCGCTATTCTATTTATACTAACAGGATTGAAAACTAATAACGTCTCCTTGCTCTTTTCATTTATTTTTTTTAAACAAAATTAAGGGAAGAACCGTTTTATTCTTTAGCGCCCGCAATGCTATGTGACCTCCTGGCCTAAGATATTGACTGGGTGAGGTGGTCTAGGATATACAGCCCGATTTGTTAACACCAGTGTCTGTATTTTGAGCTAAAATATTGGAACAAAACCTTTCTAGCTGAGGAGCCCATCATTATCCCCTTGATTTCACCAGGGTATAATCCATTCGGAAGTGTATGGTGCATGCTAATATATAGGAAGTTTCTCCTTTGATTGCAGAGTGTTCCTGTTAGTAATTAAAAATCTTTTCCTTCCTTGTTCAGCATAAAATGCTGCGGCCCAGCTATTGGTGCTGCATGACTGAAAACCTCATTTCCTCCTTCTAACCCTACCTTCTTAATGCTCTGTCCAGGATTTCCTTGTCTCTGCCTTAATATTGTTTTCATCTTTCGATGAAAGGTTTTCATGCATTTCTTTGCTTCTTTTGACACCAGAAATCCACCACTTCTTCTGTTAAACTCTCAAAACCTGACTTTCCATCTCCATGTGTCTTTAAAACAAACACCTTATTTAAAGCTAATCATCATAAAATAAACTGTGATTTAATTTCTGAGTTAAGACATCAAAAAAAGCTTTTTTGATACAGCTTTATTAGAGAGCAGTCACATTTGAAGGAATACACTGAGTAGGAATAAATCTCACCAGTTTTAGCCCTAATACCATGAAAATTTGCTCTCTAAGCATTTCCATCCTTTGCTGTCCTGTCCTCTGTTCAGGACTTTCCCCACTGCCTGCTCCCTGCCAAGCTGTTTTCTACAACTCCATAATAAAGGTCAGATGTTGCCTCAGTCCAAAGAAGCACAAAATAAATTATCTGAATGTGAAGTAATAAAGAATGTGTTTTACATGTGTAAAAGGCTGGGTCATAGAGCTTTTACAAGCCACAATCAGCTGTTCCATATTCCTAAAACAGAGTAGTCTGGATTTTAAAATCTGATTACAGCTCTGCCACTGAAAAAAAAAAAGGGAAGTTAAAATAAACTCAACAAAAACAATTCTGTCAAATGATAAATTTCTGTCTGCTTTCCATATTCAATGTCACTCAAGGTTGCAAATATATTTTGCCTTTTGAATAGTGAGAAAAATGACAGAAAATTTCTGACACGTAACAAGTCTGCCACGTTAGGTCTGACAAAAGTTCAATGTTATCAAGCCTATCAATCCATCTGTAATGACACGCTGTAGGCACTTCAAAAAAAAAATAAATGTGATGTTTGCTACTGCAATGTTTCACATTTATTTATAGAGCCAATGTTGCAACACAAAAACATTATCCATGGGACATTCTGGATGTGAGCCTTCAATCTTGCCATGGGAAAAATAATTGAAAACACCTTGCATCTAGATTAACTTGATATTAACTTTATATATGATCTGTCTAGCATACATGTGGGGGGGGAATTCACAATATATTTTAAATCCAGTAGTATGTTAAAATATGGATTGTTGACACATACCCATGTCCCACACTCCCTGCACTCGTGGTATTACAGAACAGAACTACGTGAAAAGGTGTCTTTTCTCCAAAAATCCTACAAAATACTTGATATGGAAGGGAACATGCCTTTTTTTTCATGAAGCAGACCACCTTTGCCCAATTAACCCTGCCTAGAAGCTACATGCTAAATGGAGGACGACAATTCCAACCCCTTCACTTCTCTGTTCTTGTTAATGCTATTCCATCTGAACATGCCACACATCCTCAGCTCCAGGGAAAACAACCCTTCACCAAGTTTTGATGAAAATGTAGGTGATTTCAGATTTCCTACAAATAAATGAAGGCTTTATGTAAAAGCGAACAGTGGGCAAAGTGGTTTTCATTGGTAATTCCAGCTTGAAATCTAACAGCAGCGACCTGCTCTATCACTAGCTTTCAAAAGTAGAAAGCAGATGAAGAAAAATCAGAGAGAAAAGGAGAAATACGTATTGGCATTGGGGCAGAAGCCTCCTCTCCACACCTCTCCACTGAGCTCTTGGTGAGGGCTGCAGCTCTGCAGGGTCTCCACCTGGAGCTCAATTCAGCATCTTTAACATCCAGTGAGGGATCAAACCTGCCCTGAGCACAGGACTGCTCAGAGCTGGGGAAGGAAAGAACCTGCACCGAGCAGGGGCTCAGCTCTGCAGCAGGAAAACCATGAAGTGAAACCCCATCTAATTCTGGCAACAGTTTGTATGTTCAGGTCAGTGGAACACAGCAGTTAACTCACTGCCTACAGGTTAAGGTATTTTTGTTTTCCCCATACAACACGTTTACGCCACATTCATTAATATAAAGACTAATTCTTAAGATAACAAAAGGGATCTCGTAACTGCCACCCAGTATTTAAAACCCATTTTCCAAGGTTTCTGTATTTATCAGCTGTACATGAGCAGCAACTTTATTTATTTAAGGCAGCCACATGCAAAGTTGCCATTTGAGTGCCCAGCTCTGGGGCCAACCCGTGCTCTGACCCGTGAGCCACTGACTCCAGCGTGTGTCAGAGCTGCCTGGACTTGTAATAAATCACTGAAGTGGAATAAAATCTGTAAAATCATTCCCATTGTTATTGCAATCCTGCCTGAACAAAGCCCACCAGCACGGAGGAGGAGGAGGTGATTTTGATTAGTTTAAAAGCATTAAGGTAACACACCCTGCTTCAATCAGGGGTCACAGCAACCACAACATATTTATTTAAGAGGGACGACAATATTTCATTAGTAACACTTGGGACCTTCTCCTGGAGACTATAACGAAGGTGGGCCAATTTCAGGAATCTAAATGTTAAATATCTTTAAGAAAGCAGTTTGATTCCTCTCTCTAACAGGCACTGGCAGCTTATATTGACTTTTATAGCAATTTAGAGATGTAAATTCTTAACTCAGAAAACCTAAGTGCTGTTGGGTAAAAAAAAAAAACCAAACCAAACCCTCATAATGGTTAGGATCAATGTCTAAATATAGTTTATCATGTGGACCTGAAATGCTCCTATATGTACTTTCATACATCTGACTGCCTGGCACACAAAGGTGTAGAACTGAACTATCTTACAATTTGCTTTTATAAGGAGGTATTATAGGCAAGTGCCTGCAGATCACAATGCCCATTTGATAATTTCTCATATATTGATCTAAATAATTTGATTCAATTCCTCAAAAATGCTGAAGATCCAAAAAATAAGTACCACCTTAAGTTTTACACACTGGGGTGTTTTTTTTGTATTGTTTTGTTTTTGAATTACAGCCTGGATGGTCTGCAACCAAAACCGTATGTCTAAAAAAATCCTGAAACCTGAGAAAGTTGATTTGAACTTTAAAGGCCACTCACTGCTACAGTACAACACAGTTCACAGGAGCACACATGCACAGGTATCAACATTACACGTAAATATAATACAAATACACAATATACAAATGCACAAATACACTCCACAGGCTGCCAGGCACAACGCTCACACCCCAATCCTGCGTTTGTCTTTTCTCTGGTTTCCTGCAAAAGGCTTTACAGCAGTTGTCTTTGAGCAGTAATTGTCTCTAAAACATAAATTACATACATCACTTCCAGCACTAACCATAAATTATCCGCCTGAATAGCAAACAAAGCTGCTCGTTCTGATAGTCAGCGCAGCCCTGCCCAGGTATTGATTAAGCACTCTCAATGCTTTATTAGCTTTTCTTCCCCCACAAAGTCAATACCAGGATGAATATTTCTTCTTGGGCTGTTATGAAGTATCGTAAATCTGAGTCATTATTAACAAGCGCCTGATTAGCGGAGCAAACTCACGGCAGAGTTTGGCACAGGCTCCTGGAGCGTCACCTCCCAGCAAACACCCATCACTGCCACCGTCCCTGCTGCCAGCCGTGCTCCTTGTGCTTCCACAAGTTATCACCTCCCTTTCCCAATTTTTTTTTTAATTAAAGAAATTACTGCTGCGCTCGTTCCTCTTTATCCCCGTGTCACATTCCCACATGCAGAGAGCATCCGTCACGTAACACGTATGTGCACGGCCCCTGTTCCCCAGGGATGTGGGGCTCTGCCACGGTTTGCTTTCTTTTCTTACTGTGGCACTAAAAAATTTCATTTAATTCAACTTCGATGCAAAACCAAAAGCAAACAAAGCTCCTTGCTGCACATGCTTAGCCAGCACTAATTTCTCCTTATTAAAATCATCATCTGAAGAAAAAAAACAAACACATTCATCAATCATTTGCACTTGCTCACATTAAGAACAGTTCCTTTGAAGTCAGAATAAAATCCTGTAGGGGGAAAATACAGGCTCAAAGTTTAAAGAGGTGAAACCACAAGCTCTTAAAGCCCAAGATGCTGGCACACGCTGCTGTGTTAGACTGGACCCGTGGCTCATCTTGTGCCACTACAGAGAACACTCTGTACCTGCTGCAGGTACAGGGATGGCCCCTTCCACCCCAAGCTCTCCTACACCACAGACCAGGCTCAGTTCTGAAACTGGCATTAAAAAGCCTTTTTAAAAATCTCTGTCCCTGGTCATGGCAGTCCTCCACAACCATATACATGCCTGCTCACCTTTTAAAATTTCTCCTCTTCTTTTTTATTCCTAATGTCATGAACATGGATGACAGTTTGCAACAACAACTTCCCAAACCAAACTGTTACATGAAAAAACGCCAGCTTTGACTTCTTTTGATCTCTCTTTAAAATTCTCTGTCAAGCAGGAAACTATTTCCTAGAACTGAAATGCAGGACCTAGATCATGCCCCAAGTTTTCCTCTGCTCACTAACTAAAACTAAACCCAGAGGTGGAGTTGGGCGGTCTATCACAGCACAATGAAATCCTCTAATGGTGCTCATTTTGAAACGCTGTTTTCCCAGACAAGGTATGAATAATGCAACCAAACACGGCAGAACATCTGAATAAAGCAACACCAGCCTAGCGGATGTTAATTGGCAGCGATTGGCGCTGATTGTGGAGTGCGGCTGGAGCTGTGATTACAAACAGAGCTGCCGCAGCCAGCCCAAGCCTCAAGTACTGCTGCTGCAATTAAAGATATTTTATCAAATTAGACAAGTGTTTGCCTTTCCCTGCTATGATGGTTATGAGCAAAACATAAAAGAAAGCCTGGCTGGCTGTATGGCACCTTTCCCGTATCAGAGCTCTCTCTGCTGAGATGAGTTTCTTTCTGCTTTGACTTTTTATGCCACAAAATGGAACCCTTTCAGAAAGAATTTGGGGCTCTGCAGCGACATCCTTAAAAGCCCTTGCTTTTATCTGGAAGTGCTTTTGCCCTAAAAATGCAGTCTCTTTGCAGCGTTCCTGACTTCCAGCACCGACAAGTGCTGGTTATGCACACACAAACATGGAAAGGCTTTGAACTTCCCAAGTCTGATTTCACAATGTAAGCCCTTAGTGTTTTTGCAGGCAGGTAAACACTCTTCAAACATCATTTCCAAGGCAGTGACTATCAGTGAGGCTTCAGGACTCTTAGCAACTGGATTGACGTTTTGAGTGCTAAACCCCCAGCACAAGCCCCACAGTTAACTCCAGGCAAGCCAAGTCCTGGCACCCAAGGGAGAGCTCACAAAATGCACCTTGAACTCCAGACATCCTTGCACCCTGCTGCCTTCTGATTTCCTGGGGGAGGAAGTCAGTAAACCACTCGGCTGTGAACTAAGGCTGGCTCTTTGCTAATATTTTCTGTGATCCCCAACTCTCCTCTCTTGCTTCAGGATCTCAAGAAAATTTACATGAACTTCTGCCTTTTCTCCAGCTTCCTGTTAACATCTTTAAATCAGGTCAGCAGAACTGAATTGAGAAGGATATTGAAAAAAACCCCAGTGTGCTGGGTCATTTCTGAAAGCTTAGCATTTACAGTATTTTTGACAGATCTCCATGAGACCAAAAAAAAGAGAAAAAAACAACAAAAACCCAAAAATACAGGCTATGCAAATAACATGGAGGTTTTCAGGCCAAGACAGCTGGAGAGTGACAGCCAGTGTCACATAAAAGTGTGAATGACCTGAAGATGCCCATGGACTAGCCAGTGCCAGCATCTTCAGGACCAAACACATGCTCAGAGAACATAGCACTGGCATCAAAAAGGAACAGCAAGGAAGCAAAGGCAGCACTCTGTGTACTCTGCTCAACCTGTACTTTTAAGGGATTTACGATGTCAGGTCTTAGGAAGAGCACAGCAATGATCCAACACAGCAAAAACAAAACCAGAGATAAAGATAAATGTGCACCTTGGTGATGCCTTTGAGGGTCCCCATGGTGAAAGGTGAACGAACAACTTCAAACAGAAATAAATGCTTGTTCCAGGTAAAACCTGTAAAGATGGGGCAGATTGTACCAATTTAGTGGTGGCATACCACGTGCAACGTGGGGTGTTGAGAAGCTCTGCCATAATATTACTCTAAAATCTGTGTACAGCAGCAATCTGAGTTTGTGACAGCAGGAGTGTGAGAGGATGAGCTCGAGCCAGCAGGATGCAGGAACAGGGAAGCGAGTGCTGCAAGAACAGCCTATCTGGAAATCAGCTTCCAAACATTCAGGGAAAGGACACAAATCACAGCTTCAGCTTCTAGCTGCAGAAAAGACAACAGAGAAAAGTCCTGTTGGAAGTGTAGAATAAGAGAAGTGTTTATTCCAGCTTTGTCTTTACTCTGTCCTCAGAACAACTCATCAATCTGAGCGAGCGAATGTCTCCTTTTGTCTACACTTGTGGAATAAATGTCTCAAATCCAGAAGTGTCCTTGTGTCCTCTGTAACACTGTGGGAAAGGGACACCTGAAGCACTCCACAACCAATTTTAGTACTTCAATCCACCCCAGGGCAGCTCTGCCCTGGTCCAAAGCAGACCCTGATGCCACAGGTGCAGTCCCTGATGCAGCAGTGGCCAGGACTGCAGGTGATGAGTGACGGTGCTGCCACCAGGGAACCCCCAGGAGAGAATTTGTCAAACCCCTCTCCTGCCCACAGGCCCCAGTGCAGGACCAAAGCCCCAAGCCCCAGAAGTTGCTGCTCAACCTACAAACAAGGCTGAGTGCTACAACAGTATGGTCTGAGCAAGCTGACAAATTAGGCAGCTTGAATTTCAGGGCATTCCTACTGTAATAAGCCAGTTCCTTACAAACTGTGCTTTTTCATAATATAATTAACCCCAGCACTAAGCATGTGAGCAAATGAGTTCATTTTTCACATGAATAATGAAAACCTTTTTTTCTTTTTTCTCTTTTCTTTTCCCAAGCCATTACGAACAGAAACGAATATAAGAAATTTCTCAGCAGAGAAAGGATGATGTGTGCTGGCTTCCTAGAATAGGAATTCATTACGGAGATTTAAATGGAAGCTCCCATTTTCTTCTCTTATTTTTTCTTAATAGTTGTCCTTGCCAGTCTAATCCAAAACTTTGCTCATCATCAGGCCTAGCCTGAGATTAGATCAAACAGCCTCTGCTATGGCCTGAAATGGGTTAAATTTCTCTTCCTTCCCATATCCTCCTGAATATTCTCTCCCATCTTTTGTTTTCCATTTCTAGAAGATCTTTTTAGCAGTTCTTTGTGGGCAGAATTACTCACTGCCCTGAGTAAAAATCCTGTGCTAACTTTAAATGTAAACTCACTCCACTTCCTACTACAGAAAATAACATTTCTGTCACCATTCCCTGCGTGGCTGAAACACAACCACACAACCAGGTCATTCATTTACAAGAGACACAAATGGGCTGGTTATTCAGTTTACAGAAGTGCAAACTGTAAGAACAGGCAGAATTGTGAGGCACAGTCACTGTGCCTTCCAGTAACTTATCTTGTGTGTCAAGGGCAAAGCAACCCACGGGACGAAAAAAAAAGAAAGATTAAATCTTCATCGGTTTAATTTGTAAAGAAACCCAAGGGAAGTAATTATTCCCAGAGACTCCATTGCCTGATTTGTCTCATGAATTCTTCCAACTTCTCTGACACCAGTGGGTTCTCGTTAACTATTGCTTACTATGATTGCTGAAACAACCCCAAACCTGAGCTTACTGTCCCTGCTGAAAGGGAGTCCCTTGAAAAGGCAGAGATGGCATTTACTGCTGAACAGGAGCTCAGTACTGCAGAGAGCTCTGAATCCTGCCCGTCAGAAAGGGCACCCAGGTGAGCATCCTTTAGCTGAAAGGGAATTCCCACTAAGGAAGCCAGCCAGGGCACTTAAACTTGAATACGGAGTTACTACAAGCTTGAAAACAGAGGGATGTACTTGAAAAGCAGTGCAAACTGTTAACTTTCATGCAGATTTCACCAGTGACAATCTCGAAGCACAGAACTAAGGAGACAGGATTTTCTCTTTCCAGTTAAATTAACAATGAGGAGCAGAGCGCAGCTGTGATTTCTCAGGACCTTCCCCAGCAGAACAGAACAGCACAGAATCCTCCTCTGAAACAAATAAATCGGGCCCAGCATGACAGACACTCTGCAGAAGGAACACTCTGGCAGCCAGTTCCCTCAGCCTGACACCAGCATCTGAACCTGGGACCTTCCCTGCTCCTGCTCACACATGTGCTCACCACGTGTAGCTGCTGCCTGAGCCTCACACCCCAGGAATTCTGCTTCTAAAAATAGGGGATCCCAAGGCTTTTCCAAAGGACCAGTGTCAAAGGTGATCACAGGCAGAAATTAGAGGGCTGAAATTGTTAATCCTGCATGGCTGAAATTAATTTGTACCAGAACAGGAAGAGCCAGTTTCATGTAAGCCAAACTTCACATTCTGGTTCCCAACACAAATGAAATTTGCCTTTTAAATCTCTCTGGATGTCAGGCATCTGGTCTTGATGGAGAGCCATACCCTATTTTTTCAGGGGATACAACCAAAGACAAATTTGCATTTATGTTTTCAGTGAGACATCAGCGTCTCATCAGCTTAAATAATTTAAAACTTCAAAGTTACGACATGATTTAGTCTTTTTATGTATGATCATTTTACACCATAAAACATGTGTTCCTCTATCTCCATCCCTGCAAACAGCTGACATATATTTTCATGTTCCTCACAATTAACAAAGTGTGTACCACAGTAAAATATTACTTCACACCACACTCCTATAAGATTGTTTGGTTTAGGATAACAAGCTCTGGTTTTTTGAGCAACAGTAAGGTCAAACTATTAAATTTAAATCTCTTAAACAGAACATGTATTAGAAATAAACTCGAAGTTATAAAGATCTATTGAAAACGTTAAAAAAATTAAAAACAGACAGCAAACGGCACACACTACTAGGGAGAGAAAAATTCAAACAGGGCCAGAAGGCTGAGTAAAAATAAATACATATCCAGCACACGCTTGTGTGCAGCACACATAACGTAGGCAAAGCCAAGTATATTCCACAGACACGTGTATTGTTTGGAGTCTGAGTCCTGCTTTCAGAAGAGTGAGGACGTAGATCAATAAATATGTTTACCTTGATCTTTAGCTCACTCTTACAGACCACTCAGAGCATCTCATTTAACCAAAGCTCTTCAAACCCAGCGCTGCCGGCTCTTCAGCCGGCGGAAAAACAGTTGTACAACGCACGTCAGAGGAATCCAAGGCTGAACAGCCTGGCCTGAGCACATCCCAGCCTGGCCTGAGCACTGGTTAAAACCAAGATCTTTCCAGCTGTATGAATAAAACACCCCCAAACCTGAGCAACAAAGCAGGACTGCGGCAGCGCCGGAGCCGCAGGTCGATGCCAGTTCCCAGCTCAGGTTTCCACGCTCGGCATTTCACCCTTCAGTTCCAATCAAAAAATAAATTCCTCACGTTCAACCCAGGCTAATTACTTTTTTGCATGGGAGAGGCAGCCAAATTCCCTGTGACGCACAAAGGGAAAGTGTGATCTATGAGCAAAGTACATCCACCACAGCGTTATGGATGGCTCTGGAAATGCAGCCAGAAACAGACGTCGCTCCCAACATCGCCGCTGTTGCCAACAGCTACCACCTAATGTTGTCTGAGAGACTGCAGTGATCTCGTGTTCAGGGGGAAAGGCAAAGCCTCTGGTGTCTCAGATCCCACTGCTGCTGTTACTGCTGGCAACAGGGAGGTTTAGCACCTGGGGGATATTCCTGGAGAAGGCAGAGGTCGCCTTCCCCATGGGGGACGCAGCCGCTGCGGGTGCGCCCCTGGGTACCCAAAAAACAACAAACCACCCCAAAACCCTGAGAGCTGGCCTCAAGTTTTCTGCTGAAGGAATGAATGCGACAAGACCATAAACTATTCCTCAATCACTGGATACTTTAGTTATTAATGTCACTTTTTCTGCCCACACTGCCCCACCTCTTTGGCCCACCCAGGACTGTGAAAGTGATTAATTTTACTAGATACTTATACCTCCTAATTTTGCTAAATGTTTGTATCTCTTCTCCAGGTTACCTGCATTATGGCCATTAACAAACAGTGAAAAGTGTGGATAATGTGTGAGTATTTCTCCATATTTATTTTTTCAAACACAGGGAAGGTTTGAATGGTGGCCAACGCAGGGAATGCTAAAACCTGGTTATTACACCATTAGGGCAAAAGATCAGAGGCTCAAAGATGGGAGAGGAGGAAATTAATAGCTGAATTTAACAGGAAAACTTCTACAGAACATAAAGCTAAGAAGGATAACTTGCTAGGATTAGACAACCCAAAATTATTAATAGAAATTGTTAAGATTCTTGAGCATCCAGCCATGCCATAGACCTCTGAAATGCACATCTTAGAACACACCTCCTTTGCCTTCTTTCTCTTTCTAGGGACCACTTTGTGAAATTCCATTATCAAAGGAACCCTGAGACAGCTTTTCCAGGAAGAAATCTATTGGTTTGGGAGAAGACCAACATATCTCCTTAGGCCAAGATTTAGGCTGTGTTCTTAACGACTCCCCTAAGCCTGTGACCCAGAGAGGCAACATTCCCCTGTAAAACAGACCTCAAGCTTAACTTTCAACAATCTGCTTCATCTTCAGGTGAAAGTTCTTCACAAGGTGCAAAACTCTTCTAAACTTTTTTTTTCCTTATTTCTTCCCTCCCCCTCACCTCGACAGTCCCACGCTTCCAATTAAATTCAGAACTGGACCAGTGTAGTTTTGGGGGGTTTTCCCCTCCAATGCTAAAGTATAATTATAAGATGGGGGGGATAAAATTACAAATTCCACCAAGGTCATTAATGTACAAAATGCAAATTGTCTCCCATTTGTCAAAGACCCTGGGGAAGTCTAGAGATAATTGAAATGATAGATGAACAGAGGAGACTAACTGCTAATGGTCTGTATATCAATGAATCAATGTCACATTTATGAAGGGCTTTGGGAAATTATTCTAAATACTTCATCTACAACAGCTGAAGTTTAGCCTACTTTTCCTTTTTAATGGTGAAAAATTAATGAAAAAGTTCAGTTTGTAGTTACACAAGTGTAAACCTGGGGTAATTTAAGGTGGATGGCAAGAAATTGAAGTGCTACTTATGTTTGTGCCAGATGTGACCAAAATTATCAGGTACCAGGGACTGTGGGATAAATAAAAGCAATATATATTTCAGAGATAATCAAATATAGGACCAGCCCTCACCCTTAAAGCATTTAAACTCAGCTATTTACCTCTGCAACTCATTTTCTTCAGAATGTGAATAAACTAAGAAGTCAAGGAGTACACATACCACTGATTTCTGTGCTTTCCTATTTTCCTCATATTTTCAATTACAAACTGAACTGCTCAGATCAGGGGCTTTTTTCAGATGCATTCATGCACCACTGACCAGGAAAAAGGAACAGAGAGAGGAAAACCCAAATTTTTTCCTTTTCAAACAAAAGGTGAAGCGAATCCTGCAGGTAACTTCGGTACAGTTGCACAGAAAATAATATTTCCACTTCAAAAGAGGAAAAGCTACAACCCAGTGAGTCCCTCTGCAGAGCCCTCTCTCAGCTGAGTAGGGGCCAGGCTACATTAGTAAGAGCCAGTGAGGAAGAGACATAAATAAAAATAAAATTTCAACATTAAGATGTCATTTTGGTTGAACCTGTAAATGGTTTGGGGAGGTGGGTCAGTTTAGAACGTTTCTTCTATAATTATTATTACATTTATTATTCTTTTTTTCTGCTTTCCTTCCCACACACCAGGAAGATTTGGATGAAGGGAAATCAGAAGGACAACTGCAGGCTTCTTTTCTGGAAAAAAAAAAAAATCATTTTTCTAGCAAGAAGAAATAAAGCATCACACCCCTTTGAGAGGCAGGTTACACTGCAACAGGTACCACCACTACAAAATCACACAAATTAAACCCTTTTCCATCTTGATTTCACTGCACAAAATCACAGAAAGGGGATGGGGAGAAGAGGTGAGTTCTCTTGTCTGTGGGAATGAGAGAGATCTGTTTCATCTGGAAATAGCATCACGATTGCCTGGCTCATGGGAACGTGAACTAACCCAGAAAGACATCTGATTTCCCCAGAATCTGAATGAAAAGGTCCTGCCTGGAACACAGAACTGCTTCTCCTCTTACAGGGTTTGGCACATGGCACAAGAAGTGGCCAAGGCTCTCAGGAAAACAGCACGGAGAGGAAACTGCTGCAGTCTGAGAAAAGGTAACACGTACACATTGCAGGCAAAATGATCACACTACTTTTTCTGTTCATTGCAGCCACAAGTATTCCTAAAAACAACCAAGAAGTCCCATCAAGCTGCTGAGAAAACAAGGAGGGATATCCATGTGTTGGAACCTGCCTTCTCAATTATAAATTATCACGAAGGATGATGGAGATCTGGAGCAGCTTCCCTCAGGAGAACAACAAACCTTGAAGCAAAACTGATCAGAAATGTAAAGTCCATCTGAAAAAGGAACCCCCAAGACCAATCTGCTGAGTCACTGACATTGATTAGCACTGGTCATACTGACTTTTCTAATAAATACTGTGAATAAATACTCAAAAAAAAAAAAATCTCCATAGGAAGGGGATAGTGCTATAGGGTAAAACAAAATTTGCAGTGCCTATTCTAAGGAAGAGAGGGAGGGAAGGTTTCTTGCAAACCACAGGACACTTTTGTGGACATAGTCTGTTCAGGATGTTTCAGCTGGTTGGCAAAACCTGGAAACACAAAACCAGCTGGATGCTGGTTTGTTAATATTCTGTCTTTTCTCCCCCACTGCCCTGCCAGTTTTCCTCAGTGCAACCTCACACCAACCACTCTAAACCCAGCAGTGTAACAGCCCACCTTAGCTAAATGAACATACATTTGTCTCCTTTTATCTATTGTTAGATATTTACCAATTGGAGGGGAGCAGGAGTGTTCCCTCTCCAAGGTCTCAGAGCTGCCCTTCCCTCCCACAGCCTCCCCAAATCCTTCCCCTGAGAAAGAGGCACAGAGAGGAGAAAGAAAAATGTCCCCACCAAAGTGCAAAAGCTACACCAAAGAAATAAAGCTGAGCTTTACAGAAATCCTTAACTGCCAGTGAAGGTGGGTATCGAGGGCTTTCTCTGAGCATCTCAGGTTTGCAGTTTTCCATCTGTGCTGGACTCCCACCTGGGGTCTTCTGGAGATGCTGAAGGAGCTAACCCCTGGCTTTTATGGGTTTTCAGGGGAGTGCTGGCTCTCATCTCTGTGGGCTCTGGGGCCAGGTAACCCAAAAAGGGCTGTCAGGAATGTGTCACATGTCTCACAGGTGTGCCGCTTTGAAGTGCAGCCCCTCTCTGATGCTGTCACAGCTCCCTAAGTAGCTAATTAACAGAACATTCAATTCCTCCATTTGCTGAAGCACATTTGTTCTGCTAGATCCTAATTTTTTGAACGAGTGAAATAGGAGTTAAGACAATTTACGTGAGTTAATGATACAGTGCAAGTTAACTGATGGGTTACTCTGGCTTTTTGCAGGGAACGATTTGCACGCAGCCTTTCAGGGCCATAATTGCTTGCAATACCCGAGTCTCAGCACACTCTTCCCCTTTTTATTTTTTGCTGTTTTACAGATGTGTCACCCTCACAGTACTAAGTGAAAACAGATTACCTGCCACTGATCACCCAACACATCCACTGAGGAAGGTGGGGGAAACGTCTCTCCAGTGACACGTTTTGATTTGTGGATTAAATCCCCCTCTTAATTGAGCCATGCTTCTTCTGCTAACAAATTCCTGTGGAAACCCCAGGATAAATTTACCTCTTTGCAGAGTAACTTTTCCTCACGTCACATCCTCCCCTCTCTTTCTCCTCATTTCATTAAGATCTTGAGCGATACGTACCAACCCTTCGACTCAAACGCTCGTTATGGAAATACCGCAAACCCAGAAGATGTCACAGTCATTTCTTTTACAGCTTTTCTCTTTGTGGGCGACATTCATATTGCAGAATAATTTAGACAGTAATTTAATCACAGGGTTTAGAGGTCCAGCAAATGTTACATTTACATAATGTCAGTCTTTCAGCAGATAATTTGGTCCTTTGCATGTGTTAGAAGACGACGTCGCTTGTTAAGTTCATGTTAGTACGTTTAACCCAGCAGATGAATGGCTGGTTCCTTAATCTCCCATATATTTCTAATTTTCCTAAGGATGATCGGAAAATTTTATTTAGAGTAAATTCATGAGCGCAGTCATTCCACTGGAGTGACAAGTCAAAAAGGTTATTAAATCTCAGGGTCCGGAAATCTCCATAAAATGGTCATAAAGTCCTTGCAACACAGCAAATGACAATTTTTTCCCTATATAAGTACTTCACTAGTCAATATATTGCTTCTGCCTCCTTTGAGTACGTGACTGAAGTTACTGAAATGTGCCTCATTAGTTTCATAATGTTCTCCTAAGGACATATGGGTATTTTGTAGTACTGTTCTTTGTCTTGTCAAATGCTATTAAAGAGAATGAAATAGGTTTTAAGAAATGTGATTTCATTTCAGTGTGCCAATGTTACTACCCTGGACATCCAAAAGATAAAATAAAAGGTGGTAAATCATCATTACCCAAAGAGAAATAGCATGTCTGTACAAGTGATTTTCCAAAAGTGCTACTGTGTATTTAAACTTAGAAGAATAATAACCTAGGCAAACATCTCAGGAGCCTTAACACTGAATACTTGCATTTAATACTGTATTTCTGCCTTTTTATACTGAAGTTACACATTATATGCTCACTACTTAACGTGTAGATTGAAATCTCCCTTTTAATTTAAACTTGCACAACGCCAGGATTTACAGCAGAAAAAAAATACTGTTGCAGCACCTGGACAGGCAATGCCACTGTAGGATATTCCCTTATTTTCTACTGCCTCACTTTATCTGGTTTTAAATCTACTGTAGCCAACCACAGACCAAATCAACGAGCCAAAAACTACACCAAGAGCTGGGAGCACATTTTCATCATTTAGTTGTAACTTGGCACGATTTCTGCACCCTTTAAAACAGAAATGTGTTTACCTGGAGGACAAATTCACACAGCCTCCTATGAATGAAACAGGTAACAGCCATCCCCAGCCAGGGGCTGAGAGCAGCTGGAGAGCAAGGCAGCAGAACAGAGTGAGGGGAGACACTCATTATTCTCCCTAACTCACTCCACTGACAATTGTCACCAGCCTGACTGCTACAGCACAGAGAAACCCTTTCTCCTGGCTAAAGGTCCTGAAAGGATCACATTTCATTCCTTAAAAAAAAAATTCATTTCTTCCCAACATACACTTAATGACAAACCAGTTTTCAGTCTGTATTCTTTATCAGTTATTTTTACTTATTAAAGGAGATGTATGGGGGTTTCCACTCATTTTTTGTTTTTAAAATTAAATCCAAACTCTTTTTCTCTTACGGCAGGTTTGGGCTGAGGAAGATAAGAAAAGCCAATTTCTTCCAGATGTAAGACAACTTGGTATCCTCTTAGCAATGAAAAAATTAAATTGGTTAATTTGCATTAACACTTAGATGATAAACCCTTAAAACAATCAGAATTAAATCAGATAAAGCTTTAATTACTACTAAGGTTAAAAGAAGGATTATTTGCTATTGCCACTTAAACAGAGCGAGTTCCAAATTTAGAGTTGACACAACTGACATGGGCAACTCAGCATGCACTGATAATTTTGTCATCAAAGTGATAAAATTCTAAGCTCAAGGCACTTTCTTTGATTATTCTTTAACACCAATTGCAGTATGGCACTGGCACTGGATGATCCATCACCAAATGTATTTCCCTTCTCAGCTGCTGAGCTCTTCAGACAGTTTAAGGAAATACCTGGCCCACGTGAGGCTGGATCTCCTGGAGTCAGAAGGTCCCAGCAGGTGACCCTTTTGTCAATTAGACTGGCACAGATACAACATCTTGTGCATCTGCACCAGGAATACATTGGAGAAAACATGCATGATCTCAAACGACGCCAAAAATCAATGTGAATATTGATGTACAATGAGATCTTTAATGACAAAATCCTTACAGTTCTTTACATCAACCAAATAATTCAATTAAAAAGAACTAAATGTTTTCCTAATTAAGCAGCATGAAGTGCCAGATACTGATCTATTTTCATCTCCAACATGTTTCTGTCATTTTTTCCTTGCAGTCCCTGATGTTTCCCTGTTAAAAAAAAAAAACAAACTCATAAAAAAAAAGCTGTCTTACAAATCCAAACTAAACCTCCAAGTCTCATACAAGAAAGCAGAGAAAAGTTATAGAAGTCACTCCAAAATGTTCTCATTAGCACTTCTTTAGGTAAGAATGAGAATGGAAAAATGAGCTCTGTGAGGGCTGAGTGTCACAGCTATTTGCTGAGGCTATTATAATCATATCAATGGCTTATTGAATTTCATAACCATGGTTCTACATCCCTCACTGACAACCATCAGAGAGCTTAACTCAAAACACCAAGTCAGAGCGAAGGCATGGACACAATATTCTTACACACTGAAGAAAACAAAATTTCAAAAGGTCAGATGTATTTTATGGTTCAAACAGGGACACACATAAAGCTCCAATTCCTATCTTAGCCCTAGTGAAGCCATAAAAGAGTGGGATGTAAATCTCACATATTGTGTACGTACTCCCTGTTGTGTATCAGCACAGCACAACAACCTGAGAACATTTCACTGGTTTTACCCTGCATGTGAACCTCACCCAGTGACAGGAATGAGGCACCAATTCGATTTCTGGTACTCAACTGCTACAAAACTCACTGGGAATCAACCCCAGCAGCACCAGGCTCAAACCTGGAGTGGGCAGCAACAGCCCACTGGTAGCAGGCACAGGGAGAGCCCCCTGAGAACCCACAGTTGTGAGTAACTCGGAGCTGGCACGAAGCAAACCTTGCGTGATCCCAACAGCTCATCGCCCCTGACTGCAGCAGTGAGTCATGAGTGCAAAGGGAAGCAGTGCCTTTATGACACAGAGGTTTTCCTTACACACAGGTTACACATGTAACTTGCTATTTACTGAAGCCTCCAAACCTGGCAGCAGAGGGAGACTGCACGACTGCCAAAATAACTGGGGAGAATTAGGACTAGACGGTGCAGCAATGACAAAAGCCTTGGGAGACATCCCACAGATGCTGGGCAGAAACTTTGGCATGCAAACCCAACCGGTAAACAATAAAGTGGCCAATACAAGTCAACAACCAAGGCACAAGTGGAATATTCAGTGCCTCAGTGTGCAAAACACCTCACCTGCCTGCCCTGTCCTGCACCAGGGGCTGGTGCCACGGCAAATTTGGGAGGTGTCAGTCTGCAATGGGCAAGGAGACAAACGAGATCTGTGACTTCACAGGCCACAACTTTATTAACCCCACTTCTCCAGGGAGCTCCCAGTGATCGCTCACACGGCATGGAACCACGATTCATCTTTTAATCATTTCTGTCTGGCAAAAAGCTGTGTCAGTGTTCCCCACCCTCCTGCTCTTCACAGCCAAACTGTGAATAACACCAAAGGATGCAGGTGTGTGTGGGTGCCCTCACTGTTATCACCCCCGTGCTGCACCCCGTGTTCTCTAAGGACAGCCTCAATCCCCCAGGGGGGTGCTTGCTCAGGCAACACGAAGGTATCACAGTCATTCAGCTCCTCCTGGGTACCAGCTGAGTGTGGAGACAATTAACAGCTCCCTGCACAGCAGTTCCCACCGGGAAGGGCAATATTAATACCTTAAAAAGAAACCCTCACAAAGAAGACACTGTATTCAGAAGGCAACTGCACATTCAGATCTCTCCTGCTGCCTTCTGGCCTTGTCACCCCCTGAAAGGCAGGTCTGATAAATGCCAGTGACTCCCCACACACAGTCCCCGTGTCAAATCCCAAATGAAGCCTGTTTACACGCAGAGCAGACACTTCACAGGGCCCTTCCTGGGGGATTTGTCCCACCTGGTCTTGTGTTGGCCCACCAGGAATGGTTCTACCTTCGAGGTACAGCTGCTGATTCCCGGGGGAATGGCCTGTCCATTTGAATACCCAGTGAAGAGTGGAACCAAACACGAGCTCTCATCATCCCAATTTTCCACAGCAAGGCTGCAGCCCCAGGCAGGCTCAGATGAAGACATGACAATGGACTTCCATGGCACTGGCAGCTTTTGGGCCAAGCTCTCTGCAGGCAGAGCTCCAGAGTTACACCACGAGAGAATATGTCAATTGTCTGGCCAAGAGCATAAAAAACCTTCTTGTTATTGTTGTTAGAAACCAAACGACAAGCAATTCATTACTGCACTGCAATTCAGTGCAATTTATTGGTTGATTTGCTGTGAGGGATTTTAGCTACATACTAATACACATACTATAAAAAGAATGCAAATTCAGTAATGCAAGTCTAAATGAATGAGACATAACATTTTCTCACAGTTTGCAAGAAATTAACCTTTAACGTCTTTTCTATGCTTTGGGAACAGCACTTGGCCAAAAGCTCTTACAGTAATAAAGCAGTGACCCATAGCAAAGAATAAATGTCAGAGTGAAATGATAACAGCAAGCCTATTTGCCAGAAAGTGGTAATTTATAAGATTTTCATTTGAGATCATCATGGGGGGTCAGCCTTATCAAATAATTCAAAATGTAGGTCACAATTACAGCCCTCGAAGTGTGGTTCTGCTCTGAAATGTGACTGCAGAAATGGCATGTTTATTATTTCTAAATGATTTTTCTATCAGATGCATTGAGTTTACAAGTAAAATGCTAATGGGACAGGCTTGCTTTTTGCTTTCTCCGTTTTTTACATTTGTGTAGCTCACTGATTTCAGTGCTTATTTCTGATTCACGTTCCCCTAAAAGGAAAATCAAGCCTCTCTGTTTCCCACTTTCCTGCTCGAAAGTTCCACAGAGCCAAATTACGTCCTTGTTGTTCCCTGTGTCACCAAAAGCTTTCAACAAATTTACACATTTCTGGGCTAACTAGAATGTCAAGCCCTCCCAATTCTCTATGTAATAAGGAAAAAAAAAAATCCAATCCACCTCTCACTTCAGGCAGATTCCTTGGGTGGTGTCAGTCAGTGTGGCTCCATCACAATCGATGGAGTTCTCCATCAAAATCAATGGAGTTCACTCACCCAAAGCTTTCCCTACAGCACTGTCCTTGGGTTTGCTGGCTCCTCCAGTCTAAGGGCAGACGGAGAAAAGGCTTTTAACAGGTTTTTAAATCACCCTGCCCAAAGCAGTAACTGTGAAATGCTAACACCTGTCTGGAGCAGAGCACCGGGCATGGCTGGAATCCAGCCTTTGTTTCAAAGGCAGCCAGACTAGGAGATGGTCCAGGAAAAAGGAAAGGAACCATCAAACACATTTCCTACCTTTTCTCACAGCATTTTGCAGCCCTGTGATCTCCAGTTGCAGGTGGATCCGTGATGCAATGCAGTGTAATTGTTCACTACTCCCAGCCCTTCCTCAGAGATGCACTTGGGGCATTTCTCAGACCATTTCCAGAGAAACTGAATTCTTTCTAATGAACCAAGAGAACGAATGGAGGAAAACTGAGTGAGGCCTGGCTAAAGAGAAGTGTGTTTGTTCCACCAGTGCCTGGATGGAGACAGGAATGTTTTTTATGTGCAGAAGGGACTCTGCTGTCAATAGCACACATAGGGAGTCAATATTTCTGCTCCTAAGCAAGTTCTGTTCACCCTCTTGTGCCTTGAGAATTTGTGCCTTTGCTTCTTCCTCCTTTAAACTACAATGAAACTCAGGAAGGCTAAAAAAGCCTTATTGCTCTATTTGGCAAAACAAGCTGTAAATATGGAGAGCAAACCCCACCAAGAACCAGCTTAGAGTCAATGAGAGTGTGATTTAATAGGATTTCACACAATTCAAGTGAGAAGATGACAGGAAACATCTCCAGAGTCTTCATTCAAAACAGGGCCATACTCTAGTTTGATCACATCTCTAATTCTGTTTAATAATTTTATTCCATAATGAAATTTCTGCAGTAATCCTGTCTTTTGACATCCTTCTCCTGTCACAACTTTCTGCAAGCCAGCGTGTGCATTCATAAAACTCAATATTGACATGCCAATGGATGATCAACAGGCTGCCTTTGCCTGTCATGGGCTAAAAACCAAACCCAACCACAAGAACAGGGATTTCACGAGATTGCTGGACTCAGCATTTCAACAAGCAAACTCTGCCATTATTCCAAAACAATTTAAAATCCACGTCACCTTCTCCAAGGTGTATTCCCAAGAGAGGGAATAACTGGCCAGCTGCACAGACTGAAGAGCTGGTGGCATTGTCTGAGGGTGACAACTGAACCCAGGCAAGCATAACATTAAATAGAACACCTTTCATTATGAAACAAGGTAGGAGAAATGCAACAAATTATTTCTTACAGACAATTTGTTGCTTAATGGCCTGAAGCAACTCCAAGGGCTGTTAAAGCTGATAAGACAGTCCTTAAGCACAGTAACAATCTATACACTGGGATTAATGCCATCATAAAGTTTAAGCAATGGTTTATAACTCCAAATATTGGCAGAAGCAACCAATTTTCTGTCTCTTGGAAAGCAGGGTATCTTACATTAAGTAAACCATAATTCAAAAGCAAGGAGGGAGAGAAAAGGAAAACCCCTGCCCTCCAATTGAATAGGTTTCACTTATTATGGTATGTGTGTTGAAAAATACCTAATTATGAGTGAGGAAACAGGACATGAAGTAAGGCACTGAGAGCACCTTTCTGCTGCTTTCCTCAGGCAGCATTTTCAGGCTGATGCACCAGGCTTAGCAGACACAGAAGAATAAGCTGCTTTCAGGAGGCAAATGCCTGGCAGTGCATGCCTGGTCACAAATGCACACGAAATGACTGGAGATCTTCCAGAAGCAGCTGATAATCTGTCTGATAGTGTGCCAAGAAAAATAGCCTGAAAGCCACATCCTCTTTAATGGCACCTAGCTCTTCAAAGCTTCAATGGACAGTCCAAAGCTCTTGAAAAGAAAGGATGAAAACCTGAAGGGTGACAGGGAGTGTCAAAACACACCCAAAATCAGTCCTAAGAAATGCTGTCCCCTGGTCAGAGCTTTTAGGAAACTCCACTGGGGTTCCAAATCCCACCACAGCAAACTACCTCGTTACATTCCCAACACTCAACTTCTGATCCAGACTGGGAGAAAACTCAGTGATCATTCCTCTCCTCGAGTCATCCACTGCATTTGAGTTTCCAGATGGGTCTAGAGCAGATCTGAGTTCCAGGCTGGATTCCCATCACAACAGCTTGCCTTTGGTCACAAAGGATCAAAAGCAGGTTAATTGATATTAGAGGTATCTTTTAAGGCTCGTGTGCAGTAAGAGCTCCAAGACGAAAGCACAATATGTTTCACTGGGCACATCTGAGTGTTTTGTATCTTTGCTTGCACTGGAGGACAGCACTGAGGGACTTGGCAGAGTGGCAGCATTTGATTTATCCCTGCTGCCTCCTTGGACAGTGCCAGCACTGGGCTCTGTCCAGGTCTGGGGCTTCTCTGTATTGCTGGGATTAAAAAAAAAACCAAAAAAACCCACACCAAAAACCCAAACCAGAAAAACCAAACAGCATTTTTTTTCCTCTTTGCTACTGTAAATTAAAAAAAAAAAACAACCCAAAACAATGAAGCCCACATTTTAAGCTTTCAGAAAATACACTGATATCTTGGCACTTCAACACCTCGTGTATTATCTTGCCACTTTCTTCTCTCCAAGTGGCTATGTTACTCTTACAAACTAGCAAAGGGTGTGGAAATATTCACTATCATCTATATTTTCTGTGGAGATCATCAAAGGACAGTGAGAAGTATCTGTGTGCAGAGAGGGGGAAGGAGAAACGCAATTACTCCTGCTTGATCTGTTTATTCCACAAGTTGGACACAAGTCATTGCCGTGACATTTTCATTTTCCTGGATACACGACTGGCTTCTAATCTCATTTGTGCTGGTGTAAGCACAGGAGGATCAGCAAGCTTTCCCCCCATTTACGTTTTGGGAAGTAACAGCAGGAATCAGGCCCCCCTAACCCTTGATCATTAATTCTGGTTCACCTCTTGCATGTAACAGTAGCTGTCAAGAAGATTTTGGAAAACTGTCAATCTCTGCTAAGAGATAAAAATCTTGATTAATAAAAATAATTTAAAGCTGAGTTTGTTCACTGAAAAGAGAGGTCATTGGCACTATGGTGTCAAGAAGCCAATATTTTACAAACACATGGTATTCTTAGGGGAAATCAAAGCAAAGTCTGTACAGAGCCTCCTGCCAAGTGAGCTAACAACTCCATTTAACAAAACAAAATCATCCCGATGCTTAGAAGAACTCTTTCCTTAACAAATAAAAATCAAAGCAAAATGCAGACCAAAGTGAAATTATTTCCATGATCAAATCAGAAGCTAAGGGCCAAGCTGTGCTGTAGGGGGAAGGGGAGGGGGATGGAGTTTTGCTTTTAACAAGCAAGAAGACTGATGGAAAAGACCAGCAGTGAAAATTCAGTTATCTGGGCTTCTGTTCCTCTGGCCCATTATTTACCGTGAAGCCACCAAACAGATTTGAGTTTCCAGCTCTGCTGCACTGAGAAAGCCCAGAGATGGACTCCAGAGGAGCTGGGATCACGTCAGCCTGGCTGCCCTCTGACCTGCACCCATGACCAGGTAGGTGTGCACCTCATCCCACCGCAGCTCTTTGGGCAACTCTCCCCCAGCTTGCCCAGCTCCCCCTGAGAGCAGCAATAACCAGGTCATTCCACCTGCACCACTTCACCTGCTGCAAACCAGCACTGAGCCTGGGCACTGCCCCTCCTGACCCCTCTGAGAAACCAAACCACCCCACTGATTCCTGTGCTGGGCTGGTGGTGGTTTTGGGGACAAAAATCTCCTTTCCACCCCTGAGCAGTCATGCTTTTATAGCAGCACAATGCACTGACAAAGTGGGGAATTATCCCACCAGTTAGCAGATTTATGGAAGTACAACACTTTTTAGCATTCAGCTGGTGATAAATTTCCAGGGTACACAGGGATTTTTGCTCCAAATTTTAATTTGGATGAACTACCCCCAGGTGCAACGCAGACCAGCGAGGGGCACCCCCAGCTATGCTCAGAGAGCAGCTCCAGCACTCAGAATTCTCAGATCAAAACCTAGAATTCCTTTGCATCAGGCTTTCCTTATTGCAGTTACAAGAGGCTACGCCTAAGAAGGGAAAAATAAAAGTCAAGCTTCATCCTGTGCCTCTGTGAAGGGCGCTCCTGCGGGTAGGAGTGTGTGTCTATGTTGCAGATAACTAACTAGCTACATGACAATATGCATTGGAGATGAAACCAAAGCAAATGCCAGCATGATATATTGTGTCAGTAACATCAAAGGAGAAGGGGAGGGGAAGTGAGTGTGAAAATCAAACAGAGTACTTGGGAAAGAAAGCTAATTTTGAGTTTGATGTGCACGAGTGACACTCATTAAAAATTGACGAGTGCATGTGAAAGGATGCCACCTGGGATTATGCAACTGCTAATTAACACTTAACACCATTTTCTAACCTTATAAAATATTCTTAGCCTGCTGAAGGCTTCTTCATAACAAGCACAATGGGAAAAAAAAAAATCCAGCACCTAGCAACAGCAAATGGAATGGGAAAACTTTATGAACTTTATAAAGCAACACAGAAGGCACAAAGGGCTTAAAGGGAGAGCAGCAAGGCAGCACCATCCTTGACAGGTGAAACACCTGTACCTGTGCCCTGCTCCCTATCCCCTGCACCAAAGGGACAAAGGAGCAAAGGGACGTGGCACTGGTTACAGGCACTGGTGGCTGAATGTGTGTCCTGGTGCACTGATGCTCCTGCCCACGGGATTCACTGGATTTCCACAGAATCATCACTTTTTGGGTTGGAAAAGACCTCTCAGTTCATCAAGTCCAACCTTTAACCCAGCACTGCCAAGCCCACCACTAAACCATGTCCCTACGTGCCAGGTCCATACATCTTTTAAACACCTTCAGCAGATATTAATATTAAATTAATATAAAATCCAGCACATTTTAAATATTTTCCAGCACAGCACCCGATTTCAAGCCATAACTGAGAGTACTACATGAGGTCTCCCACCCTTGGAATTTAGCATGAGCCTTGCAGTAGCTGCTAATTTTCCCCCCAAAAAATCCTTCTCCTGGATTCCTGCCACTAGCCAGCAGGGAAATCCTGGCTTTTAGCCTTTTTTAGTCGTTTTCATAATAGTGGTCAGGGGAAATATGGACTCCAAAGCACAAGCATCTGTTCTAGCTGTAAGTTCACATGGATTTGGGGTCCCAAAATAGCAATTTTTTAGAAGCTGAGTAGGAAGTTCTCTAGAGAAAAAGGGAGGATAATTAAAAAAGAACAGGAGAAAGTAAGAGAAAGTGGAGAGGAAGCAGATAAGGTGACAACAAGTTCTGAGCCTGGTGGAACAGATCACTGCAGTGAGGGAGGAGAAAGAGGCAGATTTGCTGATTCAGAACAAAGTCTGAGGAATCTGGGAACGTGCCCTCCAGAGCATTTTAAAAAACCTTAGCCCAAAGCAACAAAATTAATAGATTACTTTTGGATTTGGCTGTTTCAGCTGTGTGTTTACATTGTGTTCTTTCATAGTTTAAACAAAGAAGGGAGACCCGAGGGACAAACCCAAACAGACCTTGCCTTTCCAGGGCCCAGCGTGGGGCATCCCAGCAGAACTCCCTGCTGGAATGACAATATGGTTCTTTGCAGTAAGGAGACACTCTTATAAACCCAGGAGCCTTCCAGAATGTTACACACATATCCCAGAAATAAAGTGCTTTTTCAAAGATAAACACCTAATGCTGTCCGTGTACAGGGGAACTTTATGGTAAAGGATGGCCCCGTGACAAGGCTCTAACTGCACAATACTGACATATTTAGGTAGATTTTAATTAATACATTGGTATTCATACAGCATGCCCAGGAGGATTCTTGTGTCTTTTTTCACATGCTTCCAGATGAACTTGCTAATTGAATAGTTAAATGCTTTCCAAAGAGGCAAGACAGACACTCTTCTTCCCCCTTTTCACTGGGAAAAGGGAACGGGATTAATTCTTGCAAGTAATTCTCCAGCACAGTCATTTTTTTTTTAAGAGAGAATAATACCTCTGTCACTTTGAGACGTGTCCCAGATTAACCACGTTCCTTAGATTCCACAGATACCAACAGCTGTTGATGTGATGTCATTTATCCACATCCAAAAGATGTGAGGTGTCACCTTGTTACAATGAACAGCTACTCTGGTCCTTCCATCCTGGGCAGGGGTAACAGGAACAGAACACATCCACGGAGGGCTGAGCACACAGAGAACAAAAAAGGAGAAGTGCAAAAGAGGGGGGGAAAGGGGCTCAATCAATAAGCAAAGAAATGTTCGAGTTCCAACAGAACACAAAGCCCGAGACAGTCGGGGGACAAGCCCCACCAGAGGCGGTGCTGGAGCAAAGCAGGGAACTGGAAGAAAATTGATTTTTAAGTAGAAAAAGAGTTGTTTTCCCTTGCTGAAGCAGTGAACTTTCAGATGTTCAGCTTGGGACTGTCCAAGACTCTCCCTGTGGCTGCTCTGGGGCAGTGCCAGGTTTGGGAACAGCCCTGGAGCCACTGAAGCTGCACCCAGAGCAGGACACTGCTGCAGTCCAAGAGAGACCTCTGTAAAGTGTAAAGCGGGTGTGTGCTCTGAATAGAAACCAGAGGGATGTCAACAGGCAAAAGAAGAATGAAACCTCTGTAAATAAGAACATTTTCCTGTCTTATGAGCCCTCTCCATGACCAACATCCATTCACACTTCTGAGCATGCCTGACCTCCTGCTTTGGTTTACAAATCCCAGACATTACACTGCCTCTCTCCTTACAAATTGCAAAATCTGCACTGATAAAAAGGAGAGAATGAAGTTTAGGGTTTTTTTTAAGGATTATCTTTCATCATTACCATTGTTTCAAAAAAAATTTTAGGGATGGCCTTTTCTGAAATGGTCCCTGTTTAAAATGTGAAACTATATTTTCACAGGAAGAGATACTTATTTTGCAGAAAACCCAGAAAGATAAAGCTCACTAATTGCCATGAACTGTCATCTTCACAGGAAAGGAAAAAAAAAAAAAAAGATCAAACACTTGAAAATCTGTCCAAAGCTTCTAACCCTTAAGCTAATAAAACAGTAAATCAGCTTTAAAAACATACCACCCAAAATTTTATATTTCTAGAAAACCATGTCTCTGAAAACTACTACACCCCAAATATGAGGTAAGAAAAAAGTCAATACCCTGTCTAACATGCCAGAAGGAAATAGGGCAATTAAGGGAAAAAAAAAAAGGAAGAGTCTGGAAAAGCCTATTCAGAGGATTGGGGAGCAGGTTATTTTGATTGCCAGTATGCAAATGAGGAAGGATGTGGATAAATGGCATGCAAGGGATGTGACTTTATTTCTTTATTTTTTAAAACTCTTGCTTGAGTCTTCCAATTTTTGAGCTTCCTGTTTCTATAGTGAAGTATCAATTTAAGGCTTTCCTTATCTCTTTATTTTCTAAGTGTTTGAGCTTGGAAAGCCACTGATAGTGAATTTTGGAGCATATTTAGAGCAGGTGGCTTGGTTTGTTTGAGATTATTGTCAACAACTGATCATATAAGAGATGCTTTATTTTGTCCATCCTTCCTTGATTTATATTTTTCTGTCTGTACCCAGAGGCAAAACCAAAACCCGAAGACACAGAGTGGATTTTCTCCAGCAAAGTGCTGATTCCTTGGTCCACCACATTTGTCACCTGTTCCAAGGGACTCAAAATCCAAGATATATTGGAATAATTTGTGCAGAGAGCTACACCTGCACAGGCAAATACGATCAGATCCACAACCAGGAGAAATATGAACAAGGATAAGAACCACTTTCACTGGAAAAAATAACCCTTTTCAAGACCAGGAATCAGAGACTCCTCCTTCCTCCTGCCAGCTTTTCCTTTGGTTTATTTGCACTTGATAACTCCACGATAGTTTGTTGGAAATGTCCATTCTGATTTGGCAAATAGGAATGCAAGTAAATCTTTAGCTGTGCTGAATGAAAACTCAAATGGTTTCTCCTACAAACTTAAAAAATGAAGTTTGGGTACTGGAAGGTGAAGAAAACCAGTCATTACTACAGGGTATTTTTGATGAGTTTCTTGTATAAAACCAACTTTCTCAAAAGGAAAACTAATTGAATTTTCTCTTCTTCAAGAAGAAAATTTAGAGAAAAGTAGGTACAGCATTAAAAAAAAAAGTGATTCCCATCCACATCCTCAAATTGCAATAACAGAAATTCATCACGTTTTGATTTTAGTAAGTAGTAGGTTATGTAAAATGGAGAAGGAAACAAAGAAGCTGCAGCCAATGACACCAAGATGCTTTCCACAAAAAAAAAAGTACCATCTATCAATCAATCATCAGGACAGGATAAATTTCATTTTGTTTCCAGCCACTGTGCCTTAAACTCTCCCTCAAATTTACAACTCACATGACGAAAAGGACGGTGAGATTCCAAACCCTCCCTGGCTTTCCCCCTCCACCAACGAAAGGAAAGCCTGCTATCTATCTCCCAATGCAGAAGGCTCTTCACCACTCTCCACTGAACTTTTCCTTGTCCCAGGCCTGGCTGGGAGCAGGGGAGGAGCAGGATTTCTGTCCTGGATTCCGTGTGAGCATTGGCGGGTGGTGGAGACGAGCGCCCACAGCCCCTGAAACCAAGTATGGGTCGCCTGAGAGTTTGCTTACGAGGTCTTACCCACCCTTGATTTCTGGAGCCATGGGGCTGTTTGGGCAGTGTCTGCAGCCTGTGGAACCCAGCGTGGGGTGAGGATGATGAGGATGATGTCTGTCTGCACCAAGACCTCAGAGACCCGTGATAAAACAAAGGGGTTTTGGCCAAGAAACACGTATGCCTGACGTTTCCTGCACAACATTCCTCTTACATCATCTGTGCTGTCTCTGCTGCACTTTACTGGGACTAATAAACATTCCCCACTCACTTTGCAATGTATTTTCTCCCTGCAAGACAACCTACTTGCTGTTAGCATGTAAACTGCACACTTGCCAGTCAGGCTAACCTCATCAATCTTGTCCAAGGCAGAAGAGCTTGTACCCTCTTACAAGATTTCTGGGACTGCACTTTTAAGTTGTTCATCCATTTATTTGAAAGGAAAAGGAAAAAAAAAAAAAGTCTTACAAGATTTCATCTCTAGACTTCAAAAATAGGACATACTAATGGAAAGAAAAAGGATCACTCGAGTTATTTTTATATTCAAATTTGAATTTTTTCCCCCAGAGGAATCCGTTTTTGTGTTTCCCAGAAGAATATAGTACAATTCCATCCCTGCTTTGAATTAGGAAAGCAGAATGAAGGAATTAAGATTTTTAAAATAACTATCAAAACCATGCCTTGGATTTCTGTGTTTGTGCTCTTGCTCAGTAATGACTCGCCACTCACCCCCTGAGGAGCAGAATAAATTAAGCATGTACCACATTAACAAGCTTCTTATTCTGGGGGTGACTGCAACATCCCTGCATGGCCCTGCATTGTGTGCAGAAGATGAGCTCCTCCAGGCCTTGGAGGAGAGGACTTTAACCTCACACTGCTGCCCTGCCCTCCAGGAAAGGCAGTCCCTGCTGGGAAGGGCTCACAGGGGGAACCCGGTGAGCAAAAAGCATCCTCAGCGTGCCCTTGATGGTCACAGCCTGACCTGGGTCAGGATCTGGCTGGCTCAGGACTGGGAAATGTCCTGGGTGGCTCAGGACTGGGAAATCAGCACATCAGGAGGGAAAGAAAGTACTATAAAACCATAAAATAGCCTGAGTTGAAAGGGACCTTAAAGCCCATCCAGTTCCATCCCTGAAATGGTCAGGGACACCTTTTACCATCCCAGGCAGCTCCAAGCCCCATCCAGCCTGGCCTTGGACACTTCCAGGGGCAGCCACAGCTTCTCTGGGCACCCTGTGCCAGGGCCTTACTCCCCCCACAGGCTAAAAATTTCTTCCCAATATCCCATCTAACCCTGCCCTCCTTCATTTTCAAGCCATTCCCCCTTGTCCTGTCACTTCAGGCCCATGTAAAGTGTCTCTCTCCATCTTTGCTGTATTCCCTTCAGGTACTGGAAGGCCACAGTGAGGTCACCCTAAAGCTGCTCTTTTCCAAGTTGAACAACCCCAATGCTCCCAGCCCTTCCTCGTAGGAAGGGTGCTCCATCCTTCTAAACTCTGGTCCTATTCTTTTGAGATTTGCCAAGTCAAAGCTCGCATCTGGGCCACAGAATCCAAGTGTTGCAGGTGGGAACAGAGTTTGTCTAATTCTTCAGAACTCATTGGTACTTTTTTGGGGCTCCACGTACTGTAAAACTGAGTTCCAGCTCCCTCACATTGTGTTGTTTGAACAAGTAATTTTTCACTTTCTCTAAGAAAAGGACACACGGGCAATTTTGTTTCACAGTAAGAAGAGAAAGGCAGAGAAAGATTATGAGCTTCGTTCAAGACTGTACAGGAAAACCACCAAAATAATAAAAAGACCTTTTTAAATTTCACCCCTGATGTTTCACAACCAAGTCCTGGATTCCTCTGGAGGATTTGTGAAGGAAGAATTTCAATATGTTCCCTCTGCCAGAATTAACATGAGACTTCATTAGACAGAAGTGAAGCTGAAACCTGAAAGATTAGACCTGTAAGTGCAAAAACACTGGGCATTTCAGGAACTCCTTTCTTCAGCAGAGCTGCTCCCTTGCAAAGCTTTTCCAGATGATACTTCACAAATGGGGCATTGCTCAGAGTGTGAACAAAGCTTCCACCAGCAGGAGAGGGGGGCAAAGCAGCCACATTATTTCATTCTGAAGAGTGGTGTTGTGCAGCAATTACTTTGCATAAAATCTTCCATAATGAATTAAGAACCCCGAGCCAGTGCAGCAGCCAGGCTGACAGGGCAGGCAATCCATCACAGAAATGATTCATAAATTAAACCATCCCCAACTAAGGCCTTCACATAGCACCATGTAACGGCTCCTAAGGAGTCATTATGGGTATTCTGTCAATAATGCATAAACTTCAGGACCCTTTTAACTCCCACCTCCCCTCAGATCCAAAGAGTGGTGGCCCATCACTCTTTCCCCCATCCCTGATTCCTGAGTGCTGTTTTCCCACCCCATGGAAGTCCATCAAAGCGCTGCCATTGATCTTCAGCAACACAAACTCGCCTTCCCCTCCCCTTAACTCTAACAAACAAACAAATTCAAACTTAGCAGTGCTGCCAGGGCTGGAGGTGCATGCAGAGGACAGGGAAAAACCAAGGAAATCAAGGATTAAACATCCACTTTTCTCATACTGCCAAAGCTCTGCACAAACCATCGTCGGTGCGTTACACAACACGCAGAGAGATGAGCTCATCTCTCACCAATTTCATTAATCCCCCTCAATTTTCTGCTTTCCCATCACACTTTCACATGCATTTTCACTGATAAGGGCTGAAAAAGCCATGAGAAAACGTCTCATTCAACGTGGCCTACGAGACTTGGTGGTTTTTCTGACGTGCCCCACCACAGTTCCACGTTCACCAGACAGACCCTGAACTCTCAGCTGAACATCAGCACTGCCCAGGTGAGCCCTGCTGGAAGGCACCTCCTGGAGCATCAGGGCCCTCAGCAGCACCTCAGCAGGGCCTGCCAAGGAGGGGTGCTTTCCAGGTGAAGTGCTTTATATCAAGAAGCAAGCAAAAACATCATTTGAAATCTGAAATATATTGGCTAGGGAATAAAACAAGAGAATGTGAGTCTGACGTTTTGCAGCCCTTGTTTGAAGCCAGGTGTTCGCAGAGAGTTCTTCCAGTAGAAGAAATACTATGGCCACATTCAGAAATAAGTGTATTAATACTAAACCATACATAACAGGTTATACTTTATTAGTTGAAGGACTGTTTAGCAGAAGGAAACTCCTCTTTCTTTTAAACACCTGAGTAAGTCAAGCAACCTGTTCTGTTACGTACAAAAAACCATCCTGTAACTTGGTATGAAACAACACAACAGCAACACTCCAAACACCACAGGGATTTTGCTCAGAAGGAAGATTTATGAAAGGAAAAAAATAAAAATAACCCTTTTTAGCACAATGTATCTACAAGACAATTTATACCACCCATAAAATCTCTCAGGTTACAGACCTATTTGAAATGAACGAAAACCAAAATTCTGGGGTTAGATGAGGATGCCCTTTACTGTGCAGCACAGTTTGTCTGTGCAACCTGCAGCTGCACACACCTGGGAGAGCAGAGTGAAACACAGCCTGGCTCATTCCTGCAGCTCCTGCAAGTCATTGCTATTCCTATTCCACCTTGCAGGGTTCACTGGCAGATCAGTCCCATCAATTACTGCTCCGTGCTACGAGGCTCTGATGTTACCTCAAGGAAAGCTCTGCACATCCAAATTCAAAGGCTGCCAAGGTGCAGTCGTGACTTAGGCATCATCATCATTTAGTTTCCACACGCAACAAGGAAACCCATCATTGTGAAAATGGGTAATCAGCCAAATAATCCTGAGCTCACCTCATTTACAGGTCTGCAGCTTGTTGTTTTATAAACACTGTGAAAGTGTCGGGGTCTTTTAGCAGTAAATATTATTCGTGGTATACTGGGATTTTCCAGGTAACAAAAAGAAAACAACGAGAGTGAGGTGATGAACACAAACTGAAAGGAACCACGCATCCTGGGTTCTTTTCCAGTATTGCTCTTCAGGATGGTTCAGATACTTCTCCTTCAGGGATTTTATGCATGGTAAGCAGTAAAAGTAGCCAGAAATATTTTCACTGCCCCAGCCTTCTGGACCCACCAGGATAAATCACCTCTTAGAATAGTAGCACCAAATACTTCATGTCAGTTCAAACCCCTGGATGCCTAAACCCATCCTTTACTTCACTAGTAATTACTTTTTTTAGAAAAAAAGAAACATTACGTGCTTGAGAACTTAAGCCAGCACTGACACAATAATCTTTCTCTTCAGGTAGTGTCTCAGACTGAGCACTGCTCCCAACAGCAAAGCCCTGACTTGGGGAGACACAGCTGGGCCAGACAGCCCCACACTGGGGAAGGTCACACTCCTACTCACCCTGTTTCTGTCTAAGAGTTGTTAGATTTGGAAGAGTTAGTCTTTTTTTTTTTTTATTCCTAAGAAATGATGCAGACAGAGTTTTGTTTTCATTTTTTTACCGTGTTGTTTCCACACCTGAACACCAGGAGCCTTGAACTCTCCCACAGCTCCCAGCTGTGTCTGTGCCAAGGCTGACCCTGGTGCTCGCCCTCTTCAGCACAAACACAAACAGATTTTTCTCAGGGTATCCAAGAACCTGAAAACCGTCATTTCCACTAGTAAGAATTCTGAATAGTTCCTATTAAAAACAAACCAGGATTTCTGCTGCTGTGCAGGTGGCCAGGCAGAAGCTGCCACTGAAGCACAGGAGGCACAAAGGGGACAGACACACTGACACAGGGCCAGCAGTGGGTGAAAAAGGGACACGTCCTCAAGTGCTGCCAACAACAGGGACTGAACCCTGACAAATGCAGCCAGGAGGGTTCACAGGAGCTGGGTCTCCTCCCCAGGTCAGGCAGGAATGTGAAGGGAAGGACACAGCACTGGCTTATGCCATCCCACAGGACATTTACACCAGTACCACGGTTCAGGTGAGTTTGTGCACTCCCTGGGAAGCTGATTTTACATCTGGCACGGCTGCACAGGCACTGCAGGCTCTTACCTGCTGCTCTGGGAGCACCAAGGTGGTGGCAGAGCACACCTGTAATTTTTTTTTGGATAATAAGTGGTGGGAGAAGCAGCCAAGAAGATGCCCGTGCTGCAGGGGGAGGAGTCCTGAGGGGGCAGTTTTTGTTGTTGTTCTCCTTGGGCTATTTAATAGACAAATATATAGAGATGGATTCTGATTTGTATTTTATACCCCCCAGCTCTATAACCCTGGCTGCTCTGTCCCTGTCACTCAGCAGTAACTGTTCAGGTTTAATGGTGGCACTGGCACCACGTGGTGAGGTTGACCATGAAAACTGTCCCTCTGCCTGGGTTTGTATGAGGAAAACCAGCTCCACACAGTCAGGAGATGTATGACTTCAAGTGTGTGTGGTGAAAAATAGCATACACAATTCAGCTGCAAACTCAGGTCTGAAGGGTTGCTCTGGATCTGAAACCCAAGAAAACCAAAGTGCATTGGGACACAACCACCTGACACACACCCCCTTCGTGGGCTCCTTGGGAGAAAGAAATAACTCACCCAGAATAAGATTTCTCTTTCACTGAGGTTTTTTATGTACCCACATGCACAACAAACCTTACTTGAACTCTGTAGCACTTGCACTGCTTCTTATTCAGATGAGAGCACAAATGCAATCCACTGGCTTCACGTCTCTGCTTCTTGCAGACTGACTTTTTTATACCCTTACCTGGCCTAGTTCCATTTATTAGGAACATATAAAAAATTATTGCCTTCTATAACTCTTCTTCAACAATGCCTCCAGCCTGAAGGCTTCATGAAGTTATAAGCAAAGATTTATATGTAATAAATTATTGAAAATGAAAAATATCTGTCTCCAACAAAAGTAATATATTTCAGGTAACAATGACTTTTGCTAGTGAAGGGGAAGATAAAAGTGTATTTAGCAGGTATTCTGATACCATAAACTAGAACACAATATTTGCATGTTCAAATATATTACAGAAAAATATGCTAATTCCAATCTGACATTAAGAAATTACTTTCTATTGCAAACTGGAATTCCAAATGAAACAATAAGCTGCACTAGACAGACAGCTACACAGTCCACTTGGCAAAGAGAAACCACCAATAGAATTAATTAAAAAAACCCCCAAAAATACCCACAAAAAACCCCCAACAATGCATATTACTGTTAAAATCGCTAGAAAGAAAACACTAGAATGAGATTTCCTGCCTTTGCAGCACACACCTTATCCCAAATATCCACCCATAAATTTCCCACAGGAGTCCTACATCCACACCCCATCACTCAGTGCATAAAATGGTTCACAGCTCTTGTACAGAGAACCTGCTAAATGGATTAAAGCTTATTTTTCATGTGTGACTTCATGATTTACTGTGTTTGGGCAAGATTCTTCCTTGACTGAACCTGACCTAATCCATACATGATTTGAAAGGGATTTTATGTATACAAACACAGGAATAGATAGTAAAGTACTCAGATTCATTATACTAGAAAACAACTCTGAGAATCAAACTCCAAAGAGGGTTGTAAAAACTATCACACGTGCTTTTTATGTTTTTGTTTTTATAAATGAGAATAAAACCATTTTTACTGTTGACTTTGACTCTACAGTTCAGGATCAGATTCCACTAGTTTTAGATAGTTTGAACTATTTCTATATCTTAAGTCACAGAACCTAAAATGTACATAAAACTGTCCAAGCAGAATTTATACCCCCATTACAAATAACAGATCAAGCATGGAAGCCAAAATGGGAATGGCACATTCCCAACAACAGGAATGAAATAATACTGATATAATACAATCTAAAAACCTCATAAGAAGGTTTTTGCTAAACTGCAGTATTAATAATTTGTGCTGTGGCTTTACTCTAAAATGTTTCAGTCTATTATAAAGACAGAAAAACTTTCTAGAAGGTTGTTCTCATTCTCAATGCACAGAAGGAAAAGGATGGTGTTAGACAAAGGTTCTAAGATGGCTATAGGAGGATAACTCCAGACTTAGAAACAATTAGTTGACAACGTTATTACTGCTAAGGAGGAGGTTTCCACTTCTGTACCTGCCACAAGACTCCCTAGCACAGGGTGAGAAGGAACCCTAAGTTCTGAACCCCAGCTGGTTCCAGGGATGTGAAACTTGCTGTGGAAGCTGACACTCTGCCCTCCTCTCACCGGGAAGTTCCCAGAGAACCATTTTAGAAATTCAGTGTAACAACCAAGCACCACTCTCTGAACACCAACAGGCACCCAACACTAACCTAGACACAGGCAGAGGCCGAGGGAATCCCACGGCTCCAGGGTGAACAGCAGCCACAAGCCATGTCCATTCACCTGGAGCTCATTTCAGCCAGCTGGGCTCCATCCCTTGCTCCATTTAACCAGGGGGCTGGAAGTTTGGCACTGTGCAGGACATCAGGTCTGTGGGAAATGGGAAACACTCTGACAGCTGGGAGGAGGCTCAGTAAGCTGCTGCAGACTGGAGCAGGGAACGGGGTGGTGGCCACAGAAGGGGACCCCAAGAGTGGTCACTTGACCACAGAACAGGAAAGAGAACGAAATGAAAACACAACACTAGTCTGAAAACACAAATATGTAAGCACTTACATGGCATGGCTGGCCCACAGCAGCAGAAAACGGGAGCTGGTTACCCAGACTGATCCAGCTGCCCTCAATTCCCCACAAATGGGCACTTCCACTTGGCCACCTTGGTCCTGAAAAGTGCCATTGCATCCTGCCTCAGCATGGTTCTAGGAATACATCAAAAGAATCCGTTTTTAGTTCCAGACTCAGTTTCCCTTCCTAGCCCTGTGTACTGCTGACCAGGCTCTGCACAGAATTCAGATTTGCAGGTCATGTTTGAGAAAGAAAGATAAAAACACAAAACCTGCCACGTTTTTCCCTACAGTGGTACGTTTTTGCAGCAAAGGAATACACTTCCCTCCTACCAGTACTTTTTTGAATGGTCCAGGAGATTGTCCAATTCCCAGGAGATCTTTAGGTTTATCTTGATCAGTTTATTGGCTTCCTCACACTGGTTTTCAACAGCACAGCAATTTCATTTTGAATCCAAAAGCATTATCAATTTTCTTTTTTTATGCTGAATATATTACTGGCCTTGCAAGATCCTGCTATCAGAGCTTTCCCAAGAAGGATGGGTGGATTTGCTTAGCATTGAGAAAAGCTCCATTTCCAGGAGCTAGTCAGCAAACAGAACCTATTTCAGCTCCTTCCATCAGCAGGGTGGACCATAAATACCTGCAGGAAGTAGATCTGCAAGTCAGATGGAGTCATCACTACCTACTTACTCTGAGGAGAGTGCCTGGCTTTAACACCTTCATAATCACAATTTACCATTGAGAAGCTGCCCCAAGCTATTGCCAATTTATAGTGGACACCCGTGATGAGCATTAATGGCTTGTACTGTGATAAAATAGATTTATTGTCAATATAAATATACTTACTGCAGCAGCTTTTCTTAACTCTTTATTTATAATGCACACCAGATAGCCCAGTGAGGGAAAGGAAATATTTCTGCACACCAGGCTTTTCACTTCATTTCCTAGAAAGATTACACAACATCGTGGACACAAGGATCACACCAAAGGTTACATATTCTAATTTCAGGGAAAATAAAACACTGTGAAGAAAAGTAACTCTACAGAAATCCATGCAAATATTAGTCTATATACCCAGGTTTTACTCTAAAATGAACCCCAGACTTCAAAAGGAATGGAGTTGAGTTGATGGACCCTCTGGAGATATTTATCTGATAAAAGACTTTCAAATTATCCTCCCACTCTCATAAGATATTATCTTCATAATGTACTAAAAAAAAAAAAAAATCCCAGCCTTTGGTATTCACCTAGCAGTCCTGGATGGTGCTGAAATTAATAAATAATAGAGCCACTAGCAACACCCTATTGATTTTCTGCCGGATTTGTCTGTCTCCTCAGAATTTTAAGAAGTGTTTAAACAGATATATCCATTATGTGTTGGAAGGAATTTTAAAACTCCCCAGTAGGGCTGTAGTTGATGACATATTGACAGTATCTCAGCCTGAAATAATTTTGGACATTCCACTTGTGTTGTCTGCAGATGCAGAGCCAAAAACACCCAGCTGAAGGGCAAAGTGAAGGTCAAATGCCTGAAGCACTCAGAGACAGCAGCTATACTTGAACACTATTGCTTCAACCCCTGGACATCAGCTTGTGAAGACAGAAGCAATTCCTGTTATCAGCTGTACAAATAAAATTATTAAAGCATCAGACTGTTTTTCCATCTAAAAGAGTGCCCTAAGGACTGAGATTTTAACTCTGCTGCAAAAGAACTGAGGAGTTCTTATCTTCATTTGCTAATATAAACAGAATACCTTCACTAAGTCCCCAAAGCAGCTCCCAGCTCCTTTGCAGAGCTTTCCTCAAAGTTCCTTCCCCACGCTCCGTTTCTCCTGCAGCCCAGTTTAGGAGAGCATTTAGCACACTAAAACTGGAAGGCTCCAGATTTTCCATGTGAAATGCAGGGCACCAGAACACTGTCACCTTGGTAATAAAACGGGATGATGTGGTTTCAGAGCCATTTACCAACCCCTTGGCAACTTCTTTACATTTTAATGCACCGGTTAAATGGAAGAGCACACACGAATTTTGGTACCACTTTTGACAGGAGGCTGACACAAGAACATGTTGATCAGCTGTATAAATGCTCCTTTTCGCTCTGATCCTATTTGTTGCTCCTTTGCTTCGGCGGGAATGTTCTCCTCATTATGGTCCTGATTAAGAAGTTTGATGTGCTGACCTTGAATATCAAATTAAGCTCCACGCTGCAAGCAAAGCATCCTATCTTCTCTAGTGGCTTATAAATTCATTAGACACTTTAGACAGAGTTTGAAAATTTGCTGACACTAAATTCACCCAACGCGGCACGGAACTGTTGAGATTTATGAGGCAAATCCGCAGTTAAGCGAAACACGCGATCTCCAGGTGATTTCCACCAGGAATCCTTCCCATCTAGGCCCTCGCCTTGTTTCTTAAACAAAGCCCTATTAAATTTCAGACTCTTAATTATCTTCTCGTTTTCCAGGCAAGTGATCAATAGCGGAGGGCAGGCAGCAGTCTGACAGCTGCCGGGACCAGCCCGAGCCGGGCAGGCGGCGGCGCTGAGGTCGGCGTTTGCTCCAGACTCTTGTGCTGCACACCCCTCACCCGTCCAAAAGGAACAACTTCAGTGTAAAAGTTCGCTTGCTGCCGTGCAGTGAGAATAATTTATCTCGGATGCCACGTTTCTGAAGCAGCTGGATCAGAATTTGAAATCTTTTTGCCATCTATATTCCCCAAGGGCACGAGAAGTGAATCAAGGCTCTTTTTTACTTTCATGGATTCTAGGCTTTGACAGGAGTTCACAGTGGAAAAAAAACCCCAAAACTTCTGAACATCAAGCAAGCCCTGTGTGCCTGGTCTTTGCTTAACAAGCTTTGTTTTCATTTTGGCAGAATATGTTTTGTTTGCATTTAAAAAGGGACATTTGATATCAAATATGAGTGCTTAACTAGAAAGCAGCTCCACCAACACCAGCCTTGTCTAACACACAGGATAAGGCTCACAAAAGAAAGTTAATTCAGTCATTTGTGAAGACACTTAAAGGGGATGTCAGGATGTAGACCTGCTCACAACAGGAAGGAGAGATGGTGAGAGGGAGACATGGGGTAAAATCAATCATTGGAGCAATATTCTCACAAGACTAATTTATCCAAGAAAAGGAAGGGTTTGTGTCACCAACCTTCACGCTGACAAGATTTAACTAAGCAGACACACTGCAGAGAAAGGGTCAAGATGAGGACACAGAGGCACCTAAAATACCCAGCAGCCTTCCCTAAACACCCAGCTGAAATTACTCTCTCTCATCCTGCACATGGTGTGCGACACAACAGTCTCAGGCCGTATGGCACCAAGGATGCTGATGTGCTCTTCTGCTGCCATCCTGGCCAGGAACCCAGAACAGCAGCAGCTGCCACAGGGATGTCTCTTCTTTCACATTGATCATTTTGTAAATACAGAGGATCAGCGCAGCTGTACAACTCACAGCTCCAGGGTGGAGGCAGCACGGCTCACACCAAGACGTTCTTGGAAGCCTGGTGTCAGTCTGCAAGTTAGTTTGGATGAGAGGATCCAAAATCCAAGTGGCAGACAGGATGCTTAACAAACTGATGCAGCCTGAAGCACAAGAATACTCTTTTTCTGGTATAGAATTACACTTATAGTCAATTCTGCCTCAAATAAATGTATCAAAATGGAATACAAATACAATACAAAAAATTTGCTATGCCGATAGAAAGCACATACAAATAATTGGGATGGAAATGTTTATCTGGAGAGTGACTCAGAGTGGCCTGAAGAGAGAGTGGCATCAACAGAACTTGATATCAGTGTTCAGCTGACTTCTCTGCTCTCAGAGCTGTTGGAGGGGAAGCAGATATATCTAATATCAACCCTAACTGCTGGAGCTGCAATTCCAACCAAAATGGCAAGGTGGAAACAGGGGTCACGCCTTGACCTTGTAAACAAAGAAAACAGAGAGCGTAATTACAGTCCCCACAAAACAAACATGCAAACACGGAAGGACAGCAAGAGGACTTTATCCCACATTCCAGCTGGCATTTCTGAGGTTTATTACAGAAATGAAGGTTGGTAAGAAGTGTCACACAGTTAATGTCATCAGAGAGGAGCGTGACCTTCACCAACCCAAGTAAAAATGAACTTATATAAAAAAGCCACTTAAAAGATGAGGTGAGAAATGAGATGAGACCAGCAGCCATTTCTGCTTCCTCTTGAAGCAGAAGGAGAAAAGGAAGGGAAAGAACTTCACTCAAGCCTGTATGGGGAGAAAAACGTGACCTAAAGTCTTCTACCACAGCTAATCCCTCCTCTTTCCATAGACAAATATGATTGGATTTAAGATACAAGAAAGTGAGATAGTACCAAGGAGTGTTTCATTAATGCCACAAATCTGCTTTCTGAAAACCAGAACTGAGGTACTGTGGTTTAGTTACACGTAAATAGACAGCAAAACACACCATGAAAAGTTGCACCTCGTGTCCATAAGTGTTGTGCAAAAGAATCCAGAGTTTTGCCTGCCTGCATTTTTTAAAATTTTTTGCACTTCCCCTACAGCAGAATGTCCTTTAAATGAAATGTCGTAGCAACCAAAATACCATCTTCAAACATCATTTCATCCTTGTTCTCCATCACTTTTCCTTCTTTCCTGTTTAATGTGGTAGTTGCTCACATTTGATATTCCTGTTAATCATCACCACAGCATTTTGCTTGTTTTTGCCATGAAAGGTTGGACCAAGGCTCTTGAGTTCTCCTTCCAACCTCGTATCCTGTGATTCACCTCTCCTATTGCTGCCCTTCCCAGATTTATCTGACTTTATTTCCTGAAAAAAAACCAAACCAGGGACTTGACACAACAAGTCCAAGATCTATCAATATTTTGTGCTCTGAACTGTGTGTTTTACCAAACACATATGAAAATGCAAAATTTCCATCTCGACAGTCAAAGGTCAGTCTGTGGTTCAAATGAGCCTGCACATGGCTCATAAAATAAAAACATTAATAGTGGTTTAGTCCCTCAGTTCTTCATTTCTTTGCAATTACACCTGGTACTAAACCAGGAACCCCAAACCCAACAGGAGAAACTGAAGAAAACCTTAGAAAAACTAGAAATCTGCATCCACTGCCAGATGGTGTACCAGCAACAGCAATGAAAAAAATATTTAATGACAGTAAGCTCTGAAAGAAAGACACAAATACTAGAACATAAGGTTTTTAAAGCAATTGCTTAACAAATTTATAGAGGGATTAATAAGACACATCTGCTCGCTCTAGCTGGAAATTCTGTCAGTGGCCCAGGAGTTTCTTTCAGTCCCACGTTTGTGTTATTTCATGAGAATCTCTTAATTTACTACCAGTGTTCTCCTGTGAGGTAAGGAAACACAAATCTTTCCATTTCAGCAGGAAAGGGGGGTTTGAGAGCCCTCTCTGGGCTCCCAGGGGAGGAGAATTCAGCTGCCCCAGTGAGCAGAGCCTCAGCACCGTCACACGCTCCCTCATTTCAGTCTTGCCCTTGCTGCTCAAAGTCTCCTTGTTGAAACACTCCCTTTATTGTTTTACCTACAGTCAAGTCTCAAATTCCACACCTTCCCTGGCTGCTGCCAGACACCTGCACACATTCAGAGCTGCCCCTGCTCTCCCCAGGAGTCAGAAACCCCAAGAACAGTCGCTGTTTTAAGTCCTCCCCGGCCCTACAAGCTCATTTCTGTTACTATTTACTTCAGCAAATACCAGCTGCTTGTTCTTCCCTTCTCCCACTTAGCACATTTTCAACCCCCTCCGCCCTCCAGGAGGGATGCTGAGTTCTCTATAGTGATCCCAGGAACGCTGCTCTCCCCACACCAACCATTTTCCCCTAAGTGGTTTCATCTTCTCTCTGATGAAATAATTGCCAATTCTGCCTTTCCCAAGATCAGTGAATCTCAGTCAGCCCCCATTAGTGTAACTCCCTTATCACAGCACACAATATGACTATCAAAATTACTTCCTGAATCCTTCCTGCTCTTATTAACAAGTTAGAAACAGCTTCTGGATGGAAGAGTTTTAAATACTGATACGTAATTCACAGTTTACTGCACAAGCCTCAGAACAACTCACATGAACTTAAGTACATCAGGCTCTGTGCCCAAATTCAGCTGCTCCTCTTCCACCCCAAAGGGAGACAATGTGTTAAAGGAACCAGCAGAGTGGCTTAAACTAAACTTTAATTCGAAGTTCTTTCTAAGGCAATCAATCACGCACTAAAAAAACCTCAGAAAAAATTAGCTGCAAAATTATCTTAGTCCTCCAGCTGCTACAGATTCATAACCACCTTCCTGTTTTGCAGCCTGATTCCAGGGGTGAGCTTCACATCCAGGAAATTCATCACCCCAGTCCTGGAGCTCCAGTCCTGCAGCTGTGACAGGGCACAGAACAGGGCATTGCTAAGATCTGGCCCAACTTCACTGCCAGGTAAACCCAAATTTGCTGGAAAGGTTAAATCCCCCCCTTCAGCCCAGTACAAGTGCACAGGCTATTTTTGTATTTTTTGAATTAAACAGGTCCTGCAAGGCAGTGCCATATGTCCATGATCTCCTGACTGCCCGTGTCAGAGATCCTGTGCAGGTTCATGAGAACCAGGAGTGCAACATTCCTGCACAGCACAGCCAGGGCTGACCCCGAAAAAGCCACCAACATTTCAGCTGGCAAATTCCAGAAATGAACCATCCCTAGTTCATTTTAATCCAAGGACTAGATTTGAAGGTGCCCAGGCACGCTTTAAATGCAACAAATATGATAACGGCTTTTCTTCTCCTGTAGGAAAGATAAGTCTGGTAAGGAGGAAAAAAAAATCAATTTTTGTCATGAGACAACTTTAAGTTAATTTAACAATATTTCAGGATGACTGCACGTGGATTCTCAGACTGTCAACTACACAAGTTACAATCCCTTTACAGTCTCATGCTGCACCTTGGGATCTGCTCATTGTTTTAAGTCTCCTAAAATTAGTTTGGAAGCCCTGCTTGCACATGGCTTCTTTCCTCTGTTTGTCATAATTTTACTTGAAAAATGATCACATAAATGCTTCTAAGTATGATCAGTGTTTCTGATAAAATTAGAAGGTGCTTTGTGGTATGATGGTTATGGTTTTAATTTGCTTTTATGACCTAAACTTCCCTTTCGTAGCAATTAATTAATCCAGCAACAGGATTTTATAGTTCTCCTGGAGGAAGGAGGATTCCTGGAAGTTTCTCTGCAGAGGACAGAGATGTCTACATGCACCCTTGGTGCTGCTCCAGTGCATCTCCAGGTCCTCTTATCTGCAGCTCAGGCCTGTGTTTTATTCAGAATGATGGCTAATGCAAACCTCAGTCACCATTTCTGCCTTTCTTTTTTTTACACTCATGTACAATGCCTTTGGGAGCTGAGGTACCACAAAGAAAATGAACTTGAAAGAATATGGTCCCATCCATGCAATAAAAAGTTTATGTTTGAAGATATTAATTTCTTCTTACATTAGTGACATAAGGATAGAAGGAAAAATCTGCCAGCAATCAGCAACAGAGAGCTGGGAGAAGAGTCTAATTTGAATCCTCAAGGGAAATTTAGCCAGACAAATTAAACATCCTAGTCTTAGCTGGTCAACGCATCAGTAAAGGGCAATGAGAACCAAGTTTTGGATTTAAAACCCACCACTATCCTTTTACATCCAGGGTTTGGCCTTTGCTCAACACAGAAGGACACAATCTCTGCTCACACTACCTTAAAAAGCATTTTCTGCCTCATCCTGGGCTTAAAGAAAGACTTGAAGGCCTGGCAACAACAGGACACGTCACAGGACAAGGGGAAAGCCACCACCATGCAGCAGAAATACCAAAAGATACCCTGGTTAGCAAAGATTTTTTTTCCAGTCATCTTTAACTTCCTACTCCACAGTCCTGAGAACTTCCAAGCACTTGAGGGTCTCTCAGAAGAGATTTCAGGGCTGCTGGAACTGTGTTTATCTGGATGGTCCTTTCAGACCTGTCAACAGGCCCCTCACATACTATTTAAAGGCTAAAGTTTCTTTGGAATTTGCTCTCAGATTGGTGGAAGAGGTGGCATTCACCTGGGAGGTTTGTGGCCCTTCCCTGGGAAATGTTACTTAATTTACTTCAGAACATGCAAACAGGTCGGAAATCTAAGAGAAAGCATACATAAAAAATGAGTGGTTTTAATTTTGGGACAGCAAAAAAAATAAGCTGGGTTTTAAAGTCTAACTCCTGAAAGAACTCAGATTTTAAAATCTTTATAGTCTTGTGGAGAGGTTTCCATCTAAGTAACTCCATAGCAAGGTGTGAGTGGTTTTACACATCGATACCACGCTGGAGCCTATTTAGCACAAAATCCTCCATTTTCAGGGGGCAGTTGTAAGAGGTGTTGTTGCCAGACTTTTAGCATTTTTTCTGTCCTGCAGCCCAGGCTCAGTGCACTGGTGTAACACCATCAAGGGCCCGAGGAGACTGCCAGGAGCCACTGCAGAGCTGTACCTGGGGACCAGAGGCTGGGCAGGAGGACCAGCCCCAGCCTACAGAGCTAACGGAGCTTGTTTCACTCATCCTGGCACTCAAGAGCCAGAGATTCCGAGTGTGCTGGTGAGTAAAAGAACATCTGCCTGATAACATCCATTTCACGTGAGTTACAAGTTTCAGAGAGCAATTACACAGCATCTTTGTTCCTAATCCAAATCACATGTTTAAACCATTTTGTGATTGCACAATTATCTTGTTTTATGAAGCAACCCAAACAATCATTACACCAGATTTGAATGCCACTGGGTATTTTCAATTTATTAACAAAAATACAGAAGCCAAGCCCCCAAATATGACGGGGAGAAGCAATGGGAAAAGGATAACAAAGCAGTGGTGAAAAAAACCTTGCTGGGAAAACACCACTGCCCACCTCAACAGGAGCAGAGATGCTCCCAGCCCTGCTGCTTTGTTTTTGCAGGATTATTAAGCAGGCAGGAGCTGCTGAGGAAGCAGAGGCAGCTCATTCCTAGCAGCTTCCCCACAGCCCTCACCTGGGGAGGACACAGGGCCAGAAGAGCAGGTCCCCACAGCACCACACAAATCCAAACACCAAGAGGAGCTGCTGCACTTGAAACTCCCCTGAATTTTTGGTCCATGCTGGGATTTTGGTCTGCACACCCGGTCCAGCCACGCAGCAAATTCTAAATTATACATAAGGTTGGAATTGGTGGGTTTTGGGTGTCTTTTCCAACCTTAAGGATTCTGTGAATCCTTTCCCACCGAAAGTCAGAAGATTAGAGAGACAAACACGTCATCCCTCTCTTTGTGTACTCAGAGACTTCCCATGAGCTGTTCCAGCAGAGAGCTAGGGAAGGACTGCAGCAGGACTGGGCTCCCTGAGTTACTTGGGGATCTGCAGCACAGCCCAGAGTTTTCTCATTCGGACTTTATCCAAATGTAAAATTGGGAAGGGGAGTAAGCCAGATGCTGCCTTGGAGAGAAGAGAGGCTGAGTAGACAAACATAATTCTGTTTCTCAGGAATTAATTCCCACCAAAACATATTTCTGCCACATTGAAATTGTAATATTCGGCTTCCAAATCCACAAAACTCATTCCAAGATTATTCAGTACAAATTACACCCTTAAAAAAAAAAAAAGAGCTATGATTTATCATGTCTCATTTATATAACCTCCATTTACAGTCAAAAGCTAATTTAGTGTTTTCTAACAGAAGATTTCCAATGTTACTGTACTGAATTAAGCAGCAACACTGAAAAGTCAAGGCCAACTCTCAATCCTGAGCAGGGCCAACAACCAAGACTTTAAAAGCTCACATGCACCTCCCAGGTTTCACTGCAGGAGCACAAACACGTTCCACACAGGAATGACCAGTCATGACCTTCACTTGCAGAATGACAGGGACTCCAAACTTCACTTTTTAAGGTGAAGCTCATCATACCCCTCTAGGCTTTGGCAAGCTATTTGAAGACTAAACTTTTTCTTAAGAGGTCAGGGAATACATCATCCTTGCTGTACAACTTGCACTCTCAGCACCCAACTGCTCAGTGCAGCTTTCATTCTTCCGCCCCTGCTTGGACCTGTCTTTGCTTCTCGTGATTCCCAAAGGCTGGCAGAGCTAAACTCTGAAAAACTCCACCAAACCAGACCCTCTCACAGTGAAGGAGAAGCCAGGGGCAGGGACTAGCAGGCTGAACAGTGCACTGCAAAAACCTTGGCAATGCAGAAGGATCACCACAAAATCTGGGTACATTCTGCCCGATTGCTTGACAGCACAAGGTGGGAGCCAAGCAGGGCTGCAGCCTGAAAACTGTGGCAGAAATTGAGGGCTGCAGACATCAGGCATTTAGAGAGCAATGAAAACCACAAACCCCATAGATAATTATAACCAAAAATAGGAGCATACTGATTTTCCTACCACTAACACTGTTAGTAAAGAGCCATTACTGTGTTCAGTCTTATGGGGAAAAAAATGTTTATGGAAGCAAAATAATGTAATGATTCCTCTACATTTAGGAGATCTGAGGTCCAAGGAACACAGAAAGCAGTGAAATATGTGCTGCTCTTATTTTTGTTTTACCACTGAGTAATTTTCATGAGCAGAGTACTCAGACATCATTTCCCTTCTGTAATGTTTAAAAGATGTAGAGCACAAAAAATAATCCAGCATCAGTACAGGCACGGACCAGAGGACTGAAAGGTCTCCCAGAGCTCTAACTTTTTAACACTCTGATTTTCTGGACTTTCAGTAGAGCTTATATAAGTCTATATTATTTGCAAACACATTTCCTCCTGAGTCATCTTTTATTTACCTTTTTTCTCCTCCCCGACTTACAGAACCAGCTTTGTGACTAAACAATTTTGGTAAGCCTTGCAAGCAACAGGATTAAACAGTGTGTGCTGGGTGAACTACAGACAGAATTCATTTGTCAGATCCCCAGTGCCCTGACTTTAATCAGGGGTAATAAAGCCAGCAGTATTGCTAATCCAATCAGCAAGACCAATGAAAAACTAAATTTGTTACTGCAGTTCAAAAACTGCCCTTTCACTGTGCAAAGCAAAAGTGGAATGAAAATCTCTCCTTTTCCTCTCTCACTCCAAAGGTCCCTAATGAACAGAAGAGGGAGGAGGCAGAGGAGTTGCATATCAAAGCCCAGTTGTCCCTTGAAACCCAACTTTAATTATTAATACATGTGATGTGCTGAGCAAAGACAACACGTCTGAGGTCCTGCAAGCTTACACTGCAAAATGCAGCGGTTGCAAAGCTGCATCACCCAAAGCCAAGGAGACTGCCTTTTCAAGAAATTTCTCCCAACGAATTGTTGACCTGAATATTTTTCTACTGTGTGCTGAAAAGAAAATTATTTTGCCACTTAAGGTACTTCTTTTCCCAGGAAACTGTTCTCTGTGAACAGCTGCTTCTTTAGTTCCGTTTGCAGAGGGACACGGTGCAGCTCAGAGCCCTGGAAACCACAGAAGAGCTGCAAGGACAGAGCAGGTCAGGATGATTAATGAGCACTTGCTGACTCTGCTGGCTCGGACTGATGCCAGGAGCTTCTCCAGCTCACCTTCAGCAGATCCCTGTGCTTGGAAGCAAAGCAAAAACTAAGGAGTGGGTATATTACAGCTCTACCTCCCCTACACTGCTCCAGGAATTACCATGGAACCACAGAACAGCTGGGGTTGGGAGGAATCTTAAGGATCATCTCACTCCAAGGGACACTTTCCACTAGCTCAGGTTGGTGGTTGTCACTATTTTAGGATGGGATATGATGAATATTTCAGTTACTCACAATATTTGTTCCAATCATTTACTACACACAAATCCATGGGTCGGGCACAGAAGCATTTCCCTCCTGGTGGGAACAGCTTTTACAAGATTCTGTGCTTTTCACACTGGAGGATCCCTTGCCTCCTCAATGGCGAGGTATCAGCTTCCCAGGCAGACCTTCATGAGGGCAAGGACTACAATAATAAACCTTTGATGTGTCATAACTCTGTAGCAGATATCTTCAGAGGGAACCACAGCAGTGAAAGAGCACCACAGAGCTCACCTCCCTCATGTCCTGTGCTCCTCATCCTGGGCTGCCCACACCTGCTGCCTTCCAAAATCTAAACTAAAGCATCACTGTGCCTTTTGCACGCCCAGAGAAAGAAAATCCAGTTAATGTCAATCTCTGTCAAAGGGGGAGCTTCCCTCAGAGCTCCTGTTTTTATGGCCACCAGATCCTTAACTTCCTTTGGCTGGTTTACCTGACTGGAAAACAGCCCCTCTTAAGTGACATGGTCAAAACTGAGATGCTGGAATGTATTTGTAGGGAGAGTTGTCACTGTATTATTGAGCTTGGTTTTCTTCCCCATCAGGCCTCATAACTGCAAACTTTTCAAGAAATGAAGTGGATGTGTGTCTTAGCATCACCTTCACTTGATGTTGTGAGGCTTCCACAGATATGGGAACTCCCCTGGTCTGTCAATCAATTTTTAAAATTATAGACTCTAAGAATGTGGCTGAGAATGGACAACTCTTAAAATAACTTTTTAAACCTTAATAAAATTTCTCTCCAAAGAACAAGAATTTTTTTAATAAATTTTCAAAAATACCTGCCAAAAGCAACATGGGTGAGAAGTAAATCCTCGTCTCACTACAACATTAAATGCTCTGCAGCTGTGCTAAGATCCATCTTCTGGATCAGATTTTGAAGAGGTCCAGTAATTGTTATAAATCAGTAATGAGAGCATAGAAATGGTAGGATGAGTTGGCATTAATGACAAGATGGCAATGCCTTTTTGGAGGTTTTTTTATTAGAAGCTACATTCTCACCTATATCATTGTTTCTTTAGCTGGAGAGGTTGTTCCAGACAACAGAGCAGCTGTTGTAAAATATCCACTGCTAATACTTTAATTATAGCCACATCATCATTAACTTGTGCTCTCTCAATCTGCTGCCTCCACCTGTTATTGTTAAGTTTATATTTATCTTATTTTTGTACCTGGGAAATAAATTATCTTCCCGTTATGTAGCTTTACATTGCTCAGCAAAACAGAAGCCTGAGCATGATCAGGACCATCATATGCTACCAAAAGAGGAAAAAAATATATTTTTAAGTTTTCTTTCAGGTTTCTCTAAGGCTACTCCCAAGTGATGTAATGACTGAGGAACTCCAGCCTGCAGGTTAATGTAATTTCACAAGAAGGGAGGCAAAGAAGTTCATAAACACTTAATAAAGCCCACAGGCGCTGATGAAAAGCAGAATATACATCAAATATAAAGCCTTGTTCAGGATGCCAACCTCTTAGCAGGTAGGCACTGCCTATTTGAACAGATTTTTTTTTTTTGTGCTGATGATGGTTTAATGAAGCAACTTTTGCTAGGTGTTCAAAGAAAAATCACTGTCTCTTCATTCTGCCTTATTATCAGAGCCCGTGGATCACTGAAGTGGAAGCTCTTTTGGTCCTCTGAGTCACAGCAGGAAGCCAACACACAGCCATGAGCTGATTGAAAGTCTGAGATACAGACTTTGGAGCAGCTCCTCAACAAAGGTATGGTTTTAGAAACAGTGACAGACTGTCTAGAGCTGGAGAGAAAATTGTCACACATGACAACCCCAACACAAGTCCCTGACACCTGTGAGCTCACTCAGAAAAGCAGGGAAAAATTCGAGAAAACTTTCTGAAACTCTCTCCAGACAACAAAATTACTTCAAATTTTCCCCAGACAACAACAAGGTCTCAATTAATCTCTATTCTGATAGACTGTTTCTGGGCATATTTGTAAATGGCCTAGGGGAACTATAATTAAGCAGTTAACTTGATGAACAGCTGCACTTTTTTGAAAGCAGTCATTAAAAGTAAGGACAGAGTTACCTGCCTCATTGTTTAACAAGATCTATTAGAATAAAAACATGAAATAGTAACCCTGGAGGAAAAATAATTCTTCATAAAATATTAGATGGTTGCATTTGGTTTCCCCACAGAGTTTCCTTCTAGGCTCCATATTTCTTTGGAAAGAAGGCAGCATCTCATTACTGCTCCTGTTCTTTTCAAAGAACAATGCTGGTGATTTAGCTAAAGAGAAGACATTCCAAGGAAGTGGGTGACCTCTAAATCCTCCTTGGATATAAAAATTCAGAAAAGACACATATGGGTCGCAGCTTCCTGAAATTCTCAACGAAAACAATATTACCTAAAGTATTAAGATGTCACACAGTCACAACAGAGGTCTGTTATTCATAAAACATTTCATCTTGAGTGGTTTTCTAATGCTCACTTATAATTACTCAAAATTTTATTCATTTATAAAAACTATACATTCATTAGCACAAAAGTTTTTCATGCTGTCAGGGTTCAACAAAAAAACCCCAACAATCCAGGATGCTTCAGTTTTGGAAAAAAGTTGGCTGGAATAGACAAATATATTTTAGTTTCTTTGTAGCCAATAGTTCTATCAAGCTGTTAAAGAATAGATAAAATAAAAGTATCTGAAGAAATAGTTCATCCTTATTAAGCTTCATGAAAAATTCCTATTTATTTCTAATATCTTCTATTGTATTTATTTTTTCTATGACCTTGGTTAGGGGTTAATGGGAAGACTCTACTGATTTCCACTCATGATGGTGCCAGAATGTTCCTACAGGGGACATCAAAACCCAGTGCAAGAGAAGCACCACCACTGTTATTTTAAAATATCAGTTTGCCTTATCTAACACAGTCACCTTTGGTGGCATGAAAAGTCTCTTCTCTGTTCAAACACAGAAAGAAATTAATTCAGTAAAAGAAAAATAATCAGTCGAGAGGTCAACTTTTCATTAGAGGGACAATTAGAGCCTGATCTGTTCCCAAAGTAGCAATGGAAAGACTTAGGAGTGTGTGGCTCACACTGAAGACAGAAGGAGTAAAGAAGCCCTGACCTGGGTGCACTCTGCAGGTTTGTTTCAATTTATGGTGTCATTAATCTGAAGGGGGAGGAAGTGTATTTCAGCTTTCAGCTTTGGGCAGGTTTGGTTTAAGGTCTCATTTCTGCCCCGCTGCACTTGACTCCAACCAAAGCACTGCACACTTGATTATTTACCACTGCCACAGCACCAGTCAATGAAAAACCACTTTTCTGGAACTGAGAAAAACAGTCTGCCCAGAGAGGGCGTGGAGTGTCCCTCACTGTAGATATTCCAGAGCCATCTGGACACAATCCTGTGCTGTGTGCTCTGGGACAGCCCCGCCTGGCCAGGGATTGGGACCACTGACCCACTGTGGTCCCTTCCAGCCTCACCCAGTCTGTGAAGAACATTCTACAACCCAGAAGTCTCGTTTTCAAAGCTGTCAAGCTCACACACCCCAAATGAGTTCCCAGATGATTTTGGTGCCAGCATTCCTGAAAAGCCAAGCTCCAGGAGCTACCTGTCCTTCAGAAAAGGGAGCAAGTAACCATCAAAATACATACCCCTTGATGGCAAGGGCTAAACCCTGCATGCACCAGCACATAGGAGTTTCAAAAATGACTTAAAATAGGGAAATTCGGCATAATTATTGCTCTTCTCACCAAGTCACACATCCACAAACACTGAACAACAACGTGCCTCAGTTTCTCTCATTTATGACCCAGTTTATACAACAGAGCTGCCACGTGCTTACAGATGGGGTAACCCCCTTACAGAGGGTCTGTCATTTAAAAGCCATGAGCGTATGGATGCCTGGAGCTCAGCCCTGAGGGAGGACAGGCAGACAAAAACAATTTGGCACCCGGCCCTGCAGTTCCAGTGCCTCTGCAGCAGTTTGGATTAACCGAGGAGCTGCAGCAGATGAGGCTGCATTCTGCACCTCCCTCATGCCACAGCTTTTGTGGGAACAGCAAAAAATATCCTCGAAGCTCTAACCTTGTGCGAGCACGAAAGGTTAAGCAGGCAAAAAATCAGGCCAGATAATGAGAGGCTGAATGAAGGGAAAAGAAACCTTCCTGGCCGAAGTATTCTCTGCTTCTGGAGCAGATAACCAGTCAAAGATCACACAATCTGGCCCCAGAAGATAAAGTTTCTGGTGCCTGTTCAATGCAAAGGCTTCTGCTTGTTCAGCACAGTATTTTTTCTTGTATTTGTTTCCCTTAGACCTTGGTGATCTTTCCTGCATTCAATTGCTCAGCTCCATTTCTCATCGTGCTGTGTGCTACAAAAGCAACTATTCAGGACTTGGAGGTGCTGAAACTCCTTATCTTGAATTTTAAGGACAGATTACACTAACCTCACTCACAGTGAGCAGTATTTTGTACAAAATGTATGTACCACCAAAGTCCCTGAGAACACCAGTGCTACAGAATATGGCACAACAGGAACAGAGATACCACAAAGGATGGCAAAGTTTCCTTGGCACCTCATGCTGCCTGATAAATATACCAATGCAGCACAAAATTTAATGCATACTGGAAGTCTCTGACATTTATTACCAAAAAAGATTTGCATAATAAAATCCATACTTGCACCAGAAGAACAGGGCAAGCTGCATTTATAAAAATCTGCTCGAATTAACTGGTCTGACAGTTTTTCTCTCTGTCTGGATTGAAAGATCTTGTAATATTCTGACCAAACCCAAAGGGGAGGGTAGGCCTTTCTTGCTTTGGAATAGATTCAGATGCCAAACCACAGGGATTGCTTTGGCTCTAGAAAACCACGTCTTCCGAATTTCCGTTCCTGGCAAGAAATACAAGAGGTAAATCACGAGTCAAAAGGAAATACGATGTCATTTCCAAGAAGACAAAATTGCAGGACCTCATCTGTTAAATATCAGAAGAGTGGGGATGAGCAGAGTAAGCATTTGTGGGCACACAGAGACTTCCCAGAGCTTTCTCTCACAGATGGAGCCGGGCTGGAGACTGCCAGTCCTGCCAAGGTCGGGCTGGATGGCAGGGCCACAGCCCAGCCAAGCACACCAGGAACGAGCTGCCAAGCAAAACTCACACCCTGACCTACAAATCGTGCCCATCAGAGGTCTGCAGGTGAAAAACAAGCAGGGAAATTCTGCAGTGCAGCTCACTTGTTCAGGCTGCGTTCAGGTCCATCTACAAATCGTCTCCCCACGGCTCTGTGCTGATTCACTGGCAGAGCACTTTATTGTGCTGAAGGTGAATTTTGGAGTCTGTGCAGGTGCAGCACACCGTATCTGCCCCAGAAATCCCATCAGCTCCCTCACAGATGGTTCTCTGGGCCTTTATCAGCCCCGCACCACAAACAAAGCAAAGGCTTCAGCTGAGCAGAGCGAGCCAAGAGAGACCCAGGATTCCTGGCACCCACAACAGTGACAGAAAAGCTCTGGAGGCACCTTTTAACTAAAACCATCTGTGAAGGTATATACCTTGCCACAGCATTTTCTCCTCTGCACTGGGTTTTTTTTTGGTTTCCAGCTTCACAAATTATCTTAACCAAAATTAGTGTGTGTGTATATGGCCCAGCCAAGAGGTTGCTTTTTTCCCTCATTGCTTAATCTCATGGATCAGCTACCAGAGCTTATCTGCTCCAGAGATGAACCTTTTTTATGAAATCCTTGAGGACATTAACATCAGTATTCCTTAAAATAATAATGTAAAAAAGTTATTTCCTTCAAACCTTGGGCTGGGATAAGCTTTATCATTTGTGCTTTTCAGTACACTCCAAGTAGGACTGTACACAATTTCACAATAACAAATTTTCTTATTTTCCCTGAAGTATCATTAGTTTAATACCATATTCTCATGGCTTTACAAACGCCACTAATTTCAATCACTTTTTGTTTCTTTGTATGAAGTAAGTAATGACGAGAAGTCAAATTAGAGACCAAAGGAAAGCACAAAAAGACACAACCTCACTTTATTTTAATCAGCCTGTATCAAACCAGCAAAAATATGGTATCATTTAGAGGTCTCAGCTGTAAGAACCTATACAAAAACAAGCCAGGTGCCTACATGGTACAGTAAATTGCCATTTCCAGCACTTCCCACACACTTTGTGTTATGTTAGCTCAGGTCCCAGGAGCAGAGTGGCTAAATTAGCTAAAAAAAAATAGCAGCAGAGTCTGGGGGAAATTCCAAGTTAACACAGCTGAGAGCACACAGCAGTGAGAAACTGTCCCCATCCTGAATTAGTTCAAACAAACCAGAAAGCAGTGCTAGGAGGTGAAAAACAACAACACAGCCAAGCCCAAGGAACTCTCCAACACAGAGCGATCTTACAGCCACGCCAGGCTCTCCTGACTGCCCTGGCTTGCCCCAGGGACCTGCCACACCATATAGCAGAATTCTGCAAGGTTACCCAGCGGGTTAGAAAAGCTCCCATGCCTGCAGTCGATGTGTTCCTGCACTTTGCAAGGGGGGCTCTGTGCAGGGACCTCGTGCAGAGCAGCACAGGACCCCAACGCCCTGCACGGCTCCCCAGCACCGCTCAGCTCGTTCTGCAGACGTGGCTTTTGGGTGAGAAACTGAATGCCTGCTCCCCCCAACGCCTGCTCCCTCCTCCTCTCCAAAACACCAGAGCTTTTGGCTTGCACGATTAGCAAGGGCTCTTCCAACTGCTTGGATCCATCAGCCAGGAAACCCCTTCTGGAGCTGCCCCTCTCTGCCTCCTCCCTGGCAGTGCCTGGGAGCTTCCCAGCCCTTTTTTCCTCCTGCCCACAGGACAGGAGGTTGTTCTGTTCCCCCTGCAAATGTTATCCATTATCTGTCACCACAGGACAACGATGCCTGGTGCTGTGTAAACACAGAGACACTCTCCTGAACAGAGGACGTACATCCACTGGCTCTTTGTGGATAAAGATAAATAGATTTACGGAATATAGATGCTGCCCTAAAGTAACCAAGCATTAATACAGTGAAATAAGGACAATACAATACTGAGCAATGGTCTGTACAGTTTTTATCTATCATGAACAAGAAATTAAGGCCTTTGATATACAAGAAACACTCTTACAGACTTGAATCCATTTAAAATGGATTTTGTTTAGAGTCACTTTCAACTCTTACTGCTTTCTTACAAGCCTCAGGACTTCATTTTTAAACAAGGAACCCTTTGTTTTCTGTCACACATCCACAGTAGTAAAAGCCAGATGTGAACTGCAGAGTCTCATTAAAAGCATCGTTGCAAAGAGGTGATGGAAGCTTAGAGGACTTATGACCAAGCAGGGAGGTCTGTGATTCCAGTAATGGTACAAGAATACATTTGTCAGAGAATAAAGCTGTTTAATGTGAAACAGCCTTTGAACTTTCAAACATGTGTAGTCCTGAGAGCACCGCTGTTTGTAACAGAGTGGCGAGAAATAAAGATAACCAGTATTTGTTAGGTTTATTTTACCCTGCAAACCCTGAACATAACGATGGTTCCCAGACAAATAAATCCTGTACTCCCAATACTGGTTCCAAAGTGAAATGGCTTTTACCCAGATTACAGCTAAGACCTCACCAGGCTGGAAATATCCCCAATTTACACAAATTGGAAGCCTGAAGTGGGAGCAAAGGCAGCTCCCTGCTTGGAAACATTTCCACCAGGGCCAGCACGACTGAGGCACATTTGGTGGTCCAAAAACTTGGAAGGCAGCATCCCTACTCCCATTCTGGGACAGATGGAGGGATCCAGAGCTGATGTTCCACATGGTTCTGTTTCTCTTCTCACAACAATCATGCTGACAAGGAATATAAAACAAAATGTGGAACCAGCAGAGTCAGGGCTTTAAATATCCCTGGGATTTGTGCTGTGACCACTCAATGTTGCTGATGGGGCTCTCTCAGTGGTAATTAGGAGGATGCCCTCACTCTGAAGGCCCTTGTGAGCACTTTCTTGATTCAAATGCTTAAAATAACTCAACACTTAGGGCAAAAACATACACAGGTTAAATTAACACTGCAAATTCAGCTTTCAACTAGTTAAGTCTTCAAACTTTGTGCCCTGTAACAGTCAAGTTAATTCAGTAAAATAGTCTGCCCTCTTCACATGAAAACTCCAAGCAGCCCCGTTTTCCTAGATAGTCATTTAGTTCAAATAAAGCCACATCTCCCCCTTTCTCTCTCTCTGAGGCATGAAGAAGACATTGCAGCAGAGAGAAACTGGGCAGATTTAGCAGTTCAAACTTATCTCCTCTTTTCGGGACGATGTAAGTGAATTTAATCCAAAAAAGCTCTATCATTAATACGTGCTTACAGGCATTTCCTTGAGCTTTCACGTTTGTAGAACAGTGTGAGTTATCATATCAAAACCTTAAGCACCAGACAGGGAAAATGGGAGCAGCAATGCCTATGATTAAACATTAAGATAAGGTGAGAAAAAAGTTTCATTTTCACACACGCACGTGCATTTTTCTTCAAAAAATAAGTGCTAACTTTTACCAGCCTTCTCAGCACCACTGCTGACTCTCCTTCTATTAGTTCTACTAACCACGATTAAAAGGGATGAAGTCCAATTCTCCTCTTTGTGACTAACAGAAAGAAAAAGATATCAGTGATGAAATATTTCCATCCGGTAAACAAAGTGCCAGGGAAATATCAGAACCACCGTCAGCAGCAAGGCAGAGATTTCCATCCAAAAAATCTCTTTTGCTCTAGCTATCTGAAGTACTTAACATTTTCTTCTCCTTCAGAAGAGGCTGCTTGAAAGGAAAAATAATTCAGCACTGTCTAGGCAGAGAAAGAACAAAACTGTACCTTATTATAGCAAAGAACTATTTGTTTCATTAAAATGACTGTTTCCTGAGTTTCAGATATAAAAACTGTCCTGCAAGTACCACTATCAGGAGTGACACAGACAAAAAAAACCCCACAGATATTTAACTAGTGATCCAAATCTAAGGATGATAGGACGTACATAAATTTTAAACCGAAAATCCTCGAGGCTTTTTTTGTGAGGAGTTATCTAGATCATCTTTTTTAAACCGAAAAAAAGCAGTTTACTGGCAGCTGTGTATCAGACACAGCATCGTTATTGTTGTTTGTTATCTACAGCTCGCACAGACACAGTATATTAATAAACATCCCCCTCGTCTCCGGCACGCTACAGCTTCCAGTCTGCAAGTGTCTGCATTAATGTTGTGATAGCTGGACTGAAAACCCTGCCCAGGGAAGAGATTCCTGACCCAAATGGCTGGACAAATTCCTCCTCCGAGACCTCCCCCAGCACACGGGCTAATTCTGGAGCAGCTGATAAAACAGAGACACCTCCTTGGGTATGCAGAGCGAGGGGATGCTGCTGACAGAGACAAATTTCCTACAGATAGCGCAAAAAGGGAACGCTCCTGGCGCAGGGGGCACGAGCACAGGGCAGAATAACAAAACACGAGCCACTCATTCCACCTGAGCCAGAGAAAAGGTGCATTTGTTGCGGAATAAACGGCCTGTTAGACATGCAATCAAAGGTTGTAATTAGCTACTAATTGTAGCAGCCAGGATCTAGTCATGTAGGCACTCAACAACCCAGATCTCCATTTCAAACAAAAGTTCCCGTAGAAAAAATATTTCGGGGGGGGGAAGAGAATTGGCACTTTCCAGTGTCAAGCATCAGCAATTAAAAGCAATTATAGCCAGAGGATTTGCTTGCCTGCATAATCATATTCACTCCAATCTGTCTGCTGGCTGTACCAGGGGAGGGTCAGGCAGCAGACAAACACAGAGCTGCACAGGTCAACTCAATTTATTTGGAAGTCTCAGTGGACTTCCAAAACGAAGAATCCTTCTGGAGAGGGAATGTGTCAGCCAAACGGGTCTGCAGCTAAAAATGTTTGAGCTTCAGAAAAGAAGATACAAAAAAAGTCCACGACGAAGCACAGAAGATTACTAGTTCTGCTCACTGTCAGGCATTTGATTAATTTTCTCAAACTGACAAGGTGGGGAAAAAATGGAGATCAAAATAATTGTTAGCAACTAATTAATTAAATATTAAAAGGAGAAAACGTGAGGACAGACCCTACAGCAGGTAATAAGAGGGAGCACACACTTGACAGTCAGAAAAACTAAGACCCATCCAGTCCCTGGGGTAACTTTTCCACTGAAATGAACTGCAGGAGAATTGCTTTATCAACTCCAGCTTGTATTTTCCTCGTTCTCCCATGGCTTTGCTCAAAACAGCAGCTAGTTTACTGCTTGCTCTTACTTAGACATAAAATACTAAATCGGCTTTTCCACAGAAATTCAAATTCGAGGTATTCCAATTATTTCCTTGCATGCACTTTTGAATGGACAAGCTAATTAACAAGTTGTTTTGATGTTTTAATTGGACTCCAACTCCTTTGAGGACTTACCTGCAGTGGGGAGATGCCATGTTTTCTGTCTCGGTATTATTTGGAGAGAACAAAAGCTACTGCTACATCTTCTTTTGCCTACCGGGCACCTCCTTGCCATCCTGGGAGGTGACCTCCAACTCTGCACATGACTTTTTTCGGGTTTTTTTTTTTTTTGAGTCCAAGTGCTGCAATTTCCCTTGCTCATTTCCACACAGACTTGGGAAACCCCCGGTCTGGGTAAGTGGCATTTGCAGCCAGATCTCAGTGCTCCTTCTTCTGCTGCTCCTTCATCTCTGCGGCATCAAGTATTTATTTTCTTGCCTTTCCTTCCTTCCAAGGTCCCCAACAGCTCTGCCCAATCAATCAAGATGTCAGGCTACATTACCCATATGATAAAAATAAAAGCAAACAACTCTCCTTGCATATTGTCTTACACTGTCTCTCACCTTGCAGGACCAGGACTCAACTCTCCCTGAACAAAGCTGAATCAAAAACCTCTGTAACAACTTTGTTACTAAGAAGCTCTGCTAAGATTAGGTTGTGGATATGACAAAAAACACAACCTAGCCCAATAAATATCTTAAATTCTCATTGGTCTTCTACCTGTCTACTGTCTTTTACATTTAAGGTGTAATTCTGAGCAGTGATAAGCAAAATTCTTTTGTATTTTCATCAGTCTCAGGACCTCAGCCATAACTGAACTCCACGGTAATGATGTTTAAGTGAAACACCATAAAAAAATAAAATACTTTTTATCCTTACAATTTAAACAAGAAATAAATCTACAAAATCACATCTTTCAGTAGAGTCTGATGCCTCCTGTATTTTGTCACTTTTTTCCCCCAAATCACAAGGAACATCCTTCTCTTTCTCCTTCTGGCCCCCACCCAACCTTTGTGATTTGGCAGTTCTTTGCATGTTTACACACAAGCATTGTATTTTCTAGTGAACCAAAGGAAGCCTTTTCAATATCACAACGAGGGACAGTGAACTTACTTATGCTAAAATGGTTTTATGAACAATATTTGCAGTCCTTGTAATGTTTTTAACTGTGGAGTACACAGAGTGTGCCGGGCAGGCACTGTGCATTAATCCTACTGCCAGAAGAAGAAAGAATTTCTCATTGGAAGCATCTGGTAAAAGCACACTAGAGGCCTTGAAATCATGACTGGTGCTCTTACTATTTGCAAAAAAAAGAGTACAAATACACACTAATTTGATTTCCCTGACCCTGTTTGCCCAATAGGAACCATCTGCTCGTCTTCATCGACTCCTATCCACCCTGATCCAAGATCACAAATCCAGCAGCAATCATCCCTTCTTTGTCTGCAACGTCTTTGCATTAACCCATAGCAGAAGATGAAATAAGGAATGCTAAAATGAGCTTTAACAATCTATAAAATTCTTCCATTACGCAGTTTATGGCGAGTGATTATCGCTACACTTTGGATTCCCATAATGAGTTACTTTCTTAATAACCTCCTGAGGGCATCATAGAACAGAGTCAATGGCTGAAAATTATAGGGCAAACAAGAGACAGCTCCAAGTCGGTGTTTTACATTCAACAGAGAAGCAACTGGACTGAGCTGGGCTCTGCATCCTGAGCTGATTTCAGCAACAAGCCTGAATTAACTAAGAGAAGAATTAGCAGAGTTCCTCTCAACTCCACTCAGCAACGCCTATAGCCGTATTTTTGTCCTCTGAAAGTAGAGATTTAAGACATTCAAATAGCAGCAGGTAGAGCTGGTGTGGAGCACCAGATCTGCACGAAGAGGAGGAGCTGTGAAAATCCCAGGTTCTGGCCAGCACACCATTACTCATCCTGGACAGCTGGAATGGAAACAAGGACCACATGAATCATGCAGGCTGCTCTCTAGGAACACACTGGGCTGCTCTGCACAGGCCATAATAATAACATTTGTTATTCCACAATGGACTTTTAGATTAACTGTCTTATCTGGTTTTACGATGCTGCGCTCGGCGCATTTCAACGCAAGGTAAATCACTTCACCAGCCCTCCACCAAGAAAGCCACAGTAGATCTTCCAGGAAATAAATATTGATCAAGCCTCTGTCATAATTACAGGCTCTTCAGAACACTCCATTTGCACCAAGGAAGTTTTGCCATCATTGGGGAAGCCTATGCACCTATGCAATGAGATCTACTATCTCAAAAATTAAATTGGAAGAATAACTTTAACTTGAAGTCAGGTTCATATGAGCATTGGCCAATATTTATTAGAGCCCTAAATCAGGTTCTTCTGTAAATGATAACCAGTGAACAGATGTAGCATTATAAAGTCTAACCACAAACGAGGAGATGCTGCAATATGCATAAATTCTTTGAGCACTTAGCTTAATGTAATTTTTCTGGGGTGATTACAGGTGGCAATGCAACAAATAAAACCTAGGAAATAATTTTCTACATGCTGGCTTTTTTTTCGGGGTTTTTTTACTCCCAAGGATGGCAGTCACAGAGGCACAACCTTTGAAAAAAAAGTAATATATTTATATTATGCACAAGGTTAGCAGAGTTTCTAAAGCTCTTTCTGTGACTACACTTTCTCATTCTCGTTAGCTGTGTAACAGTTGTCAAACACCTCATTACAAGATAAGCTCAGTTTTATTTCAGAAACCGAGGAACAGACAAATTAACTGACAGCCCCAAGAACAAATTGGTTGTAAGAAATGGGCTTAGAAGCTCCTTTTTATAATCCCATGAAACACCTATCTCAAAAAAGCATCATTAATGAATTTTCTCAGATGCAATCTTTGAAAAATCCTAAGAGGTGAGCAACACAAAAATGTAAAAATAAAAATAAGTGGGCATAAACCTGCAAGATCTTCAGTTATTTTTGAATCTCCAGATACAAGAGAAGCGGAAAAATAACACAGGAAGGGAAAACATTACAAGAACAGTTCAACGGATAAATGTGTTCATATCTTAAAGGAGTTAATAATTTACAGAATGTTAGAAATAATTACTTGTTTAAGCAAGCTACCCACTGGACAAGTTTTAGAGCCATCAGGGATTTTTTAATTCAGTGTATAAGCTCAACTCTGATTCAAAAAGAAATATATTTCACCCTGAAAATAAATTGTAGACACGATGCTCTCTTTGAAATCCAGCACGAGCCCCCATCCTGCTGCAAGGAACGCTTTGGGGGAGAAGCTGTGTTTCAAATTTATTAATGATTCCTCAAGTTGTTATAGAAACACAACTGCAGCAAGGCAATGTCTAGAGACACGAGTCCCTTTCATGTTCCCTGTCAGAGCAGCTGGTTGCTGAGGTTACCTAACAATGGAGGAACTTGTACATCCAATTCCCTCTCGACAAAGGCCCCACAAACCCAGGGCTTGCCACACAACAATGCTGGCCAAAGCAACCACTGGGCTTATTTACAGTGTACAGGTTTAGGAAATGCTGCTCTCAGGTTTCTGCAAATACCTGGTGGCCATTGTAGCCAGGATCAGCTCTTCAAAGAAGGCATCAAAAAGCTTTTGCTGGGGAAACAGAACAGGATATTTCTAAAACAGGCTTCAACTCCACCAACTGCTTCAGAACTTCTAGCATGTGCTAAATTCGTATTTGACTGCAGGACAATGCCGTGCTCAGTGAGACATTTAGGGTGAGATCTTAAAAGGCTTCCATGCACTCTAATACCTTCAGTCAGGACTTGCAGCTCCTCTCAGGAACAACTCCAGGAATGAACAGGCAACCTACGTCCATTTAACAGACATTTAGCATGTCCTGTTTGCTGCCAGCAACAAAAACTGTTTTTGAAGGGCTATTTCTCCTCTTCAAAAGGCACAAGAATTAGTGAGGAAAGCTGAACAGGCAGGGCTATGAAAACAGTGAAGGCTCTGAAGGGGAAGCCAAAGGAGGAGCAGCTGAGGCCACTTGGCTTCTTCTGGAGAAGAGACTGAGGGGAGACCTCACAGGAACCTACAACTTCCTCAGGAGGGGAAGGGAAAGGCACTGACCTCTTCTCTCTGGGGACCAGGGACTGGGCCCAAGGGAATGGCTGGAGCTGTGTCAGGGCAGGTTTGGGTTGGATATCAGGAATGGTTCTTCCCCCAGAGGGTGCTGGGCACTGTGGGCCTGATACTTCTGGGACTGAGAGATTTTAGCCTGCTAGCAGCTGCTGACTTTCTCCCAAGGAAAAATTCCTCAAGAAAACTTCTTCTCAAAACAACTCTCCTTTCTCAAAACAATCTTTCTCCAGGTGGTGTTTTGCTTTTCTAGTTCTCAAACATTTGAGCTGTTTCTCTAATCAATGGGATCAGAGAGGTGTCATTCCTGTTCACCAATCATGTTAAGTCTGTATCAGAACACCTTATAAAAGGTAGTAAGAATTAGACAATAAAGCTTTTTTCTATGCTCTTTGCCTTCTGAAATATTTAGTCTCTCATCTTTTTTCATGTCCTACAACAACAGGCACTGCCCAGGCTCCCCAGGGAACGGGCACGGCCCTGAGGCTGCCAGAGCTCCAGGAGTTTTTGGACAACACTCTCAGGCACAGGGTGGGATTGTTGGGGGGTCTGTGCAGGGCCAGGAGTTGGACTGAATGATCCTTGTGCATCCCACAAATTGGTCATTCAAAAGAAATAAAGTTTCTTGGTACTACAAACTGCAATCAAGAGCATTTGAACACCTTGCAAGTGAGATGGGATGAAACACGGAGTAGAGAGGAGAAAGCAAAGGAAACAAGAAAAGGAAAGGTTTGTTTTCTTGATTAAAAACAGATTTCAAAAGGAAAGCTCAGTTTAACTACAGTCAATGCATGCTCTTCTATCAATTCTAAGGGAGCCATGACTTCACTCCCAGACAATTATGACATGCAACCAACTACTACATCTTCTTTTTCCTTTAAACAAGGGGAGAAATAGTAAAATGAAAAACCTTTGAGTCTGGCAAATCCCGGAACAGCAGCTGAATATAAATGAGGAGATAAAGGATGAAAAGTGTGTTAAAGCAATTCTTCAACGGGCTGGAATATAAGAAAAGTTTGTGTTCTCACTCCACGTCCCCAGAATGGTTTTTGCATAGCTGGAATTACAAGATCATGGCTGGATGTGGGGAGGTCTCTCAAGGGTGACTGAACAGCCTCCATGGATTTGGTAAGAAACTCCTACAGCATGTCTGTGAGGGGAACATACACGTGTGTGTGTGTGTGTGTGTGTGTGTGTGTGTGTGTGTGTGTGTGTGTTACACACAACCACATTTACTAGAAAGAGACAATACTTAAATAAACAGTGTGAAACTTCATTGAGAATTTACCATTTTTTAAGTTCTCGCAGTAAGGTCTCTAGGCAGTGTTCTTTGGAACAAAATAAAAGCTGCAACTGCACTCTGTGTTTTTTTTCCTTTGACCTCTCTGTACTTGAAGCCAGGACCACACGAGTTCTGCATGGGATGGGATTTGTGCCAGCCCTTACCCAGACTACAAAGGGTTTCTGTGCCTACCTGGCCTTTCCAGGGGGCAGGCACAGGCTGTGGGGCCACGCTGCCATAGCCAGTTTGCATCCAACACCCTTCCAGACACATCCAGAAACACGTCCCTGCTGGGAGAGCTGGCACGGGGTCCCAGCCCAACACACACAAACCAGTACTGGTCCCAGGATAAAGGCACTGGAAGAACACTGTACCTGTGCAGCCAAAAGAACTGGCCTTCCCTACAATTCATTTATTCCAAGTGTTCAATTCTGCACAGAACGAAAGAGGCGAATGAATTTCAAAATTAAGAAAAGTACGCTCAGCAGAAGATGCTCTTGGTGGATTTGGTTTCACAAAGAAAATGAGTCTTTGCTTTGTCAGCCTATTCTCTGGAGCCTTTCTACTCATCACGTGTCCAGTCCTCAACACAACCCTCCTGCTACAAGTCATAGTGCCTAAAAACCCCAGTTCAACACTGAGGAATGCAAGTCTCTACTCAGAGCTCTAAAATATTATAATAAAAGGCTATTTTTCACAGAAGTAGCATAAAGAACACTCAGTAATTCCAAGTGTGTGAGTTGTGTATCATTTCTGTGTATGTATCATTTATATGATTAAAGCAGTGATGACACATATGGCTAGAACTGGCAGGCTTCACTTAATGAAAATACTGAAAAATTAAATGCCTTATTTTCATTATGTTGTTCAGAGGGTCTGGTTGCCTCTTCTCCTGGCAAAACAGTCAGAAATCTGGATTCACCCACAAATCATTTCTTGCAAATGCTTGAACCATGGACTAGAAGGGAAATTCATCCCAAGCCCTTCCTACCCATTCTCCAGCTCTCTAACTAAAAGATCTAGGGCTCTGAGAACACTCTTTTATTTTCTTTAGTGGTTATAGTTCAGTAAAGCTGACATAATCCAGAATGGCCTGAAATGAATAAATCTGCTGGATGAGATCCACAGATCTTTCAGTCTGGTCCAATAAGAAAAAAATTGCTTTCACTCAAATAAAAAAATTGATTATGAACCTGTCTTGAGAATGATTCCTTAGCAGAGTATTCCAGGGCCTGGACAGCATGCCTGTAACAACTGCAGCCCCATCCATGCAGATGACTGATGATCTGAGAGTCCAGTGTGCCTTACTGACCTTTATTTAAACCCACCACAGCTACAGAATTGCTCTGGAATTCTCATGGAACTCCTCTGGCTCCATGTCCAAATGCTTATCAATAGGTTTCCACCAGGCTGGGGCTCTCTGTGCCTTGTGCTGCTTTGTGCTGCAGACAGGCAGGGATTTAGGGAATGCAGGTGTGCCAGAGCATCCTTTAAAATGGGTTTTAAATGGCACTGCACCTGCTCAACCAGAAAGCTGGGCCAGTGGGAGGTATCTCATCCCCAGGAGACCCTGAGGTGTAAATTAACTGGGTACCTTCCTCCTTCCACAACACACTGGCTACTGCTTGACGTAGCATCAGCACAGGAGGACTGAAAGCTCCTTCTCTGAAGAGAATTTCTGCCACAAAACCTTTCACAGACTGCTTTTCAGACTCTCCACTTCCAATTACACAAAGAGACCTCAGACTGGGGCCAGTAAAGCTGCTCCTGATTTACAGCGATGGAAATAAGAGGAAAATTTAGCAGGAGAGTTCACAGAAAGTTAATTGGCTGAACTTACAGGCAGAGAGACTTTCTGCATCAGGCCGTTACGGAAAATACAGAATTAAGAAGAAAATGATCCCCTGAACTTTTGAGCACAGCTCAGTCCACAAGACAACACAAGGGGAGACAACAGCAAGTGTTCAGCTCCAGCACTGGCTGAGTCAATTCCCAGTGTTCATCTCCAAAGCTGAAAGCAAAACTGACTGCCAGAGGAAAAAGAATAATGTATATTTTATAGATTCTCCCCTGCTGCATTCTCCCTCCATCCTTCCAACATCCATTACAGCCACCACTGCCGGGTCCTGAAGGTTTCCATGCCTGGGGAGGAGAGAAGGGTCTGCAGGGCAGAGTGGAAGGTGGCCCAAGGACCCAGCCTGACAAGGAGCTCCAGATGTCACAGCAGAGTCCTGCTCTGTATTACAAGGCAATATTCACAATGAAGTGGTAGCAGTGGGGCAGAAGGACAACTTTAGGCATTAACTTTTCCTCTTCCCCTTTTTCAGGGCAGCCTAAAACCCATGCCCTGCTGCCATTTCCAGTGTTAGGCCCTCAGAAACTGGATAAAATCACACTCAAATTTTCACACAGCACATGGAGGGCAAGTGTTTGAAATTCCCACTAAAGAGAAACAGATGTTGGAGTGCAGCAGTGGAACCAGGAGTTGCATCACGGAGCAGGGCGGATTTTTCAGAATTATTTCAAAGCCTTTGGAAGACACGATATTTCTAGAATTAGGCCAACTTATAATAAGATGAACATTTTTAACATTAATACAGAACAGAGCTGAAGGCTCAGCTCTCATTACTATTGACTGTAACACATTTCTCCTGAAAAGGGGTGATGAGAGAAGATGTGTTTTCTTTCAGTGCCAGACATGCACATGGACCTGACGCTGAAGAAAGTGTTTCACAGATTTCCCCAGTGGCTGCAGCTATGATCCAGAAACTGATCCTTTAAGAGCATTTAGTCATAACACTGGTTCTTTTTGAATAAATCAAACCAAAGTGGCCACAGCATTAGCTAAGACATTGAATAATTTTGCTTAGGACCGTATTTACTAGGGCTGGGAAGAGCCTACTCCACTGTTACTACAGTTTCTCTGGCTTTTAATAAGACTGGAGTTTAGAGGGAAGGTGGCTTTTTCTATCTTGGTTTTGTTGCCTTTTTTTTTTTTTTCCTCTTTTTAAAAAGTGATGCTGTAATTCAAATCCTGGTAACCTTGGAAACAGCCTCTCTCCTCAAATATGTCTGTGTCAATTAAAGTAATTGGGACACTCCAGCTAATGGTGCTGAGATTTCAATATCCAGGCTAGTGCCAAAGCATTAGTCCTAAAGGACTTTCTGAGAGTCTGAGACACAGATCCTCAGAAAAAAGCATGTCTTGGAAAGGTTCTGCTCTTCCTCTGAGCATTTGTAAGGAGGATAGCTGGGAAGAAGCTACCCTTAAAGAATCTGTGTGTATTCACAGTGCCCAGAATATTCAGTGATAGTGAACTTGGAAATTTTGTTGGCATACACCTACAAATAAACTCCAAGCAAAGCAGGAAAGCAGCATTATTACCTTTAAGATTGACTAAAAAACACTACAGCTTTACAGATTTAACCTTTTTTCCTTAACCTTTGATAATATGTGTAGGTAGACATGCACACACACCCCTCAAAATTACACATTCATTAAGAGACGACCTCTATCCCCACCAGCTTTATGAACAAACAATGCTGACTTTACTAAAGTGCCTTGGGCTATCCTGAAAACTGGAATACAGCAGGATTCCCACCTTGTAACACTGGTGGCTGGGAAAAAGAAAGTAAGAAACTGCTCAGAATTTCTCACGGCATCCAAAAGCAGCTCCTTCCTTCTTTACTGAAACCACAAAGACTTATTTAAGAAAAGGAATACCCTCTAATATATTTTGAGAACCACAGACATCAGTCAATCAATCAGCTCAATGACAGGCATCACCACCTTTCTGCAGATATACTTTAGTAAAACCCTTTTTTTTGAGAGCATACAAATCTACCTTGAAGTTCACCCCCACAGAATCATTAGATTGGAAGAGACTTCCAAGATCATCAAGTCCAACCCAACCCCCATCCACAAAAGAAGGCATTAAAAGAAATATTTCTTCCACCAAGGATACTCACTGTGAAAATACTGCCATGCAGGACTGGTAATTAAAATTAACTTTTAAAGTCTGCTGGAGATAAATAGCTTTTCAAGGTATTTTAAAGATATTTCTTTTTGTATATTAAATTATTCTATAGCAGAAAGTGATTTTTACTAAATGTTTTTTTGTTGTTATGCAAATGGTAAAGTGACTAAGCCACATTTAAAATCTGTCCTTTCCATTCCTATCAACAGCAGAGAAACAGAAAGAATTACATAGCCTTTGGGAAAAATAATCTAAATAATGATGGTTTGAAATGATTATGACTGGGTACTTTAGTTGTCACACATAATACAGGCAAAGGGAATAAAATAAGAAAGTCCAAGCTTTGAGCAGTCTTTTCCCATATGAAAGATGCACTGTAATTCTTTTTCTAAAGCACAGATGATCCAGGCCTTCCAGGCTGGAAGATCAAAACTGGCCAGCAAATGGGGTGCTCAGACCTAGGCTAAGGTGCCTAAGTGAGCCTCTGATATTAATAATGGAAAAAGAGGGGAAAAAAAAAAAAGAGCAGGCAGAAGAGTGCAGTAGCTGAGTCAGGACCCACACACACATCACTGCCAGCAAAGGCACAAAAGATCAGAAAAGTCACAGCCCAGAACTGTTGTTTCAGTCCCTTTGGGATGTGGGGTTATTTATATAAGAAATCTGCAATACAATATGGAATAACTCCATCCACAAATGTGAAGTGGGTCCAAGTCTGCAGCAGAGCAGCTGCCAAACTGGGCTTGGACAGCTCAGCTCTAGAAGGGCATTTTTCAGTTTAAAGACTACAATAATCAAAATCCTGAAATGTTATGCCTGTAAAACCCTTTGGAAATATGCTGTAATAGTCACTAAAACCAGCACAGATGATAATGCAAGTTTCAACTTGTTACAGTTTGAATATGGAAAAGACATTCTAGTCACTGAAAACCCAGACAGGAAGGGGTTTTGTAACAATTCACTTTTATAAAAGTAGAAACTTGGTAGTTTCACTCTTCAGATGGGTCCAACTGTCCTCCCACTGAAGGAAGCGGAGTTTGACACTCACATCAGCAGCAGCAGAATTAGGCTGTAAAGCTACAACTGCATATAAACAGCTGTCAGACAACCACATTGCAGAATAAACATAAACCCAGAATTAATTCAGAGTAATTATTTATACAGGCTTAAGTGAGATCAGCGTTGTGGATTCTTTTCATTTGGTGAAGATAAAGATTATCTTTGTTTTATTACCTTCTTTTACGTGAGCAGATGCTGAATACTGTATCTTGCTGTAGAACATTTCATAGTTTAGCCTAAATATTTATACTGAGTTTCATTCTGAGGCAAAGTAGTTGAAACTCAGTGTTTTATTTTACTGGTTTTACTTTAGAATAGAAGCAGTCATGTTCTCAGCAGAGGAGATTTCAGTGCTGTACTAAACCCATCCTGCTGACCATCTCTGAGAAGAGGCCCAATACAGTGGATTGTGCCAATCAGATCTTCCAGAAAGACCAGCAGAATTAAATTTACAATAAAGGCTATTGAGACCTTTCCAAGAAAAGCAAGCTTGTTTAGTTTTTAGATCATTCAATAAAGCATCTCTCAGAAAACACGAGTTGGAACCCAGCTCTGGTGAGACATGGAGGAGGCATATGCTCGTGCAGAGCAAAGCTGCTCAGAGAGCAGCTGGAGATCCCCGGTCTGCAACAACCCTGAGAGCCCATCTGGAGGGGTTATGGACCCCAGAGCCCCAGGGGGTTCCTTCAGTCACAGAACTGGGAGGCTTTTGGGATGCTGTGCTGGCACCAGCCAGGCTGCCAGGCTCGCATAGAGCCAGGGACACGTCACACTGTGTGACTGGAGGGCTCCTCACCTCAGTCAGGGCTCTGAAAGGAGTCACAGTGACCACTGAGGATTCGTTCAGCACCTGCCCCAGCAGGGCTCTGCTGAAGTTAGAGGTGTTCTCCACCTGAAGCAGAATAAGGGAGATCTTCAGGTCCATAAACACTTGAATTTCGTGGCTCTGCTCCAAATCAGGGCGAGATGAACACAAAACATCCCTGTGATCTTGAGAACAAGCTCAGAACAGAAACCCTGATGCCCAGCCAGGCCTACACCACAGCATATCTTCTCTCCCACTATTTGCAAAGGCATCTGCAACCTCAGCCTTCGCTGTCTCTAATATTCAGCGTTTTGTTCACTTCAGACTAAGTGCAGGATGATGAAAACTCACGAAGCATGATGGTGCCAAAAGAAAAGCTGCACCACCATTAATTGCTACACGAGCACATCAGATCTGTCACGAGCAGTGACATGCCAGGCATAACAAGCATCTCTGAAGTCAAACTCCCCGTTCCTCTCTGCCACAGAACAGAGGATGCTGATGACAGATGGGCAGAGTTAAGCAAGCCGACCGGCCAAAATCCTCTAGCTGCGTTTCACTGCCAAGACCAGAACCTCAGTTTACAGCAGAAACCACTAGCTTTCAGGCATCAGATAAGGAAAAAATCAATAAAAAATTAATGGTATAAATAGTAAGAATCAAAAATGAAACAATCATCCATTCATCTGGCACCTATTCCTAAATTTCTCCGCTGGCTCCAGGACTATTCCCTCTGCCTGCATAGTCCCAGAGCCACGTAATTGCAGAACTGCCACTCCACATCACTTAGCACTGCTATCCACTGAAGTCAGACCTCCTCTTCTCTCTTCTGACTGTTCTTTATCCTCTCCCCCTGAACTAGGATGTACTTTTATCCTGCCATGCTGACTGGCACCAGCCTGGAGTCCCTGGACAGAGAGATTCAGTCACACCTCATGTATGTGAGGTCTCCCACCACTTCCAGCAGGAGGTGATCATTTCTCATTTACTCCACGGTGACAGCACATCTTTTACCAATTACGAAGCTTCCAAACATGCTTAGGGTGTGTGCAGTCAAGAGGGACCCTGCCAGACAAAGCCACTGTATATAAAGTGGTATTTTAACACTTTGCCCCTGCTCTCTCCCAAATTCTGCTGGGACAGATTGTTTCAGGTTCACCCATCTTAACCTGAACTTGCATTGTTTCACATTTAAACTTCCCAGTGATTTCAGTCTGAGCTGCAAGTACCTAAGTCAAGAAGGTCCTCTATTTTAGCATGGTTAATGGTGCATCCAGTCTTCTGCTGCCTCATATCCCTCCCTCAAGGTCAGCAGGGCTGAAAAGCGTCTAAGTCAGGGAAATTTCAGCCAAAGTCCCTTCAAGTATCTGCAACATTCACATTTTCCTGCCTATGAATTGTAACAGCAAGTCACAAAGCACTGCCATATTTATATAAACTTGCATTTGAAGCTTAAATCTATTCGCAAGAAAATGAAGACAATGATTTATTTAAGTATGAAAAAAGAATGAGATCATTACAATTACACTACATCAAAAATGGCAAGAAACTTTTCAAACCTTTTTTTTTTTAATATTGGCAACTTGTGCAGACTTACTTCACTATTCATTACTATCTGGTCAAAATGAAAACAATCAATAGCAAATTTCTACCAAAAGAAAAACCTAACAGCACAATATCACATTGTGTGCATTAAATCAATAGCCCTCCTCAGTTTTAATGTAGTTGCTGCAATACTTTAAAGAGAATTTTGAAATGACTATTTTTTAAACCACAGAATCTCACTTCCTTCATTGTGAACTGAACAGGCTTTTAATGAGTGTTTCTCCATACAGATGAAATTCTCTGTAAGGGCTTCAAAGGGCTTTGCAATTATCAACATAAATAAACCATCCACATTTCTAACATGCACTTCACAGATGGGTAAGAAAGTCTGAAAGCTGCTTGCCCCAGACACGGAACAAGCCAAGGACAGACCCATGGCAGAGGGGCTAAGAGTTCATTTTCTCTAGAAAACTAAAATGAGCCTGATGCAGAGTTTAAACCTGGCAAAACACCTGCCACACCAAACCTTCAGAGAGAGGGTGTGAGAGGCCAAAGCCAACACAAGCAGCTCCTGCTGGGCTGGGCAAGAGCAGGGATGGGGCAAGTGTTCCTGAGGAACACACACCTCTGTGCTTGTGCTGCAGGGTACAACCTAAGCCATCACTGCCATCCCAAGGGCTGGAGATGATCTTTAAGACCTGGACACCTACAAGTAAACAAGGCCTTCCTGGCTCGGGAAGCAGAGCAGGTGCTCCACAACGCTCTGCAGAAGTTTTGCACCATCTCCACTCACACTCCAGTGCAGTAAAGCACAAGAGACGCTCCCCAGGAGATTGCAACATCCTCGTCGGAGGGACTGCCACACACAGCCGCCCACCCTGAGCCTCACAGCCCACACTGACACCCCACAGCACCACACACAGAGGGAAAGGGAGAAAAAACGCTGCAGTGGATGAAACAGGAGCCTGAACTGCCTCGTCAGGAAAGGGACTTGAGGAAAGTGCTGGATAAAGCAGGATGTCTGTCCCTGGAGTGAGATGACAACACAGCAGCACGAGAGGAACCTCCAGGCACTCTGCCCTCACACAGCCAGGCCAGATTTATCTTCTTTTCCCCAGGACTGTGTACACTCGAAGACACGGACACTGATGTGGTTTCTGGATGAGCACAACGCCCCATCCTTTGTCCTCCAGCTCCAGTGCAGCAAAGCTTTGTAAGCCACCAATTAATTTAGCCCACAGACATCAGAGTGTCATCGGGAAGAGACTGGCACATCTGGCAAGCCAGTGCGTTATGCAGGCAAGAGATCTTCACCATCACTAGTTAAAAATCTCACAGGTTTGCTGTTAGCACGGAGCAAGGTTAATAATGACCACGCAGAAAACCTTTGAAACGCTGACAGAAATATGGGCCTCCCAACAGAGCAAAAAATACGGCCTGCTTAAAACTCCTGTGTCAGGAAATCTGATATTGGACAGGAACAAGCCCAATAAAATAAATCAGGGGATAGTTACTAAGTACCTGTGTCAGGGTAAAGGGCAAACAAAACTCACAGCACAAAACACACTGGGATGAGCTACAGGCATATTCTGCTCCTGAATCCCAAGGCACAGTGCTACCCAGAGAGCAGATTTCAAATCTGTTTTGATATTTATAAGATAGAATGTGCTGTTGCTGTACACACTTTCATCTTGATGCATTGAAAAAATTATTCTATTAAAAATAAAAGAAGGAGATACTGGCATTGAATTTGCATTTTTTTGGAAGCTTATGTAAATGAACATTTATGAAGAGGCCATGAGAGCAATATAGCAATTCATAAGGAGAATTTGCACTAAGAGAATAGTCCTGGTTCAAAACTGGGACTGTGGTTAAAGCTGGTTAACCAAGACCATGTCAGAGCAGGTTTAACCTCACTCAGTTCTTCTCCCATGCATCCTCCCCCACTCCAACCTGTGCATCTCCCTTTTCCAAATGTTTAGGTGCACCTGAAGCTTCACAAATATGGGTGTCTGGATATTTTGGGGTAGTTCAATCGTTTTTCTTTAGACAGTCTTCCTCATTTTAAGACTCAAAGTAGTGAAAAGAACCAATTTCTGGGATGCAGTAACAATTCTGAAGTGCGGAGCTCACAAATTACCTGACTGGGCTTTGACAACAACATGCTTGTAACACACCACCTTTTTAGTTTTTTGAGGCTCTTTTTTGGTTGTTTGTTTTTGTTTTTTTGGTGGTTTTTGTTTTGTTTGTTTGTTTGTTTTAATAAAGATAGCACCTTTACATTACAAATGCTTATCTAAGAATACACAGGAATTTTGAGAAAAATGAGATGAGGCAGGTACCATCCAAACCTCCATTTGAACTCTCTGAATGGAGAGCTGTAATTTTCTGTGATATTTTCATGAGTTATGCTACTCTTCATACACTTGTCTAAATTGCCAGTTAGCTTTATCCTTCACCTCCAGCAAGCTGTCCATAGTCTATGAGAGGAATGATGGCATTTCAGGTTTTGGTGAACCTATCTGCCTTCCCATTTCCACATAGAATGAGACAAAAACAAGAGAATGTTTTCAGCAAAACTGAATTAGTTGCCCAACCCCAAAAATCCTGAAGTATTTATTCACAGATACAGTTGTTCATCAGCTCTGAATCTCCTGGCTTTATTATCTGCTTGTCAGGATGAATGATAATGCCAAGTGGCTGGCAGGATAATGAACAACTGCCAGGATAAATGGATCCCCACACAAAGCTCTCTGCAATACAAAGATGATGACGAGAGCAACGCTCAGAGCTACACCTACAGTTTCTCCCTTTCCATTTTTCCCCATGTATTGTGCAATTTGCTTCTGTCTCAAGTTTACTTGGCTGGAACAAAGGTGGAATGTGAAAGAAATTGTGGCAAAATTCTCTAGAGATGTGAAGCACACTCTGCTGCAATCAATGTATAATTGCATAGTCATGCCACAGATGAATTTGCTCTCCATGCAAAGAATTTAGCAAGCATTGTAATATATTCACTTATTTCACAGTTTTTAAGTCTGCCCTCTGATGAACATCTCTCTCTTATCTACTCTGTTAGCACATCCTCCCTCCTGTTGCTTCCCACACCACATAAAACTAAAGAAAGATTATTACAAGTGGAGATTGTGTGTGAAAATAACTCCAAATTCAGTTCCTAGATCTATTCATACAGCACCACCTTCTAGTGCATGAAAGAAGATTTTAACCACAAAACAAAGAAATCGGGGAAGAGAGGATTTCACTGAACTCCCAACTTCTGTGACTGTATAAGTATCCACTGCAAATTCAGCTTGGAAAACATCACTTACATAAACAGCCCCCATTTACAGCAGCAGCACAACAAGCAAACAAGGATATTCAGTTAAACAACATTTACACACAATTTCAAGGCTACAGGTTCCATAGGATACCAAGATCCAAAATGAGAAAATACCCAGGAAGTTTAGCATCATATTGAGTTGGGTTTTTTTTTCCCAACCCCCAAAAAAGTCACATTTACAGCTTGTAGATTATTCACAACATAAATGCAGCACATTTTTCCACATAGGAACTAGAGGCCTCAGCAGGAATTGCAAAGGCTCAGTGGGGAAGGATAAAAGTCACACTGCAGGTACATCTCAGATTGGAGCAGGTGCAGGAAGAAGAGATGGATGGACAAGTGAAACTCTAGCCATCAAAATTTCCATGGAACGGGCTATTCCTCCCCTCTTGCTACATTATGTTAATGCTAACAGGATTTCCAGCACTCACATGTGAGGGAAACGATGTCAGACACCCAGCAGATCAGCACTGCCTCCCCTAACTCCTGTCAGCTCTCTGAGCTCCCAAACAGTGAGATTACAGAGAGAAAAAGCAGATTCAGGTCAGCAACCCCGCACACAAAAGCTACCCTTGCAGTATGGATAATAGCGAGAAAAGCAATTGCCTGTGAATTCTTGGTGAAGCAAAAGCAATTAGATTTTACAAAAAAGGAAACAGTGAGAAATAAGTTTTCTTTAGAAGGATAGCACAGACACCAATTCCCCCGCTTCAGTACCACCACGAGAATCTCTCAAACGTCTGAAAAACAGGAGCAGCCACTTTTATTCCAGGTGGTCACAAAATAGATTTGGCCTTTTCAACTTTTGGCATACTTAAGATTATCAGAAAGTACTTGAAGAAGCAGAAAACAATTTTGAAATAACAGGAGCTAAAGTTTAAGTCACAACTTGAGGTTTGCAAAGCAACAAGGATGGGAAAAAAAAATGAAGGGGGGAAAGGAAAAAGAATGATAAAGACACTCAAAAATAAAAGAAATTAGAGAAATCACAGGGCCAGTGCCTCCAGGGACCACTTCATCCATTGCTGCCTCTTCTTCCACAGGAGATGTGACACAGCAGAAATTAAATATCTGCCTAGACAAATAAAAGCTGCACTTCCTTTAAGCAGAGTCAGTCAGTGCTTTCATTATTATTGGGGAAAAAAGGAAGCATCCAAGAGGAGACTTAAGAAAGACTCAATTTTCACTCAAACCTGAAATTTAGCCACCCTTCTTAGTTTTTTATGTGACCAACAAAACCTATCTTAAGTAGTACCTGTTTTCAGAGGATACCAAATCTTATGGTAGAGAAAACAGAAAAGGGTTTCCAATAGCCCAAATCATTACTCAGCTCAAAATTTAAGAGAGCACGGGAAGTCATTTTAGGAAGCAACTGACCAATGATGTTGGAAAAGTCATTTAGACCAAGTTCTTCTTCCAGCCTGACTTGGAGAATATTTTAATTTGCCTGTGGTGGTCCTAGCTATTAGTTTTACTTTTACAAGGCTCAATTTCACTTTAGAGTTTTCGATTTTCCATTCATAAAAGCTGAAATGTATCAACAACAAAATCACAAAAATAGAACTTGAGTGGTCACATACTTTTCCATAGCATTTCAGTTGTGGTACTGCCATATCATTGAATAAAATGACAAATAAAGTGAATTTTTAAGGTATCTTTGGCACACGTTTAGCCTTCTCTCATCCCTCCCTGTTCCAGGCAGGGATAGTGCTTTCTTAAAATTGCTTCAGAAACACAAGAAAGTCCAGTAAGTAACATTTCCTTCCTAACTTGTTGAGGTTAATCACACAACCAGTGCTTAGATTAGGTAATCTAAGACTTATTTGTGAGCAGTCTCATACTTTTGGGTGGAAGCAGAGTAAAACCCTGCACGCCTGACATATCTGAGCAAGAGCCAGCGAGACAAAAAACAAACCTCATCCTGCAACCTCCCAGGGGAAATCTTTACTCATTTTCATACTTGTTCAGTCAGCTGTCTCGGTGAATGACAAGGTTTTATCTCTAATGTGAATGGCTTCGAAGGCTACTTGCATTATCCATTCTTCAGCAGCTGCTGCTGAAACCACAGGGTTGCAAACTTATAATTAAATCCAGCTGCCAGCACTGTGAGTTCAGTTCTATCGAAGTGAGCAGCCGTGCCTCGTGGTTGCTGGCAAGATTCTGCCACCCTTTCTAGACAATGTAATTAACTCTCCTGCCCCTTTTAGATGAAATAAACATCAGCACTGAAAATGCTGTTAAATGACTGTAAAATAGTGTTTATGCTGAAGAATTCTGCTGCAGTCATTACACCTGAGAAAACAAATTTCTAGGTGGATGATGGCTGACAACAAATAGCTGTTTCCTTAAAGGCACTGAGAGGACACCTGAGGAGACACAAGGCACAGGATGGAAGGAGTCTGCTGTAGAAAAGGTGACAGGATACACATTAACACATCTACTCTTAAGCCTTAAAACACAGCCTCTGGCATAAAGCACATACCCAGACCCAGCCTGAGAGAATTGCAGACAAGGGCTGGAAAAGAACAAGGACAGGCACCACAGGCTTTCCTTTGATGCTAAAATAATTTTTAAAGGCCATTGTTCCTGGCTTAAAATAGATTTAGAGGTACCAGACCAGAGAAGTTGTAGGTCCTGCTTCCTGGGAGCGTTCAAGGACAGGGTTTGGAGCAGGCTGGTCCAGTGGAAAGCGTCCCTGCCCATGGCAGGAGGTTGAAAAACGTTCTCGAAGGTCCCTTCCAAACCTATGATACAATCCTGACTGAACAGCTCAACCCACACATTTCTAGAGGTATCCCTTTTCCCCTTCCACAGTGCAAATCTGTTCATATCCGTGTGTGGAAGTGTTTAGGTCAGCAAGAAGAATTAGCTACCCAAATTTGACTTTGTCAGCCACAGTCCTTGCAGCGCTGCTCGAGGCAGCTGCACTCCCCTCCCTTCCACGAGACACACTGCAGTGACAATGCCTCAAGAACATCTCATGGCAGGAGCAGCAATCAGCAGTGACACTCTGCACTAACGCCACTGAAGGAGAAAACAACAGCCAGCCGAGCTTTGTTTGTCAAGGGTTCTCCTGCTATTTGTACCTCTTTGGAAACACGCATCAGTCCAAAGATTTCTGAGGATGGGAGGGAAAGTGCAGCAGAAATGTTTGACCTCTGTGCACAGGAAGGCTGGAAAAGGGGAGAGCTCTCTGCAGACAGGACAATGAAATGCACAGCAACCATCTCCAGCTTCACTCTGAAAAGCTACCAAAATACAATAAAAATATTCCTAAAAGACATAACAATCTGCTGGATATTCTGCCAAATCAGTTACAATTCCATGCTGTCTAGATGCTTTAATAGAGGGGCTGCATCCAGAGCTATGTAAGCACTGCATGAACTGGGTGTTGGCACAGTTTAGCCATGGTACCTTGGGCTAATTAAATTCATCAGCATTACCTGATCAAACTCATTGCGATCCAGCTCCAATCCCTGAAGCAAGCTGGAAACCCAAATAAACCTGCCCACAGCCACACAGAGGCCAGGCAGCTGTCATGAAAGAGGATCCAGATGTTTCTAGAGACTCCAAGTCTGCTCACTCACCTTTTGTTGGGGTGTGGGGGGAAGAGAGCACCTGCACAGCACCTCTGCACAACCCTCACTCTGCTGTGACTTGCAGCCACACTTCCCCACCCAACAGCACACAAATCCAGCTCTGCCCCTGTGGTTTCTTTACTTTTCCCTTTTGCAGCAGGCACAGGGTAAACAGCCTTTTGTGGGGAAGACAAGGGGGGTGAATTCTCTCTCCAGTGGTTATTCTGAGGTTCATTTACTCCTGACATATTTGTTTGCAGCTCCAGCTCTGCTGTCTGTCCTCCTGATGGCAGCGGAGCCCGGGCTCTGCAGAGCCTTTCAGCAAGAGGGGCTGATGATTATATCCTGTCACACCCGGGAGAGAGCCAGCCGTGAGTTTTCAATCATTTTACCGTTCCTGTTTCAGGACGGCCAAGCTTTTATTCCTCAGCTTTTTAGCGGCTGCTTTAAAGGGCTTTTTATCTGGAGAGGTTCGTGTCTTACCGGTGATGAAAGGTGTTTCTGTGGACAATACTGGCAAAGAGCAGGTGGGTGTGAGCAGGGAAAAGAAGAAAGAAGGGAAAGTTTGGAGGAAGCCAAATTTCAGGATTTTTGAATCCCACCTGGGGTCTTGCTCACAACTGGAATTAATCAATTGTGATCTATCACCAGGACAGATAACATCATTTTATCTCGACCATAACTTTTTTCCCTTGAGACATTACAGATAGCTTGGACCTCCTGCAGTGATCTGTGCACTGCATTTGTCTTCTGGAAATCACTGCCCAAAAGAACATCCAACTCATTCTTTCTCATGGGTTTCTGGTCAGCTCCAGGCTTGTGACACTTCACATTGAGGTCCAATGTTACCTTCCTATCAATTTGTAGCTATATAGAGCTATAATTTAAATATACCAATCCCATTATGTTTTAAGTGTGAGGATACCTGTCAGTTGTCACCAGAGTACAGGAGACAGATTACAGAAAGGTGGGTCACCACGAGACCAAACCCTGTCAGGAAATTACTGTTTTAATAGACCTACATGATGGGGATGACAGATTAGAAACAGATTTTTTTTTCTAAATATTCAAAATATTTTTTTTTTCCTCTTTAAATGTTTTAAAAATCTAATGTGAAATCTATAGGTTTCATTAAGGTTTAGGGGTTAAAGAAATCAAGCAGTGCCTTTTTGTTTCTCAGGTTTTCAAGGCAATCAGGTCACTGGAGCGCTGAAGGACTAACTCCCCAGGGAGGCCAGAATCATCTAAAAGGCTGCAATTGAGGAATTTGCTGCATCTAAATGTTCACTAAATTTGATAAACTACTTATAATCTGAAAGACATCGGGTTTCCCCCCTTCTCCCTGAGCTTCTGGAAGGCCCCAGAGTGGCTTTGTAGATGTTGTGAGGCTTTGCTGTCCCACCTGAGGCCAAAAGAGGCCGTGGCAGCAGCTCCAAGGTCAGCAGGAGGAGAACTGCAGGAGAAGCAGCCAAGTGGAGGCAGCAGTGACAGCAGGACACCAGTTCAGCCCTGCCAGTCCCGAGCTGACAGAGGCTGAGCGCACCCTGAGGGTTACACAGAGACACAAAGCTGCATTTGCTCCGGACTCACCTGATGGCAGCGAGCTGCACACAGCACCAGGGAACGTCAGGGGATGCAGACTAAGGGGACTAACAGTGAAAACAGCAACGTTTCCATGTGAAATGAGACCCTGAGAGGGGAAAGCTGAAAAGGTCATCCTCCTTTTAGACTGGTTTTAGCAAGGGCTGAGTTGTCCAGACAACCAAAGTCGGGCTTTAAATCCAAAACCACCTGAAGTTATATAAGGGGTATTTTTCAAACGCATGCTGGGCAGTAGGACACTCTTAGCACTGAATAAAAAATAACCTGAAACAGCCTCTGAAGCAGTTTTAAATGTTTGAAATCTTCAGTGTAGGAAAATTATAGCAAAGAGAGAAATATTTATTGGGCTCCCAGATCACTTCATCAAAATCAAGGGCTTCTAATATTAAGGTTTAAAACCTGCACTGCCTATTCTTTCACTGAATTAAACCAATTTGTTTTAGAGCTGGCTGGGTGTAGAGCAGTGGCTACATCACTAACACAAAATCAAGCATTGCTTGCTGGCCACGACCAACCTGCCATGCACAAAGTAAAGACATTGAAGCCCCATCCTCTGGAAGTGGCTCACACTGCTCGTGTTTCCCGTGTGCTTCACACGTGACAGACAGAAGGGAAGTGCCACGGTCTGCTCTTAGCTTCTGATGAGATGAAACACCTCAACACACCTTGTTAGCCCTGCTTGCTGTTCAAAACACGCTCATGTTTTCAAATGTTACTCCCTGGAAGTGTTTTGGAGCCTCTAAGAGCACAGCCCCGTTATCAGCCTGACAAGTGCCAAGAAAGGGCTCATTACCACAGTCCCTAACGCAGGGACCAGTGATGGCAGCACATTCCCAGCCCACAGGATGCTCTCCAGCTGCCAGGAGCTCACTGGGGCTCCTTCAGTGCTGCAGGAAGGCCCAGAAGCATCTCCACCTTCCTGTGTGCTGCCTGCCAGCGCTTCTCCACCAGAGGCAGAGCATGGCAGCCAAAAAACCAGGCGCAGGATTGATGGATCACTGCTCCTGGGAGGCAAAAAGGAGCAGAGGAGGAACAGAACCGAGGGTCCCACTAGGAGAGGGGGTGATCACAAGGTTTCTTTCTGCCAGAGGACAGGCACTTTCCTACCCTGAGCAGCCTCATCAGTCATCTCTGCTTCCCTTGCCATGACAGGCTGGCATTTTACTAATGAGACTGAGTCATCTGAAGCAGGAGAATGACTGTGCTAAAACAGGAAAAAACCCCAAACCTGGTGTCTTTAAGGTATTACATGCACTAAACTTGAGCAATCTGAGCATAAATTCTCTTTTGTGCCATCCTCTTCCACTCTCCCTATGGGCTAATGGCAAATTTTCAAGTTAAAAAGTTTGTCTTGGGTCAAACTTCAGGGGACTCATAGCCAAAACAGGAAAATAAAATGCCAAAACCCCTGGTACAACGAGGGCCCCGCGATCAGAACCTGTTTATCCCCACAAATATTTAAACATTTTAAAGTTTCAGAGGGACACAAAGATCCATGAAGACAGAAGACATCCCCATGGGCAACAGATCCATGGCAGCTTTCAGCTTGCCATTTGCCATTTTAAAGAAGGAAAATTTGTAGCACTGGTTCATGGATTTACAGTGCCCTGTAAGGCTTGTGTAGGTCTTCAGTCTCAAGGAAGAAAAACATCATCTCTGTAAGAGATCAGGATGGCAGACAGGACATTAATCAGAAGTTGTATCAAACAGCTCTTTGCAGGAAGAAACATTTCCTGGAGGAAAATGGAAGAAAATTCTTTTTCACAGTGAAAGAATCTTTTTATTTGCAAGAAGATAGATCAGAATTCCTGCCACTTTAATCAATGGTTTCAAAAAAAATCCCCACCTTTGTTTTAAGCGGTTTTAGAGTGTGAACTCTGATCTACCTGGTCTAGGAGGTGCTGACATTTTTGTTTACCAGAATCTTTATATAGTTCAATATCTTAATAGTGTGTGACCAGAGTGAAGGCAGAGATTGACAGCTAGTCAATGAACTGATGAATATCTCCCTCATAAGCATTTCATTGAGCTACCCGTGCAGTGTGCATCTTGCCTTTATGCACACATTCCAATGCCATTATCTTACACTTAATTACTTGGGTCTCAAAGCGCCTGACGAAGGAATGAGCCACCATTATCAACATCTCATGTCCAACACAGCCCAGGCAGAGTGGGGTAATTTGCTAAAAGCTGCTGCACTAAATAGCCAAGGTCGGTGGCAGGTGGAAAAGAAAGCTGTTACCAGGTGAGCACAGCACTCAGCAGAGCACGCTGCCCCTCCTCAGGGTGTGTGCTTGGGAAGCACTTTCTGCACTCTTGAATAACCTGCATCAGGCACAGCAAAAGAACTTAAAATTCCACCTGCCTGACAGCAAACACCGGTGGAAAATTTGAATCTATTGATGCTTGATCTGTTAAACAGTGGAATATTGTATTCAGCTTTCTTTAAAGAGGACAAGCATCTTCTAAGAGGACAAACACCACGTCACCATGAGGTGACTTTCCTGACAAGTCTTCCCTGGTCAGTCCTCATCTATTTTTAAACATCTTCCAATTACACCCATTGTCTCAGTAGACTCAATTGTACTTCCTTCTTAATTATGGGAGCCTCTTGCAAAACATTAATCATGCTCGGATTTTTCATCAGTCAAGAAATTATAAAGCCTGTTCAGCTCTCACTCTGGTTTTTTACTTCATGTTTTAAAACCCATCAGGAGGCACTCGGTAAAACCCACACAACTTCAGGTTTGATGACAAAACACTTAAGAATCAAAACTAACCCCTCATTTTCCATTGAGCAATTCTATGTACACGGGGATTAAATAAACACATCCTTGTTTGTAGAATTTGGAATGTTTGCACTGGCTGCATGTCCAAGTAAAAGTCCCAGGGCTGAATTAAACAAGCTGAATGAAATTAATTTACTTCCATGTCCAGCTCGGGTGGCTACCAGGCCTTGAACAAGATTACCAGGACAACCAGTGAATATCAACGACATCAGCACTGCAGCAGAATTTATCCTTGGCACTGGGTTTTGCCTTCTCTCCTTTTTGTTACAGCTTTTCCCTCCCTTTCACTGGGACAAATGGGGATCGCAACTTCCAAACAAGTTGAAAAAATGGAAAGAAATCCAGCTTGCAAGTTTACATTGTAATTGATATAAGTCTATTATTACAAGACAAATTGCAGCAGACAATGCAAGAGACAGCTCAATCTGTTACCCAGTCCCTGCAATGGCTGTATGAAGAATTCGACCATTTCACTCATAAATCTTTCTCCAAAGTTTTCATTGCTGCTCGTGTGGGTAAAATAATAAAACCATGGAGTGACGTGTACAAGGGAGGCAGTAACACCTTTCTAAACACAATTACATTAAGTTTGTTACAGGAGCCCCGACCCTTTCAGCATCTAATCAGGAACAAGTCGTGTCCCAGGCTGCAAAAACAGCCCATGATTCCTTTAAAAAGCCATTAGCTGCTATCATGCCAATTGTGAATAATCATCTCTGCTGAGATGGCTGTGAGGCACTGGGCTGCCATCAGTCATCCTGGAGGATCCATCACAAACTTTCTTCAGGACAAAACTTCATTTCCAGGACACTGCCCTACTCCCTAACTCAATGGCAAATATAAACTCCACAAAAAGAAGAACAATTATAAGATTCTTGAGATGTACGTTCCCATTCACTTCTTAGAGTAACTGGATTTAGTAATATTTTTATACTAATTTCTTGTCCATTGTCTATAGTTCCCAGCACCCAGCAAGGAGATCATCAGAGCTGCTGCACAAGTGAGGCTTTAGAATCAGCTGCCAACACTGATGACAAAACAGAGAAGAAAAGCAAAAAGGTTGGAGAGGGGGAGATATAAAATGGGACACACGAAGGAATTTTGCTCAAATGAGTTCAAGTGCAGCTATGAAACGCCTGTGGCTCCTCCTCTGCCAGGAGACCACCATTCCAGAAGTGACAGAAGCCAAGATTACAACCAGGAACACCCCAGGGGCAGCTTTCTGCCCGCAGCTCGTGGTCTGACACCCAGTCAGAGCCTCCCTTGCCCTGAGAGGGGCACCTGGACACTCCTGGCAGCTGAGGGACAGAGTCTCCAGGGACAGGGACACAGCCCCTGACCCTTAGACAGCCTCACATCTCAGCACCAGCTCTGACACTGACATTTGATGGCACCTGCTCCAAAACCAAACTGGCTTCCCTGGCACCCATCCCTCCCACTGAACCCGCAAAGAAAAAGATGCTGGTAGAAGAGATGCCCTTTTTCCTTTGGGGTAAGTGTTGCAAGGAAAAGAGTCAAATTTACAGCCAGGTCACACAGACAAGTAGGGAGGAGGGGGCAGACTAAGCTTCATGATCATTTAAACCCAGAATGTATTGATTAATGCAGCCCCATTAAATCCAAGCTACTTTAGGAGCAACATTCCAACATCAGCCAGGAAAACTAGAGGCTATGGCTGTTAGTCCCACAGAACATTTCTTCCTCCTTTTGCTTGCACAAATATGATACAAGAACCTGACTGGAGGCATCTGCAACAGTTGAGAGGCCTTACACTCTAAATTACCTTGCTTTTGTTAGGCAGGTGAATGGTCCATAACATTCTTCCTGAAAGAAGGTTTTTCCCTTCAGAATTCAATTTATAAACTTCCTCCTGCCAGGCTGCGATAGCAGCTGCTGTATAAACCTGAAAATGATGACTACTGGAATTCCATTCAAACCTCAGGAATCAATAGAAAGCAGACAAACGACCACAGATAAAAGTTCCACCCAAGTGCAAAGAGCAAGGGCTGCAGGATACCTCTCATTGTTTTTACAGGGGCTGCAGCCACCAACCTGTGAAATAGAGACTGCACAATCTCATTTCAGCTTGAAAATGTGACCTGTGCTATCCCCAGGCTGCACCCACACAATCTGCCCGTTGGGAATGCCTCAGCTCCATGGGTATTTCCAAGCAAAAGGAGTCTCAAAAGACAACTTATAATAGCAAGGACAATTTATCATTTGCTGAGATATATTCCACTGGGTAAAGGCTTATTATAAGGCCTTGTTGGAGATCCTGCTTCCCTTGAAACAGCAGCTCTTCTGCAAGTTAATCACAACCAACCTGCCTTGGTGTCACTCTGGTTCATCTCAACTCCCCCACATAAACTTGTTTCTGTGGGCAGCAAAGAAATACCCAACCACAGCTTCACTGAACCAATATTGTCTGCAGGCAGCACCAGTTCCACTGTAAACAGCTCTGCATTTTATTTATTGTTGGAGTCCTTCTGACTCATACTGCCTGACAGACAAGCCAGGTGAGGACACGAGCATATTAGAATTTAAAAGGGAAAAAACCAAATACTTAAAAATCTGCCTTCCTTTGAACAAAGCACAATATGCTTCAGTTGAAATGGAAATGATCATTTACCTAATACAAAAGAAATCCTTTGTCCCAATCACAGCCTACTCTGAAGGAATGACTTCCTTCCCTCCCTTAAGAAGCCAAATGGATGCAGTTCTGTAATTTTGGAGAGCTTTTACACAGTGTGTTAAATTACAAGAGAACCCATTGTGGGTTTATCAAATTGTGAGCCAGTGTGTGAGACAAAAAAGGTTCTCATTGAGAGTGGGTGATAGAGTCTAAATCACACAGAATTCAGTCTATAGTATGCTAGAACACAGTGAAATGAAAGATTGGTGCATATATTATTCCAGGAACACTATGAAATATTTGGTAGTGAGCTATAAAACCTTCCTACTTGGAGATACACTAAGAAAAAAACCCATGAACAAAGACAGTGGTTCATTTGCTGCATTCTTCACCTGCTGCCCACCTGTTTTGACTCAGAATTTCCTCTCACAAAGGTAAAAACAAGGCTGAGAAATTTAGTAAGGGCACCACAGGAACATTCAAGTTGAGAAGCAATGACAGATATTCCACTGGACACCACTGCTGATATTCAGTGGTATTATCCACCACAGACACTCACTCATCAATCAAATTAGGTTTTCATCTTGCTTTGTTAAAATTCAATACCAAAAAAAACAAATAAAAAGGATAAAATTCTGGAAAATCAGAGAATGATCAAATAACCACTTAAAAACACAGCAAAGGCATCTTCAATTTTAAGCCGACATTATTAAAATATCCTTGCTTTAACAATTACTGCATTTTATCTGAACCCCAGATGCACCAGAGACAATTCCCACGGGACTCACCATACTGGCAGCGAGGACCCTGGAACCCTGCAGGGCACTGGCACACCTGGGATCCTCCTCCAGAGCATTTCCCTCCGTTGAAGCAAGTGCCAGCAGTGCAGAGCACTAGAGCACACAAACACAATGGCACAGGGTATTTTAGTTCATTCTGTGTCAAGGATCCTCCAGAACTGCCTGGCTGACACAGTCCTGTGGCAAAATGACCTCCCAAATAAGGAGGATCTCAGATTTTTATTTAAGTGCCAAGGCTGGACTGCAGCAGGACTTGATATCAAAGGTGTCACTACCTCATCAGTACAAAGAAATTTAATAAAAATAAGACTTAGATGTTACAGTTTAACTTGAAGGTGCTTCAGAGGCAGAAGGCAGGACTCAAAGCACTGCCTCAATCCAAAATAAAATAAGAAAAGCTGCCAGACATTAATTCAGGAATGGTTAAAAACCACTGATGCACTGGGAGATATTATATATGTGGAGGGGAATTACAATTCTTCCCTTCCTCTAACACAGAACACTTTTATTCACAATAACTTAAATTCCACATGCTTGAGCCAAACTTGCAAAGAGTATCAAATATAAAAGAGTAATTCAACCACTTTGGTGCCTTAAAGGATTCAAAGCAAGTCTGCACTGCTCTTTCAGGAAGAAAATCTCATTTTGCCACTGGTGCTCACATAACTTAAACTCCTTTACATCAGAGATTAAAACACAGATTGTAAACATATTTTTGACTTCTTACAACTAAACAGGTGCACACTAAATATGCAGATTCAGGCTGAAACTAACAGGAATACCTCTCAGGCTTCTTTTGGTTTATTTAACTACAAAGAAACACCCATAAAAGCAAGCTCTCTGAATGCAGCCCTGAAGTTGGTATGAAGATTAAAAAATAAATAAGAACAGATGCTAACTTTCATACAGAAAACACAATCACTGACTAAACAGTAACAAAACTAAACACTGAGTAGGCTGCCATCTTCTACTGATGTCTTGTTAACAGTGGTTGAAGTGCTGCCTTATCACTTCAATTAAACTCCATTTTCAGGAAAACATCCAATCATGATCAGAAATTAGTGATAGAAACGAGTTCTCATCAGGTGGAGAACCACAGGGTAGAAAGGCAACTGCTTCAATGGCAACAGCAGAAGTGAAAATGCCAAAACCAGCCAGACTCCACAGCAAGTGCTGCACCCAAGAAATAAGTGCCTCACTGCAGATTTCTCTGCATAATTTGGGTAACAGCAATAAATTTGGTTGGCCTGTCAAAACCAGTCTGGCACAAACGTGCTGCAACAACTCTAGTTAGAGTTTGGACTGTTAATCTCAACTGTTTCACTGTGTGGATTAAAATTAGAGCTACTTGCTACTTTTACACGAGTGTTCTTGTATTTTTAAAGGACGTTCATTCCCCCATCACTGGGGACATCCCAGTTATCAATCACAAGAAACAAAACCCTTGCATCTAGAAGCGGGGATTCAGCAGAAAGGCGGGACCAGAGGCTGTCACCTCTTGGTTTGTCCCAGTTTTGCCCCTTGTTTTGTCCCAGTTTTGTCCCAGCTTTGCCCCAACTCACAGTGCAGGCAGCCGGGCTCGTCGTCCCGCTGGGCCCAGCCAGGGCAGCACTTGTAGACAGTCTGCTGCTCCATCCTGTACACCTGCTTGTAAACCGTGTAGTACCCAGACCTGTGGGCAGAGCAAGTTTGAGAGGGCAATCACAACTCCTGTTCCACTCTCTCCCACCTCACCAGCAGCACACTGCACTCATATGTCACATTTGCCAGACATTGTTTCCAGCCTCCATCAGAAGCTCTCGTTAAAAACGAAGCAAATATAGCAAACTGCATCCTGATAAGATCCAATATGCTATGTCCACATTATTTTGAAGAATTTGTATTCAGGCTAGTCAAAGGTGAGTAATTTTTTTTTTTTTTTTGCAATCAATTTTGGGTTTAGCTGTTGGGGGAGTCAGATCTCCCATCAGTTCTAAGCATGTGACAGAAACAGAAAGAAGTTCAATTTTTCAAAGTCAATGACTTATCAGCTGGGCTTCACCTGAACAAGAACAAGACGGGAACATTTTCTGATAGTGTAAAATTCTGAATCTAAACCCAGCCACGAAGCTCATGAGCAACCCAAAACACATTAAAAAAATCACATTTTCTACTCAGCAATAACAGATTTCACGCCAAACCTCAGGAGGACACTATGTCCATAACCACACACTTCAGATGAAGCAGTTCCCGACTTCTCTCACAAAAAAAAGCTACAGAACTTGCACGAAGATTAGCAACAAACCCCATTTAGAGCAATAGATATTCTATTACCTCCTCTCATAGCTCACACACCACCTCCTCTTTGAGCAGCCTTGTTTCCACATCTTGACCATCCGGCTGAAGGACTGAACGCAGGGCTCCTGGTGTCCCACCAGTGCCAGCTCCAACACTGGGCACACATTCGGCCTGGGGAGGGGAAAGAAAAAGATCATTTTTATTTCCAACACCAAATTTAGACACCTGGAGAAACAGACATAAAACTGTGCCGTGTGTAACAGTTTGAAGCAGAGTTTTTTACAGTGTTTGAACACTCTGCAGCTCCAAGGCTTGGAAGGCAGCGTGTGGACAATGTACTGAAATTCAGGCTCCACACAAGTCCATGAAAGATTTACCACAGATTCAAGGGCAGAGAAGATTTATCTCAACTATTGCTAGGGAAATTGTGTATTCTGTAAGAGCCCCCCTCGCTATCAGTCCCCTCAGGGAAACACACAAAATTCCTAAGAGGAAGTATCCTTGTTCTCTGCTGATTATTCCTAAAATAACAGGACCAAAATAAAAGCCCTGCTTTGGAGGATGATATGTAATCTTCATCCTGCTACCTAGCCAGAGTTACAAAAATAGCAGGATTGCAGGAGGTACGCAGGGTCAAAAAAAAGTTACATGCTGATGGTTTTGCAGAGATTTTGTCTGCCTTATCCCGATTTCTTTGCCCTGGTATAAATCAGGAAATTCTGCATGACAGAAAACAACAGCACCAAACATTCAGAGTCTAACTAAAACCATAAAGCAGGAGGGGTTTTGTCATCTTTGCAGGCATGAACCTGTTGTGACACGAATGAAATGAATCCACTGATTTTTTTTTTTTGAGTAGTTTATAGATCGTTAGGGCAATAATTTAATCACCAACTCCCCAAGACAGCCTGGTGAGGCTTTGCAAGCACAAGGCTCAATAACTCGAACACAGGGGGGGAACAGGGCCCTTCTATACCCACCCTGGCAACACCACCATTCAGCAGACAAGTCCTTCCCCAAATTTCAGTCTGAGCCCTCTCCAAGCTGGAGAGTGATCAAGGAACACTGCGTCACGCTTGTTTCCTCTGTCACTCCCCACAGGTAGGAACATGACCCTGCACTAGAAAACCTGGGGGTGGCATTAGTAAGAGCAGTTGTAGCCCAAGAGCTGCCTGGCAGCTGGTCATCCTCACTTACACCGGGTACTGTTAATATCTCGTCCAGGATTTATGGAGCTTTTTATCTCCGAGCCTCCCTGTTAAGCCTCAACACCACAGAAGGCAGCCCTGCTAACGAGAGAACATCTTTCATCCACAGGTCTTCAAGTAGTTTACAAACATCATTAAATTAAGCCTGTGCAGAACAAGAAAATACCATAATCATGATCAATTTGACTGCTGAGCTGAGCACTTGGAAGAAGCCCTGCCTGGATGAAATCCACAATTGTCCCAGTGCTGTACAGAACTCTGTCATTACCCCACGGAGAATACGGGACATCCAGCCAGGGCTGCCAAGGGAATACCTGGGACATCATCTCAGGGTAAAGAGGACTTTTGCCCAACAAGGACACTTCAGGAGGAACAGAGCAGATTTAAACACAGTCCAAACAGCCCTCAGGAATTCAGGTAGCCTAAGTAAAGGAAGTTAGGAGAAGAAAGTCCACAGCTGTAAGCTCTGGCTGTCCTGTATCACCATGGAAAAAAAAAGAAGTAAAGAATCTATTTGTACTGGGACACCTGACCTTGACAGAAGTCACTTTCCTGAACTAGAATATCTGTTGCTCCCAGGCTTTAGAGCAATCATCTCCATCATCCTAAACCACTCCACCAGAGCACGTCCCCCCATGTTCTTCCTCCTCTAATGCACACCCATACTCAACATTGCTCCACATTTCCCTTTCCTCAGGTCTGCCCTGGGTGCCAACACCTCAAAGCAGAGCAGGTGGTCACAGCCCAGTTTCAGGTTACCTTAAACTCCTCAAAAACCAGCCTTCCCCCACATTCCCAATGTCATCTCCATTCCTTAGCAATCCTTCTCACGTGTCCAGCTACCCCTTCCCTCCAGAATTACCTCCCCATTTAACATATTTAGCTGAAGTTCAGAGCCATTGTTCCCAAGCCATCCTTAGCACAAAGTCTGCCATTTGTTTCCCATCCAAAGAAGATCTTTGTGTGCCCAAAATCTTGCCTGTTTTTTTTTCCCCTTCCATTACGTCAGTTGGTCTAATAAAACCCTTGCCTTACTTAGCAACCATGCCTCACTTAGCAGGCTTTTTAAAACGACTCTCCCTCCAGTGAATAGAACATCGTGTTCTGATAATTCATGCATATCTCCTTTTATCAGAATTGCCTAAAACTTTCCAGATAAAGGTACATTCATATGCATCTCTCTTCCATAAATAAAAGAGAGGAGCTGACAATCGTTGTAATGACACACTGAGCCCAGCCCACAAGTTCCTCCTCATGTGACATTGCCACGTTTCCAGGAATAGTAGTATTGACTTCTAGGATATAGTTAATGGGAACAAATGACGCTCACAGAGCCAAACAAGCCAGCAGCAGAGTCATATGTTTATGAAGATTTATTCAAAGTAAGCCATTCCTCCTTGATGCCCATGGGATAATTTAAAGGCAGATATCAAAACTGCTGAGACACTATAATTAAATTGCAGCAACTGCGCAACATGGAACCCTGTGCTGGCAAAGCTGGGACTCAGACATGCCCTCTCCAACAATTCAGCATCTTCACACACACGAGTCAACACAGCCGTTCTCAGGCCTTCTGACTCACTTGATACCTTCCCTCTGAACTTCAGGACAGCTTCTGGAACAAGGCTACAGCTGGGGAGGGTACAATTCAGCACTGTGGCACTCTGCTCATTACTGGCCATCCAGGACCAAGCTGAAGCCTCAAGTGGATGTAGCGGCGTTTTAGAGAACAGCTCCTCTTTTACTGCCGTGCCCTTTGCATCCAGAAGATATTCTTCACGGCAGTTTAAGTGTTAAAACAAGCAAAAGACTCCAAGGCATATTAGGGGCCACGATTTGAGTGATGCAGCAGTCCCTCAAAACCTTTTTGCACTAGTGCTCTGTGCTAGCCAAGGCTAACACCAAGGCTATTATTAGCCTGTCAGTCCGAGTCAGGCAAGGCAGAAAGCTCTCTTAATATTTGCATTAGGAGACTGCCCTTTAAACAAAGACACCCTACACACTCCCAGCTCAAGACTTGAGATTCTAATGAACAGATAATTAGACCAACACGGATCCAGAGCAGCCTGGGCTAATCATATGGCTGTGGTGCCTGTGAACCACTGCACAACAGGGGAAGTTCAGAGAAAATTAAAAGCGTCTCCAGGCAGGATGTAATTCATTCCTGTGTTTGGAATTTTGAAAAGAAAAGGAAGAGATTTACCACAAAATCACAGAATGGTCTGAGTTGGAAAGGACCTTAAAGACCACTCAGTTCCAACCTCCTGCCATGGGCAGGGACACCTTCCACTATCCCAGGTTGCTCCAAGCCCTGTCCAACCTGGCCTTGGACACTTCCATTTGTAAGGGTCCATCACATCTCTGTGATAGGGATATTTGCTTTTTCTGCCCAACACCTGGAATGGCAAAGTAAATCTCTCATTCTGCCCATCTACTTTTTCCCAGCTCAATACAAGAAGCTAAAGGTAGGTAGATTTAACAGTTGTGAGAGAGCAAACACACATCCAGATATCCCACCAGATTTCTTTCAACAGCACAAACTTTAAATCAAAACATTAACAAATACGAATTTGGCTGTCTGATTTCAGGTCTTTCCACAGAGACTCCGTGAGTGACACCACCTTCTACACTAAGTCAGACAGCTGTTAACATCTCCCTAAAAATGAGATGTTGCAGCCTGCATTGCCTCAGCTGACGGGTTTGCAGCCTGAACACTATTGATCTTCCCATAAATCAGTCAATAGATGAAACCTGCCATCAGGAGCAACTTGCTGGAATTCTGTATTTTCAAAACACTAATTGGTTGCTGCTCCTTCCCCTTAAGCTGTTATAAAAAGTTTAGAAAACCACAGTCTGCTTATTCAGTTTTAGTTTGAGAAGATCAAATAAGAGTTTTCTTAAGGGAACCAAGATTACAGTCAGGGCTAAATTCTCCACTGCTGTGATGATAACTGGTTTTGCACTGAAAATAGTTGTACACTACTACAAAGGACTTGGTGAGGAACTTTTCAGGTTAACTGTCTGAATCCCCTCACACCTCCAACATCCCAGCAAAACATCACCATTGCCTAGTAAAAAAGATCTCTAAAAAAAGACAAGGTGGCACCCTGCAGAAACACGTGGCACTGTAGAGGAGAAACAGCCAGCAGCATGATGTTGCATGCAAAAGAGATGTTGATTAAAAGTTTTTAATCTGTATAATCTCAATTGGAAAGGAGAAAAAACCAAATTTTATTTGAACATAGAAAAAGAAAAGTCAAATCATGAAATAGGCCACAGAAACAAAAGGTCCAAAGAACAAGTGACATATATTTGCTTATATACATGAATTTTGTCTCTAGATACATATTGCTTGATAATTCACAAAGGGCAGAATGACAGAAAAGGCTTTTATTTTTTAAACTGCCAAGCTCCCCTTTCTACCCTTAATCTATTTTAAGGCTCATTTCCCTGATAAAATTAATCAGCACTACCAGAGACAATTAGGACATCCTGCTCCCTTGGCCACTAATCAATCCCTGCTCTCTCCTGATCCTGTATCAATATTTGTGATGTTGATAGCCCCTCTGGGACATGGATTGTAAGCACCCAGCTCATTTAGATTAGGTCTCATTATCACTGCTGTTCTCTGGCTCTGTGGATGAAGGTCCAGCATCCCTCCTCATCCCACAGGTTACTGATGCACTGCTGTGTCTCACTCACATCCCCTCTGTGATTAGATGGAGCAGCTAAATAACGTGAGAGTTCCTTCAGCCTTTGTGCCCTGCATCTAGATGAAGAGCAGATCAATAGGAGATGATTAATCACACGCTCAGCTATTATAACAACAAGAAGATTTTTGGTTCTGGCCACTATCAAAGTGCAGCGCCTGTCGTTTACCTTCTACTTAACCATGCTCCTCCCTCCCCCAGGACAGAATCATCTATTTGGGTTGGCAAGAAAAACAGAAGATAAACATGCACATCCAGATCATTTAACCATGATCGGCTGAGACACCTTTTTTTTTTTCCATTTTAAAATCAAGGAGTGACTTTTTTATTTCTTTTAGTGTCACCTGGATTCAAGCCCCAGCAACATCCAGTTTTACAGTTTTGTCTACTACATCCAGGAGAGCACCAGCATCACTGCCAGTGACCAGGCTTGCAGAGCCCCGAGCAGCACAAACACTCAGCTTTACAAACCTGAGGACCAGTGTCCCAAGGATCTCTCTCTAATTAGAAAACCATATGGGATATCACATAAAGGGGGCTAAGAAATAGTTGGCATGCACTCCTAGTTAAGACAAAGCAGAGAAGGGTCCAAAACCCAAAACTGAGGATGTGACAGCGTGAAATGAGAGAGGAAAGGCCAGAGCAGCAGCAGTCACCTGTAGGTGAAATTCCACATTAAGCACACCGCTGCCATCATCACTCCCCTGCAGAGGGCTGTGTCACACAGGTCCCCCAGTAAACCTGCCAGCTGCACACACCCCAGCCTCTTCTGGCAGGAAGGCACTGAGGGACCTGATGTTCAAATATTAACATGAAAATCACTCGGAGTGTCACACCGCTTTGTCATTCACTCTGGTTCACAGCAAGTGCCACACTGTTTGACAATGAAATGAGTTACAAGGTACTGAAATCCTCGGTTCTATTTTGGCAACCTGATCTAGGAACTGTTAACTGCTTTTTTGGTGGTTGCCAGATTTTAACAGTTCCAAAGCAAATTTTTTTTTTTAAATCTTACTGTTAAAATAACATGTAATATATAACTTCCTGTCAAACTGAAACAAACACGATTCCATCTAATGTATGCAATACATGTAAGAAAAATCCCCACATGCCAACATTTTAAGTGTTCGAATATTCCAAGTCTTTCACACCCCTATAAATCATTAGCTTGATACCAGTGATTCCAATGTCCATTTTTTAAAGGGGTTTTGTTTGGTTTGTGCTCTTCATTTGTTTGCTTTAACACTAAGGAAACTCGGTTAAGCTAAATATTTCATTGATTTGAACCACAGTAAAACTAACATGCATGCATTAGTGGATTAGTGCTCAGCAGTGGCAAACTCCAAGGGGGAAAGATCTCAATTTGTATCTTTTGGATTAGAAACTCATGCTGAGGTTCTAAATACCCCACAGTTCCTAGGGTTACTCTACACAGAGAGATGGACAGGCTTTGACTCACAGTTATAAGATATAAGCAATATAATGATGAGAGAAGTTTAAACAGCTGTATTTGTCACCACTGATGGTGCATTGGTCAGGCAGGGAGAGCACCAGCAATTACAAACTGAAGGGCAACCACTGAAGAGTCTCCTGAGGGCTGAGGTGTATAAAAACTCATTTCCTATAGAGGAATATTCCAACCTGAGAAGACCAGGCCCAAAATACCCAATGGTTTCATACTTGATGGCGATTTCTTCATTAAAAAACAGTACAGAGCAGCCTATAAAGGCTCTTCTCAGGCACATCCTGAGATAAATGTGCTAAATTTTCAATAGTGAATTAGGCTGTGTACATAAAAACATGGTCTGGGCATGGCATGCTCCTCTAAACAAGATCTTGTGCCGAGTTCTGCTCTGACTTACAAAGGGATGACAGCAAGGTGTTTCTACTAAAGAACACAGAAACAAGTGTCAGCACTCTGATTTAAACAGCATTCCCCTTTCCACAGACAAATACTCATCCACAGGTGACAGGCTCTGGAATGGAGCTCAGTGTCCACACAAAGCCCACACCATCTCACACCAAAGGCAGAAATATCATGTTCCCCTCCAGAACAACTAATGATGAGTTTTAAACCAAGGCTGGCCTGGAATCCAAGCTGCATATGTTCAGTCCATCATTTTCAACTGCTTTGATTTCGCAGTAATGAAAGGAAATTTCTTTCTCCTCAGAAAAAAAAAATGAAAAGCAATAGATTTGAGAGGGAACGTAAGCAATAACAGGCTTGAATTTCAGAGGAAGGAAATCTATTAAGTGTGTTCAAAGAGAGAAGGTATTTAATTGGTGAATAACACAAGTCTGCAACATGGGCTGTTAACCCTCTGGGAGCCAAAGCGTCGCTTCCATCAAAATTCTGCTAAAAAGTCACCTCAAGACCAAGTCTGCCACCACAGATAATCTCAGCCCTCCTCACCAGGGGGTTGCCTCAAACTTATTAAAAATATCCCACCGTCTGTCATACCTACATCACGGCATGCCTAGCACTAGGAAAAGCAGGCAATGCTGGATAGAAACAACACAGAAGAAAAGTCGAAGCAAAACCCAGGCAATTTTCCCAAGAAATACAGAAAAAACACAGTTCAAGCACACTGAACTACAGCATAAACAACTGAACTACAGCAACATTCCATAACAATTACACCTAAAGAAACCTGACAAATATTTTCCTCTTGGAGTGCATTCTTGGAGAGAAATGTGAGACACCAAATCCCCTTCACTTTCTTACCTCAAATGTGCAGATTTAAGAATCATACAGTATGTGTAAGCTACTGTGATTATGAGCAGGAAATTTCTAAACCTCTTGTGAGATTTAGAACCATTTTATGATGCCTCTGATACAAACCCAGGAATTTCTAAAGCTGGAAAATGTTTAGAGTTCATCTTTGATAAACATAACAACTTCAGGCTATCGGAGTTTATTATCCTGTCTTACAGCTATTTCAGAGTTTAGGAGAAAGTCTTGATCTCATTTTTACCCTGAAGAGCAGGAAAACATCATAAATCAGGACAAGTACAGTCCCACCATGACACTCATTCATTATCTTTAAGTCTCCTGACAGTGAATATACTGAGGCAAAAAAAAGAGGAAAAGAGCGCTTTGCCATCTGTTAAAAGGCCAAATTCAAAATTAATATTCCTCCAGGAACTGTGAAACAGAAGCTTTAAGTGCAGAGTCTGGAGAAATGGGGTTCTGTGCTGTAACGCTGACCAGCATGAGCTCTATCTGGTGGCAGCATCCTGTAGTGCACAGGCTAAAAAGGCTATTTCTGTTCAGTGTGATGTTCACAAAGATGAGGAACATCTCAGCCTTCAACTGCAAATTAAAGGATTGGGGGAGGGCAGGGATGGGGAAATGAGGGGATGAAACCACCATAAACTTTTATGCCGAAGCATTTAAGCCATGCTTACTAAAATCACATTATGCAAGCCTCAAAGGCTGGAGTAGCTGCTGCTCAGGAGTAGTGAGGGTTTACTGCAACCCTTTGCATTCTGAGCAGACAGGAATGGGAAGAAGGGCTTGAGGTTTCAGCTGAAAACAGAAGTTAGGCAAAATTCAGTAGCCCAAATCAAAATTTGTCAATGATTCTCTCAGTTGCCAGCATCACTTCTACCAAGGTTTAAAGAGAAATACTTAATCTCACTTGATGTACAAATGTAATACAAATTTAACTATGGCACAAATTTAAATGCACCACTAGCAAACCAGATCCTTATTTTCACCAGAAAAACCTGCAATTTTCTTTTAATAAAAACTTCCAAGTGTAAGATAACCCACCCAAAGAAATGGAAGGAGATTCCAGTACATTATTCAGTTCAGCTCAAAATAGTAAATGTACTTTAAGCCCTTATTTAATGCTAGGGAGACAAGCTTTCCTCACACCTGCAAATTGACATCACTGGAGGTGAAAATGAAGTCTATTGGCTAAACAGTCAATATATTGAGACAATTTCTCACCAAGAAATGATTACACAATCTACTTTTCACATCATTTGGACAGTATTATAACAAAATTCCAGGATCCAAGTTTAAGTTCTTTCTCCGTATACTTTATGGAAGCATTTCCCATTTTGTTTTCTGCATTGCATTCCAAATATTCAAATTGACATGCAATTTGTTCTGCTGTAACCATCACAACTCAGAGGCATCTCCTCATATGGAAATGCTTTGCACAACAGCAGTTAATTCTTGAAATGCATTCCATTAAAAAAAAAAAAAAAGTGGACTTTGTCTTTTTTAATTATACCTTAAAAGCAATTTTTATTTCTGCCACTTGGAAGTGGTGTCCAGAGCCACATCTGTTTGCAGTGGTGCAAAACCAGTCCTGTGTCATTGCACCCAACAGCTGGCACAGCTGAAGGGCCAAGTTTACTTGAGGTTTGCAAATGCAGAGAACATGTGGATGCTGGATTTGGCTTTTGGGAACGTGATTTATCAGGAGGAGCACAAGAAAGCCGATAGCGCCCCAAAGAATTGAAGAAGCTGGAAAACTCAGCCAGGAATCCAGCTCTACGTCCAGGTGTTCCTTGGAATGCGACCAGATTGCTCGTGGATAAAGTGAAAATATGCACATGCAACATGTGAGCAGTAAAGAAAAACCCTAAGCAAAACAGTTTTATTGCAAGAGTGAGACTGGATCCTCTGAAAGCAAAGCAGCCCCTTTAGATGTCATCCTGGAGCTGCAAATCCACAGAGAAGTCAAGGGGCTCAGTGCTGACAGGAACAAAACTTGTCTCCTGACTTCTTCAAAGAAGTCCTCACTCGTCTCACCTGGGAACAGAAGAATCCATTCTTGAGCCCTGTCCCAGTCCTAACTGTGAAAGGTGATATTTATTGCACCAAGGGGGTTCCTGCGCACACCTCATAACCCCTCCTGCCTCTGCTCTGTCCTACATCCCTGACTAGGAGCTGGCATCTGCACTGCTCAAACTCCCAGGGGAATGTTTCTCTAGGAGAGGATTTACCACTTCTGACAGCAAATCAAGTCCTCTTCTCTTGGTTCCCATTTCTGCACTGTCCCACAACTACCCCCGATTCCTGTGAAGGCCAGTGCTGAACGTGAACCCAGTGCCAGATAACCACACATCACACTTACACTGTCTCACACACACCAGTTTTGGGCCGGAGAGCTCACTACAAAGAGTTAAAAATGTGCTTTTTATCATGAAACATGGTTAATTCCTCATTTAAAGGCCAAAATACGCTTTATAATGAAAATAGCATATCTGTTCTCTGGTCATTCCAGCGTTCTCTGAAGTTCTATTAGAGGATCATCAAGAGCTAATTGTATGGAAAAGCAGTTGATAGAAATATCTCATCATTCTGTAATCTGTTCTACATTAAATCTCCTCAGGGGGCTCCAACATCCACGCAGATCCCTGGCATTTCTAGCTAGGAGAAAACACTCAAGTTAGCAACAGAACGAAAACAATTCTGAAGAATATCCTCTACAGCCTCAGCCACATAAGATCTCAATCAAAACAACAGCAAAGAACACACTCAGCATGGTATGTTCCAAGGGACACATTTGCTGTTCTGATTTCATTGACTGCAGATGACCAATGTCAAAAGAACAAACCAGAATTGTTAGAAAAGGTGGTTCATGAGAAGAATCCTCCTGGACATTGCACTGTTTCTTGGTGAAAGCTGGCAGACTCACTCCTAAAGCGTGGTGATATCCTGCATTTCTGCTTACACCAAAGGTAAAGTCCCTAAACAGCAAGGAAGTTTGGAGTAATACTTGTCCCAGCTCGGGAAAAGCAGGAAGAATGGCAGTAATTTCAGGACTATGACTCTTGGGAAAAGCACTCAAGGCTCTGACACAGGTCTGGGGGTTTGGGTGGCCGTTCCTGATTGCTGCTGGCCGGCAGTGCACTGCTGCTGCCAGTGACTCCAGCCCAGCAGCAACATCCTCACACAGCATCACTCCCAGGAGGGAATGCTTCCTCTGTTCTTTCAGTGACACCATCTTTTAAAAAGGTAAAAGCAAGCAAAAAATTGTTTGGAGGCAATTCACCTCAGCACCTCCAGCTTCAAAAGTGCAGAATCATAGTTATTACCGATGTCAAATGCAAACAGATTAATGTAGGCCAATGCCATTCCTCCTCCTGATAGAGTAATTGCTCAGGAAGAGAGCACGAAGCATGCCTGAAAGAAACACAGAGCACTTTTAACAAAGGAAAATGTTTTACCACAGAATGAGCTTAACTTCTCTAAGCACTGTGATGGATACTTCGTGCTCCAGCAAAATGGAGTAATAGAAACCACCTTAAAAGCACTTCTGGTAAATACCGTGTAAATATGTATTGCATAGAAAGCCAATGAGCAATAGGCTTGCAAATCGCAATTTTCAGACAGAATAAAGAACTAAACTGAAAGCAAATACAAGACATTAATTATGGAAGAGTGGGATGAAGTTGATGAAGATAAAACCCAGGAAGATAAGGGAGGTTAGAAATTACGGCATACACAGACATTTGAAAAGGCTGTTATCAGGTTGCTTTGAGAGGGGGGATGGGGGGCACAACATTCCTTGAAACACAACGCGAGAGAGGTACACAAGGCAGGAAATAAATTTCACCAACACTCAATTTCAACACGCAAAAAACTTTAACCGCAGATTTTGTGCATGGGGCCAGCTACTCTCTTTTAGAACCCGACCAGAAAACTACCTCCGGACACAAAACGTTCCACCGCGGTTCCAACAGAAGGCATTTGTTGCTCCTGCCGTGCAGAGCCCCGCGGAGAAAGTTCCCCGGCAGCGCAGCAGGCGCACACGTGCGCCCCGAGTTCTTTGTGCGCGCTCCCGGCCGCGGGAGGATGCTCCGCGCTCCCCGCACCGATTCCCAGCCGGTACCCCCATCTTCGTCCTGCTGCCTTCCCCACGCTCCGCTGCTTGAAGGCGAAGGCAGGAGCAGCCCCGAGAGCCGCCTTCATCTCCCGCGGCGAAGCCAAGCCAAGCCAAGCCAAGCCCAGCGCTCGCTGCTCCCCGGGAGCCTCGCAAGGCGCATCCAGGACAACCCTGCGGGTCCGGCACCCGCGGAGTTACGGCGCACCCACCCAAACTTTCCCTGCCGCCCCGGGGGACCCGAGGGGGGCAGGAGCATCCCCGCGGGGCCACGGGCGGCGTGTCCCGGCCCGGTTGTCCCCGCCCAGCCCCGCACACTCACATGCCCCGCTGCAGCCGCGGCTCCGCGGCCAGAGCGCAGCCCAGCAGCACCGAGAGCAGCGCCGGCCCGGCTCCCATGGCGCTGCCGCGGGAGGGAGGATGGAGCTCCGGCTGAAGCAGCAGCAACACCCTCAGCAGCAGCCCCGGCCCCCAAATCATTTAAAGCGGCGGCAGAGCCGCGCCACAGGCGGGGCGGCCCCGGCCCGGCCCCATCCCCGCCCCGCCGGCACGGCCGGGCCCGCCCGCGGAGCTCAGCGCTGCGCGCCCGGCCCTGCCCTGCCCCGGGAGCTCCCCTGGGCAACACCGCTGCAGTCCCGCCTGCAAACGGAGCTCGTCCTGCTCCGCAGCCCCGCCGGGAGCAGCTCGCAGGGGGAGATAAGCCGAGGAGATGGCAGGGGGTGTTGTGAATGTCCGTACGCGGGGATGCGCAGCCTCCAGCCCCAGCCGCCCCGCGCTCCCTGCGCTGCCGGGATGCCAAGCGCGTTCTGCTGCGCTGACAGAGACGTGTCTTGGCTGCTCTTTATTTCCTCCGGTCCTTCTTTGTTCTGTACAGGATGCCCACTGCAATCATATCTGAGCACTTCCGAGAGGTAACCGTGAAAATAAACGCATTTAACATCTTGAGGGAGGGTAACACCGCCGCTGCTGAGAGTTAGTGACAGCAAGAAGATAAAACTGGGAACTGAGGAGTGGTTTTTAAATCCCAGAGCTGCCTGCCATCCTCTAGACCATCCTCTCATCTTTATGATCTGTCCAGACCTTTACTGCTGTGAAAACACAACTCTTTCCCCTTCGCTGCTGAGAGAAGGAAGACCAACTGACCTGGAAAGGGAACTGTGCATAGTAGCAAATAAAAATAACGAGAGAAACACACCTTAAGTGTTTGATGTTGTAATGCAGGTCTCCGGGTCCATTACACCACGGTTTGCCTGTCCCCAGAGAGCTGTGACTAACCAGGCACTGGGCTGTGAACAGCAGATGGGCCCTGAGCCAACCAGTGCTAAAAATTGTGATTCCTTTCTGCCCCGATGGAATGGGCTTGGTCTCCCCTTGCTCTGAAGTGTTCTCCTGCACAGATTCGTGACAGACACAACTGCATGGGTACCAGCATCCTCACCAGTCAGGAGTCGGCCTCTGTTTCACAGAGCATTAATTTATCTCCCTTTCGGCCCTGTAACATGATACACCCACTTCTCATTTTACACACGCTTTACAAGTGGTTTCCTGTATGGTTTTATTTTCCAAGGCCTTTGCTGAAATAGGTAAACATTTACCATTCATAACAAGAAAACTGGTTTTATATTGTTCATTGCTTTGAAGCCTGCGTGGACATGATCCCTTTGAGATTTTATCAACTGATTTCTTTTTCATGGGGAAGAAAACACGCAGGCCTTATCTGGCCTTAGAGCAGAATAATTGTACCCTGAAATTTCCAATGAATGGCTGAGTCTTTCTTGTGTCTGGAGTAGTTTGCACTCCAGAGGACCTTGTGTTGAGCTAATCTCATTACCTCCCACAGAGCACATAGTTTTTAATCATTTTATTTCTTAAACCACAGAAAACCTTTCTTCATAAAATAATCGACGTTCATTATGTCAAGGCTGAGTGTTCATTATATCCTGTGATGTCATCCCAACATGGATTATTTTCAGGATCACATCATGACAAAATAGCAAAGGATCTCATTCCTCAGTTGTTGGGGCTTTTTTCCAGGAGAGGTAAATTAGTCTTAAGAAAACACTTTAATTTTTTCCATCTTAAGGAACTTAAACATAAACTGTTCAACATTGTTCTTCAAAGCTGATCATTACAAATTATACACAACGTTTGTTATACCCAGTTGTTAAGAATGATGGACCAGCAACATGCAAATTGGGAGGTACTGAAATGCACAGTGAAGGTCACTTAATAGATGAGACCTTTGCCTGGGGGCCACACAGCAAAATGCAGCTGCAGCCAAACTCTGGAGTAAGAAATCCCTGCTTTCTGGGCAGCAGGCTTTAGCTGCTGTGGCCTTGACATTGTCCTGAACCCCAAAGCCAAGCCAGTCGGTGCAATGTGTTCTCCTTACAAATATTATCTATTGTTTTCTCCTCTGCTGTGTTTTGATTGAGAACATCTTGCAGAGCTGTTGACTTTAATGGGACGATTCCCGTGGGTAGAGTTGCAGCACTGGTGGAAGGAGTTTCAAAGCCTCCTGAGATAATTGATCTGCTGGGATCCCAAGTCACTTAAACCTTCAGAGCTGACACAGAGGTAGAAGCTGACTCATTTATTCCAGTTCTTACACTGGGCTCTGGTAAAAAGGGTACTGGAAACAGCATTGGTGACTTCTTTATATTCCACATCCTTGCTATGACCAACCAGGCACGTTCCTGCTCTCCTGAAATTTATTTGCTATAAGCTCTGCATCTTTGACCTTGGCATCTACAAACGACACCCTGGCCACTACCAAAGCAGTCACTGGACACGTTGACCAGAGCTCCCTTCCTGACTGGGAAAAGGAGTAAATTAAATTGAATCTTGCTCAGCTAAACCAGCTTTAGAAACTGAGCAGGTAAAGTGCCAATTCCTTGGTGGCTTTGTGCAGTTATAGTGGGATGCAATTGCCTACAGTACAAGTGGTTAGGGAAAAAAAGCAGCTTGTGCCCTCCAGATAGTATTGAAGGACTTTCTAAGGGATGGAAATTGCATTACACTCCTCTCTTGTTGATCAGAAAATTGTTCTGTCAGATTCCAGTGCAATCCAAATTCAGCACATTGTTTACAGCACTGTCCAGATCGTGAATTCTGTAAAGGATTTGGTATCTCTCACCGTGTTCCACCCCATCCTCTCCACTTTAAAGCATATTTCCCCCCTCATCAGCATTTTAATTTTGATGTATAATTTCCTACAAACAGGCTGTGACAGTTGTTGTGTATCCCCAAGCATGAACGAGTGTTGCCCAAAACTTTGAGTCAGTGTCACACCATCCTGTTCTATTTTCATTTTTCTAATTCTCAGTGTCTCCATTGCCAGTCTTTTTAAATTGTAGCTAGTTACAGGATTTAACAGTCCCTTCTGACATAAAGAAATTTTCGTGCAGAGATTGTAATTAGGAAGGCTGAGCTCTGTTCTGTTATTAGCAGAATTGTGATTTTTGGAGTGGTGGGTTAATTGCTAATAACCATATGCAATGCTTCTGTCAAGATGTTTCCCATTACAGTAATTAACTTAGCAGCTGGGGTAACAGACATTTACCATTTGTCTTCACAGTATCCCTGATTTAGGATTGCTCCAAAACCCTGTTTGGACTCTGTTTGTTCAATTCCCAGGTGTAAGATGAAAATAGAGGGGAAGCTGAGGAGGGGAGATCTGGGAAGAACAAGTTGCAGGGATAGTATCTGTTCCAGATGTAAAGTGTCTATCAGTGTATCCTCAGGAATTCTGGATTTTTCTTCACTAATCTTTGCCTTGGACCATAATTTTCATCAGCAGCGACTGAATGGAGAGCATGGCAGAGCAGCCTAAAACAGAGAATGTTTTCAGAAATGATTACTCAGATGCTCAGATTAATCTGATCACTATTGAGGATTTATTAAATGAAAAGTGCAGAATTTTTCATTGCCCATTCATATCCTTAAACCTCAAAATCCCTACGGTAGGGGATTTTTTTCTTCGTGTTTTGTAGTCAACTATATAGATATAAACATCTTTTGTTAATTATTTCCTTTCTGTGCTGTCTCACTGGAGCCCCTTCCTTCACAGAGCTGTGCCAGAATTACAGTAATATTATTAGGTATATGGCCAACCTGAAAATTAAGAAGAAAATAAAGTTGTTCTCTCAAGCCAGATCACATGACAGAGCAACAGCAGTTTCGTTGATTTAATTCATCAACAGAATCTATAGAAAGGATGCATTTTGTTTACAAGATCATTTTAAAGACTTTTAGGAAAATGATGCCAGATTTACCCTTTTCTTTTTATTATTATTAAGTTTGTTCTGGCCAGAGCAAATTCTGTACAATGCTACATTAAAGAAGGTTTGTTAATACCCTTAAAGATGTAAAGAAGCATGCCAAGGGCACGGGAAGCTTTCTCTGTTGCAAGGAGTTGGCTTTGCTCCACTGCAAGGAATGGGGGAATGCTAATTTATAGCAACTGAGGCTCTAGCCCACGTTGTTAATCATAATTATGGACTTATTTTGGGAGGTGCATTTTCTAAAGCAGTCGGAGGAGACAAGAAAATTAAGTTAAAATTATTTTCTTCCACAGGAGGTAAAAGTAGTACATAAATAAATACTCAGTGTTGCAGTAGATCTTTAAAACCTGCAATAGTTTTCTGGCACTGCAGCATCCTGTGATATTTTTTTCCTCCAGCACATAATAGTAAGTTTCTGATAATAGTGCTCACAGACAGCTTTGATTATAACCACTTGTCAGGGAATGGATAACTAAGAAAATAACACCATATTCAACTGTAAAAAATGCTGCCTGGAGTACATTAACACAGTGATAATTTCTGCTAATAGCAGCCTCCGAACCCCATCCATTAGCTTTGAATTGAAATTCCTGCTTCATTTCTGTCTTCCCGAGCATTTCTGCCCTCTGGCCCTCTCTGCCATGACTTGGGAGCAGCAGAGCCACCCACAGACACCGAGAGGAAAGACAAACAGAGCAAACTGCTGGGATTGGGACACTGCTGGTGGCCCTGGCCTGGGCAGTGCCAGCACAGGGGGCGGTGAGGGGCAGGTGAGGTTTGTTCAATAGGTTTGTATTCTGTGGGAATTTTCTGTCAGCATCCTGCTCCTTCCCTGGCCACCTCCTCCCTGCCAACCCCAGCTACACTCCCCCGGTGTCACAGGAATTCAGGTTTTCATTCATGTTCCCCCAGAGGAAAGGGCAAGAGGGGGAGAAAATAAAAAGGGTCTGAGCAATTCGACTTCAAAGCAGTAGAATCATAGAATCACAGAGTTATTATGGTTGGAAAAGACCTTTAAGATCATCAAAGTCAACTGCCAACCACCACTCCATTCACCACTAAACCAGGCCCTCAAGTGCCACATCCTCATCTTTTTGAACACTTCCAGGGACAACGACCCCACCACTGCCCTGGGAAGTTTGTTCCAATGCTTACAAGCCTTTCCATGAAGAACTCTTCCCTGTTATCAACTCTAAACCTCCCCTGGCAAAACTTAAGACCTTCTCCTTTGGTCCTGTCACTGGGACACACCTGAGCCCCACCTCAGCACTCGCTCCCTTCAGGGAGCTTTAGAGGGCAATGAGGGGTCCCCTCACTCCACTCAGTCTCTGCAAACAGCAAAAACGTTCAAACAAAGTATTTCTTTTTGACATAATTAGGAGAAACCCATTGATATTCAAGTCAGGAGGGTATTTCTGGAGGGACCTATTACATCTGATTGGGAAAATAAAATGTAACCCACACCCACAATTACTTCTATAAAGACCACTGATCTCATTCCTGAGCTTTTCTCTTTAGCATTAGTTAACCAAAACTCTGGTAAGAACGGGCTCTTGACAATATAATCCTAAAATAAGTTTTATGTTGGCAGGCAAGAGCAACTGGGAGTCCTTTCATCTATTTCTGGATTCGGGATAACGACACTCCAATGAGGGGCTAATCTGGTGTGCTTGTGTACATCCAAATTAAAATCACTCATTAGGGAGCACCTCACATCTTCTCTGACCTACACAGGTGAGAGCCAGATGTAACTCTACATTTTATGCAGCTATTCCAGCCTCATCTCAACACACAGGAAAGAATTAGGGTTTAGAAACTTTGGAGCAATCCATTTTTTGGCAGAGCAGCGTATTACTAAATATTTTTTGGGAGGAACTATTTTATTTGGTTTTTAACAATTTTTTTTTTCACAGTGATCTTCTTTTGGCCACGCTGATACCCACCTGAAAAACCTACAAGCACCTGAACAAGAAACTCGTTCAAAAATTTAGCAGAGTATCTTCATGCTTGTGCATTCAGAGAAATCAAATTTGGGGTGTTGGTGCTAGGGGTGTTTAAGGCTCATCAAGTCAGGAGATACCGAGAGCCCTTGGAGACTTGGCCAGTCAGAGGCAGGCAACACAATCTGATTATCAAATATTCCTGATCCATCCAGAGCACAGGAAATTTCAAAGAGTTGTCCTCTAAGAAAATTGAAACAAATAAATGGAAAAACCAAACCAAACCAAACCAAACCAAACAAACAAAACCCCATTAAAAGATGTGATCAAAGAGGCTTGCTGCCCCTGATGAATTTTTCAGTTGGTTCATAGCACAGTTCAGCGAGTGCCAGGGCAACACGAAAGGGATGAAGTCAATCACACAAACCAGGCAGTACCAACACCCCAGCAACCTCAGCCTGTAAAACTCCAGCCTCAACCAGCACTGATACTTCAATCATTATAATTTATCCTCCGGGGTAGGCAGCCCCCTCAAAATTTGGGTTTCAGATGTTCAAGCTGGTAACTCTCATCTACATCACTGAAAATGCCGTTGCAAAATAAATCAAAGAAAAAAAGTGCTCAGAAGTCGGATTCTCCTCAGGGTTTCCCCGTCCCCTTGGAATTGCTCGTGGATCTCAGATGTGAGCTGCCTGAGCTCCCTCCTTTGTCTAATACAGCACATCACTGGGACTTAAAATACTGAAATTCAAAGGAATAAATGCTTTGTTTGTTTGCTTCCAATTAGGAGCTAATGAAACCCCGGGAATACACTTCCAGGTGATTTGTCACAGCACTGAAACTCAACAGTGTGTTCCTGCGTGAAACTCCCCTCTCTGTCTGTTCTGCTGACACAACTAGACCACACTTCATTCTCCCAAAGACATTAGAGCATTATTTTACTGGTTTTTCCTCCAAATTACCTGCCTGGCTACTGTCACCATTGATCTTTTAAGTCCTTGACTGAGTAATCAGTCAGAGAGCTAATTAATGTAGTGGCTTGGAGGGAAGGATGAAATGAAAAAGGAGATTTTTTTCCCTTATTCTTGATGTTTTTATTGCCTTTGAAAGGTGCTTTATCCGCAGCATAAAGGAGCATTTGTCTGTGCTTTTTCCTCCTGTCAGTTCACCTACATAAATCTATTTCTCAACTATTAACAGAAACCAGAATTTCATGGCAATGGTGATACTGAAATCTAAGAAGAAAAGAAATCTAAGTTTTTGTATTTGTTTTTCCCCTATTGACACTCACAGATTGCAGTGTGTATTTGGGGTGAGTAGCAGCTTCAAGACCTGACTCAGATTTTCAGATGGTTTTAGAACTAAACAGATGTTTTAATATTAAGATAACTTTGTTATATTTTATAGAAGAAGAAGGGGGTTTTTGCTTTCCTTCCTTCCTGCTGGGTCTGCTCCCCATGGACAAGAATGACCTGTGTGATCTGCAACCCCCAAAATTTATCCAGGCTTATTTCTAACCAAAATAGGTCAAGCTCAGGTGCTTAAACACATGGTTTAAACACCAGCCCTCAGTTTGACTTCAGACTGAGACCAAGGACGTGAGAGAAGGGAATAACAGAATAGTTTGGGTTGGAAGGGACCTTAAAGATCACCCAGTTCCACACTTTCCACTATCCCAGGTTGCTCCAAACCCCATCCAACCTGGCCTTGAGCACTTCCAGGGATGGGGCAGCCACAGCTTCTCTGGAATGCCCCATGCTGAAACATGGTCCAAAAGTACTCATCAGGGTCTGTGATTTGAAGGAAAACCAAATATTCTAATGTTAATGACCGAGTTCTCCTAAAAGAAGAGATAACTATTTAAAAGTTGGCAGTACACAAATCCTGTTTTCCTCATCCTGGATATCTAAGAAGCATAAAGTATTCTTGTCACTGTAATAACCCTGGTATGTGAAAAGGTATTTAATTTCCTTTATTCTCAAGGAATTCTGCATGCCCTGGAACAGCTCTTTTAATCCACAGAGTTAACCCCATACTGCCATGCACACAGAGATGGATATTTACATATTCTACAGCAGGATTTAAACACTGCTGTCCACAGGGAGCTGATGAACCGAAAATGGTTTAATAAGCTTTCTCTTAAAATTCTTCGGGGAGGCAGATATTAGCATCAGCAGTATTTGTTGCTAAATGCAAATAAAATCACGGTGCATGTGGGAATTGTGCTGCCCATGCTCCAGGAAACAGCGAGCACAGGGTTGCAGCAAGCAAGTGGCAATTAAATATTTCACACATGCCTGCATGGCTCTTTATCTACAGCACCATGGCCACATCCAGCAACAATTAATGGTGTTGGGATGGAATCCCCAACTCATAATTCCGTGATTAACTCGTGGAGAAACCCATTTCCTACAAAGGCTTACACAGGAAGTGGCTGAGAAACCCATGCTGCCATAAAGAATTACACAAAAAGAAGTACAGCAGTCCAAAAAGCAGCCTGCCCTCCAAGAAAATCTGCATTGCCTGGGCTGAGTACTGCAAACTGAGCATGTTTTATTAATTCAAGTATCAAGACAATAATAAATTAAGCACCTAGATATACAGGGGGAAAAGGCAATGTCAGCAGTTACAGGCTTTTTAGACTTGACCTCCTAATTTGTGCAAAAATCAAAAATATTTCTGAAGTTTACTATAATTAAAGATTAATAGAAATGCTGTAAAGTTCTGAAAAGTTTATGAAGTTAAACCTTGCCAAACTAACTCAACATTTTTCTTCTATTATTGACTTTTTAGATGCAAACTCTGATCTTTACAGACTTCAGCAAAGCATTTCTTAGATGTGGGAAATTACTTGTTTAACCTTAAGCAGTTCTCTGTGCAGGAAGAGCTAAGGAGGGTATAATGGTGAGTTGTGTCAAAAGGGGAATTGTTCAGTTCTGAGAAGCTCATTAATGAACTTCCAGTGATGAGTCTCTAGGAAAAAACAGCAATATCTTTGCCCATGGCACAAGAGACAGGCCCAGCCTCGTGGAGCTTGCTGTGGAAAAGGCTGATGAGGATGAGAATCTCCTGCTGGAAAAACAAGATTACTTTGAGGCTGAAGTCTGTGGACAACGTGGATGGAATCTAAAGCCATGAAAAGCTGGATGACACACTAAGACTAAGAATAATTTCTCCTACTGAGGGGTCTTCTGGCCTACCTCATCCAATTGTGACCATTCAGGAGCTGGGGAGGAGAATTCAACACCAGGCAGACATGGAACAGGACTATGAGAATGAACCAAAGAGCCAGGAGAAGGAATAAATTCTGAAAGGAATTTGAGCTGTTTAGAGCAAAACTAAGGCTTGTTTAAACTAGCAGGACGAAGGTGAGGGAGGAAAGAGGGATTGCTACGTGAGTGCTCTCTTAAAGCACACTGTGGAAAGGGGGGTGGGACGGGATAAATTTCAGGGACACCCAGGAATGTGGGCACAGGAGAAGACAAGTCTGGCATGAGAACAAGCCAGCCCAAAGCAGCCAGCCAGATGTTTGAGCAGTGACTGTCTGGGATAGCCTAATGCAAGCAATAGCAGCAAAATAAGGAACTAGCGTGGAGGAGGTTTGTAAATTCATTAAAAGAATTCTAAAATATGTTTTTATGTGATAACAGGGAACTGGATTTGGTCACCAGGCAGTGCCTTTCAAGCCCTCGCTCCTCGCTGGGTTTCAGCTGTTTAATTTTGAATCCTATCACCATAACCAAAGTGTGCAGCAGCCTCAGGTACAAGAACCACACTGATCTTCTTCTGGTAACTCCTGTGCTCAAAACGGGGCTATGCCTCAAGGAACTGCAGGAAATAGCTTTGGAGGAGGCCAATTTAACTAACTTTCAGTGGCTACCAACAATTAAGCCTTCTGCTCCTTGAAATGGGATTAATCCTTTTGGTTTGTGTCTGGATGCAAGAGAATCCTGCACTTTGCTTGGGGATGTTCAAGATGTTTAGATTGCTAATCTAAATAATAACCAAAAAATAGACAACTAACCCTAACATTAGAGCGTGCCACGACGTTTCCTCCAAGCAGAGAAATTTGTTTGTCTTTTAGATCGCAGAAGAACATCCAGAGGCTGAATAAATGCAAAGACCAGCTGCAATTTGCAAAGGCAAATTTGCACGCACCCATGTCATGATAGCACAGGTGACTACAGCAGTGGTGCCAAGGCAGTCCAAACCTGCTGGCTGAGCTTGTTTGCAGTGTTCCTGACCTTGGGAAATTAGCAGTTTTTATAATTTAGTTAGAATTAGAATTAGAAAATAATACTTAATGTAAAGTAAATGTAAAGTGCCAAATTTCTTTTCAGTGTAGCAGCACCGTCTTTTTTAACTGTATATTTACTGCTCAAGGTTATCACTGCAGGGCTGTCAGAGGCCTCTATCACATCTTTATCACATCAGCAAGTTGCCTCCTAAATTTTCTTTATCTCCCAGCAATGATGCATGCAGGAAAAAAAAGGCTGTGGATTGATCAGCAGTTACAAAGTTGATTTTGTGGATCTAAACAACTGCAGAACATTTTGTGCAGCAGCGTTTCCCCCACTTTGATACTGACCTCACAAAAGGAAAATTGGACAGAAACATTTAATTTCATAAAGCTGGTGTGGTAGACAACATTCACTTAACATCAATTAGTGTTATAGCTGATAATTTGGGCCAGGGCAACGTGAATTGACATAAAATTGACAGGCAGAGCTTGGTGTGGGCATGATATGGATAAAGGGGATGCCCTAAGGATAAAGGGGGATGTGTCTGCAGCTGAGGTGCTCCTCCCTTGTCACTTTGTGTGTTTTGAACGAAGCAGCAGCCTCACAGGACACTGCTCCTGTTATTAGGAATTGCATCACTCTACTAAAACCCAGTTGGAAAGCAGTTTCTCTTTGTATACATTATATCCAGCGAAGATGGAATTTGCTTCCCATGGGATGTATTTTGGGTGTTGCAGCCAAAATTGTTAAATTTGAGGTGTTTTTTGTATTTTGTCTGTTTAGGTGTTGAGCCCAGCAGTGATCTCGTTCAGATATACATTTATGTACTGATAAACCACTCTGTCCCTCTTAAGGCTTGGTTTTTTTACTCACTGAAAGGTCAGCAAATGCAGCATGGGAACCAGAATTTGATAGCTCAGGAATTAAAAGTTTATGGGAACTGGGTTTGTTTTCTTGCTCCCAAAGTTAGCTCATAGGTGACCTGATATGAGCCATGAGAAGAGCTGTAAACTTGTAAAAAAATGGTAACTTCAGGCTGTTTAGCCCCTAAAGTAGAGCTGCAGTATCTAAACTTGGAGCAGAGGAGAAATGGATCCACAGCATCACCACAAGAAAGCCACGTAAATTATCCCACAGGAAAACATAAGGGACCAAGATGTGTCCTAAATCTCACTTCCCTCTAGCCTTGAATACTGGACAATGAACAAATTCCTGTCTGTTTGGGCTCTGCAGTCTGGCATTATGTTGAGTGGTCACTGATAATTTAGCAGTCTTTAGATGAGGGGTCAAGGCCAAGTTACCTCTGTTTCAGTTCAGTGCCTTCTCCTCCTGCTCTGAGCACCTCCACCCATCTCCATCCCTGCCTTGCTTTCCTCTTCCTCTCAGCATTTTTCCAGAAATAAGCAATTTCTCGTCCCAATTTCTCCTTTGCCAGGTGCCTCCAAAGGTGAAGGCTGGCAGAAGTACAGGAAGCACAGAAGGAAGATATTTTCTTTTGAACTGTTGGGCAAGAATAGAGACCTGTGTCCTCCAGCGTAATTCCTGTTGAGGATAAATCCTGGCCCCATGACTTCTGGAAAGGTTATCTCAGGCAGCACAGAGGGGTGTCAGCAAGGGGCAGGCAAAGCCCTGCTCTGACAGAGGCAGTTCTGAACACAAGCTGGAACAGATTGTTAAAAGCATCAGGGAAACATCACGCTCAAAATCATGGCCATTGTGAGCTTTGGGCTGGCAATTCTCACTGCACTGCCAGGATTAAAGCACTTGTATTTCACCTCCATGTCTTAAGGCACTGGGGGGTTGTGCTTTAATTTCAAATTTCCCTTTAAGTTCTCCCTGCCTGGCCAAGGTGGCCTAAGGACAAATCCATTAATCCGTGTGATGTGCAGGTCTGTTTACATTATGGGGGTTATGTAAGCAGGTAGAGCTCATCAATAATTAAAGGCTCTGTGGGTAAAGCAGAGGCATGACCATTTTCTTCTGCCCTCTCAGGGTTTCTGTGCAAGCCCCACAGTCCTTAAGCTTTTCTTCTGAATAATGTTAAGGGACAGTGTTTTAAGGGATGGCAGCTCCAAGCCTTCCATCTGCAGGGGTTGTGTGAGCCTCCCTCATTTCTCACAGAAACGAGCTGGAGGAATTACCAATGTAAAACAGGGATTAGAAAGGGAAGGATCAAGCTCCCTGGTTCTGTTTTGATGGCAGTCTCCACAAGGTGTTATAAAATCAATAGTTTCTCTCACTGAAAGGGTTCTTTCTATCTCCAGCAATGACAAGAGGATAGTGGGCAAAGAGCTCTATTAGCTGTTTTTTAGGAATCAATCACACTTAAAAGCAATAGTCAAAATGACAGCAACTGCACAATAGATGAATAATTTTTCACACAAATAGCCCGAATTTCAGAGAAGTGACACACTTTTAAAGAGATAGTAGATAAAATATCTGCCTCTCTGAAAGCCAAGGAAATACTGAACATTTATTACTAAAGACACTGAAACAAAAATGCTCAGATCCTTAAGGGGTAAAAGCCAAAACATCAATTCAGACCACCTGAGCAAGAACACGAGGTAATCATCAAGATTCACTTGATTCAATTTTAAGTGTCACATCAGGAAGTACAACATTCCTGAAGCTGCACTCAGGAAGAAAATCCTCATGGCCATGTCACTCCTGCTGTCAAACAAGGGCTTTCCCTCACCCACAGTGGAACAAGCCCCGAGCCCCAGGATCTGGGCCAGGGCAGCTTTAGGTTGGGTATCAGGAACAGTTCCTTCCCCCAGAGGGTGCTGGGGACTGCCCAGGCTCCCCAGGGAATGGGCACAGCCCCTGGGAGCTGCAGCAGTTTTTGGACTCTCAGGGATGCTCAGGGTGGGATTGTTGGGGTGTCTGTGCAGGGCCAGGACTTGGACTGGGTGATCCTTGTGAGTCCCGCCCAACTCAGGATATTCTGTGATTTTATGATCTGGTGAGGATCCAGCACAGAGCCTTTGTCTCACACCAGATGACAACCAGCTGTGTTAAATCTCTGCCTTATATCTACATCCAGCATCAAGATGTAATTGGCAATTACAAAGTCACATTAAACGTTATGTAATGAGCTATTTAAATACATCAGAACTGCATAAAACACAAGGAAAAAAAATATATCAGGTAAAAGCCATATTCATGCATAAATAATGAGGGGGAAATACGGCTCAGCTTGTTCTGTTTGTGTCACACTGAAATTTCCACGTGGCCCCAGCAGTGAGGATGAGCAAATGGGAGCCAGAGCAAAGAAAGGAGCTGTGCCTGGAGAATTACTCCTTGTTGACTCTGGCTGAGCTTCTTGTGGCTCGACAGCAAGCATGAAAGCACCATCAAAGCCCAAAATCTCTGGTTAACATCTCCCCCCTCCTGTCTGGGGTGCAGGGTTTGAGATGCTGGAGTGGAGGAACACTGTCACTCAGTTTGAGGCAAAACCAGGCAAAAGCTGCGTGTTGGAGCTGCAGGCAGGATGACTTTGTAGATGTGGACAGCAGACTGTACTCTGTCTTTTCATGCTGTCGTGTTTCTTTGTTGATGTCTCTGTTTTAAGATCTTTTTTGCTCCATGCATCACCAATTGCCTTTTGTTTTCTCCCAGCAGGAAAGGCTCAGTTAATCCATATGTCATGACAAAAAATCCAGCCTTCTCTTTGATAGGAACCAAGCATGACAGCAATCTATTGAAAAGGTGTTTTGGACTATCATTTCTTCCAAGCTAATTTATTGACTGGATGGCTTTCAAAAATAATAGGTCTATTTCCCAAGATAATGAGCTGAGATGTGACTCACAAAGTCCTTGTGAGCACACAGACAGCCTAATTATGAGAAATAAACTAATAATAAACCATCAGTCTCTAGAAATCACTAGCTGTTGTGATCTACAAGTCTAAACATCAGAGAACATGAATGTTTCCACCTGTTCTCTTCTGCAGTCATTTTGTTTTATTATCCCTAGATATGTAAAATAAATTTCTTACCGTTAAGCTCTAGACAGATCAGGATGCTGAGAAAGATCTGATCTTTGGAGCTGGGGTGACAGTTTTGCTGAGCAAACTCCAGCTCTAGTATGTGGTTATGAGGGGAAAATCCTATTCAAATGAATATTTAGTCAGAATCCGCAGATTTATAAATCAGAGCTGGCAAAGTGAATCATCCATGCAAATAAAAGCCCTTTAACACACCCCATTGACCACATTTTTCCCCCCAGTATATTTCACTTGAAGTAGAGATCACAGTGTAACTACATAAAGAATGTTTCTTTCCCGTAGCGTTTGTGGAACAATTTAAAGCATTTTTAACAAATAGTTTCTGTCACTCACTTTCCCATTTCTTGGACAGATGATGGACAGGACACAGGCACATTTTGCCTGTAGAAAAGGCATATTAAAGAAACGTGGCATGCTTAGGAAACATGAATTATTCTCACTCAGTGAATCTCCTGCTTCTAACAGACAAAATGCCCACAATTTTATCTTCCAGAATAAGGGACCGTGTCCAGCTTGTGCTGAAGCTCCAAGAAGACTGTCACTACCTAGTCCAGCCAGTTTTCAACTTGTGCACCCCAGAGGGAAAATCTCACCCTGCAAAGAGCTTTTCTGACATGTTTACAACATACCAAAGGAAATGGGTATTCAAAGAAATTTTCACCGTGTTCTCCTCCCCTCAGGTGTAAAAGCAGCAGGGTTTTTTATGATTTCTGACTACCTGTGCTCACTGTGGAGTAATCAGCTGTAAAACCAGTTGAACAGTGGAAAATTCTGTGTTTATCACTCTCTCAAGGCTGGCACTTTTAAGTCTGTCCCTGAATCATCTCGACCTCCACTTTGCTGGTGAAACATCTCTGCCTCATGTTACCAAGGAAAGAAATTGCTGCCTTGAAATGCTTTGACCTTGTCCAGCACATTCCTCGTGCCACAACTGACTCCCTTTTCATTGCCAGTCAAGCAGAGCCCACGTGCTCAGAGGTGACAAAGCAAAGCTGCAGAAGTTGCCTTCCAGGAGCATTTCTACTTTCTCCTAAGAATTTGGAGCTCCCCTCTAGCAGGGTGAGCTCCAGGCTGCTGGGGATGCTCTGCCTTTGGCTCACGTTTCCCTGAGTTGTGATGGGATTTCTCCAAGCACACTTCAGAGTGTTGTACTTACATCAACACTTAACTAATGCTCAGCAAGGCTTCTGACAAATCTGGTTTGTTCTGGGGATGGACAAACAGTGAAGATAATCTGGAGCCACAGAGTCATCATTATTTTCTAACCCTGTTTTGTTTTCAGCACAACAGATGTCCATTGAAAAGAAAAACATGTTTCCAATGCTTTTAGTAGTGCCAGGTTTTTCCCTCCACAAACATCTCCTATACAAGCTGTTTCTGGGAAAAGCGAATGACCCAAAGCCCCATTTGGAGCTACTCTGAAGAATCCCACTTACACAAATTTCCACTTTCCTCTCCTTTTAGGGCCCTGACTGAGGCCTCCAGTTTGAGCAGTTCCCAGTGACTGTGGGGCTGTGCAGTGGTTAAAAGCCCATTTAGCAGAGATGAGCATATGCATTTTTAGTTATGAAATAAAACCTGCATCTTAAGGGGCAAAATTCTGAGACATAAACAATCCTAGGATGCCACAGCGACCCTGTTATAACGTTTGAAACCAATTTGCCATCAATATTTTTTGTACAATCCCAAGGACACAAACTCAGTAGCAGGTAGGCATTTCTAACAAGTGCAGGTGAGACAGGTACCTGTTGGTTTCAATTAAGCTTTGCGAAACCCCCCTTGTGCCAGGAGAAGAATAATGATGCTACATGAGCCAAAGTGCTTCACTTCCAGTGCAGACTTTGGGCTGTGTGAATGAAATTTGCACTGAAAATAAGCAACTCACCAGCACTCTGAGAACAGCAGGTCAATGAAAAGCAGGATGAGAGCTGCAGAGGGGGGAAGAAGGGAATTGAAATGTTTTATAAGCCCTCAGTGTCCATCAGCTGGGTACAAACACTTTATTCTTGTTTCCAGTGAACCTCTGTGGATTGTTTCAAGGTAATAAACATCCACTGTTAATCATCTCACTTGGCACTTTTGAGTGTTCATCCTGCAGATCTCAAAACAAACCTCTGGCAAAGGCTGCCTAAAAGTTCTGGAAAAGTTTTCCTGAATGTTATCAGCAATTTATAGACATAGAGAAAAAATCAATTTAAAAAGTCACAGCAAAGGTTGTTCCCATTCTATTAATGTCAAGGGATGTCCACTGAAACAAAATCAGTTGTAAAAAAATACACAGTGGGAGATTACATTTTTGTAGTTTGAATAAACCCCACATTGCAAGGAGAAGATTACCATTCCTCATTCCCAGGGGAGGAAAAGGCAGCTTGTGACATGTCCAAAGTGAAGCAGAGGTGGGATGCTCAGAGCAGGTATCTTGAGGGCCATGCCAATGCATCAGATGATGGGAAGCTTAGGTGAGCGTTACCAAACACAGTTTTATGTTTTGTGACATAATGAACATCTCTGAACTCAGGGAAGAAGTCGCCAAACTGGGCAGGGATTTTTTTTGGTCCCATTTTCTGTTTTCCATTTCTTTTTTGGCTCTGAGATAAAAGTGGTGAATAAAAAGACCCCTTTGAAATAAAACATGACAGGTATTCCCACCCAACTTTTCCTTGAACAGATTCTGCTCTCAGTGAAGAAAGCAGAAGAGTGGAAGAAGAGTGTCAGTGTAGTATTTACTGCTTTGTGCAGGAGGAAACACTGTTTATTCAGTAGCCAAGTTCTTTAGGCCCTGTAAAATTCCAGCTGTTCCTCCAACACCTGGAATGGCACAGGAGCAGGAGGTGTGTGGAGAGAGGAGCAGGAAAGCAGCAGTAGCTCAGGGCAGATACACATTCCTGAGGAGCAGAATGCATCCAGCTGCAGATCTGAAGGATTCTGTGGCACAAAAAACCAAGCCAGGCACAGGAGGATGAGAGCAAAAAGCTTTCCACAAATGTGTCCTGGAATGAGAAGGGCAGATGGGTTGGAAGAACCTCTCACAAAGATCCCCTCACAAAAATCCTTCAGACCAGGAGATTTTTCAGGAGCCAGCACTTCCACGGACCCCCACAAAACAATTGTGCTGGCTTAGGGAATTCTGTAACCACGATTTGAGGGGGTTTTTTTCAGCAAGTTTAATATGTGGAGTTTAGTTCAATCTCGGTAGTCACCTTCTGCGGAATTTTCATTTCACCGAGTCTGAAATCTAAACCAAAGTGGTTTTACCTTCCCAGGGCTTAGTTTGGCCAGACAAAAAGGAGACAAAGGTGGAGCCAAAGCTCTCCGTGCTCAGCCCAGCATTCCACCCCCGGGCCAGACCCAGCTCTCCCGGTCTGCCTTGCCCGGGATGTGCGGGAATGGCCGGGAGATGCGGGAATGGCCGGGAGGTGCGGGGATGGCCGGGAGATGTGGGAATGGCCGGGAGATGCGGGAATGGCCGGGAGATGCGGGAATGGCCGGGAGATGTGGGAATGGCCGGGAGGTGCGGGAATGGCCGGGAGATGCGGGAATGGCCGGGAGATGGGGGAATGGCCGGGAGATGCGGGAATGGTCGGAAAAGCGGCAATGGCCGGGAGATGCGGGAATCGCAGGAAAAGTGCGAACGCCCGGGAAAAGCGGGAATTCCCGGGATGTCCCCCAGCATCAGGGATCTGGTGTCACCTGGCGGTCGCATCCCGAAAAAGCACCGGGAGCGAGGGATCCCAGGAAAGCGCCTGGTCCCAACTTCTCACCTCCCCACCTCCTCTGGACCTGAAATTAGTGCCTGAAGGGCGTCTGTGAGACCCCTGTTCCTTCAGGAACAACATCCAAGGTCCCGGCCCTGCATTAAATCCGAGATGTCATTGACTGAACAGCCACATAAACCGAAGTCCTCAGGGTTACCCAACATGGGCTGGTGCTGCTGAGGAATATTAGAGTGGGAATAGAGGGGAATTTAAATAATTCAGGGTTAAAGATCATCGAACGAGGTGAGAAGAAAGAAGAGGAAGAAAAAGAAATCTCAAACTGGCTCTGCCTGAATGGCAGAAAGAGAATAACTGTGTAAAAAAGCCCCTTGTGTCAGAGAGAAGCACCAGATGGACTGGAGAAGTTTCTTCCAGTCAGGGATCATAAAGCCATGGAATCTTTAAGGCTGGAATAGACCTCTGAGGTCATTAAATCCAGTGCCAGCCACCACTGCCATGCTCACCATTAAACCCTGTCCTCAGTGCCACATCCACACAGTCTTCGAGCATCTCCAGGGATGGTGACTCCACCACTGCTCTGGGCAGGCTGCTCCACTGCTTGGCAACCCTTTCCATGAAGAAATTTTCCCTAATACCGAGTTTAAACCTCCCCTCGTGCAACTTGAGGCTGTTTCATCCTGTCACTTGTTGGGAAGGAGACCAACTCCCACTTGGCTCCAGCCTCTGTGTTTGCTGAGAAGTTCAGGTGCCAGTGCCATCTCCAGACTAAAGGATAAAAATAATGTAAAATGAACATTGGGACCACACCTGAATAGTTTTAGGAGCAACCAGCCTATCCTGACAGTGTCCACACCCACAGAAAGTAGAATTGTGCTGTGCAAATTGAGAGCCAGAACACCTCAGCGTTTTCCCACCAGGCTGCACTTGCAAGAAATATTTCTGTCAGTGATGTTCTTGTTACAAGGTGTTAAATTTGGCTAACAAATATACTGCTCCTTTTTAATGTAGAACACGGCTGCACTTCAGTCAGCGTTTCTCCCCTCATTAAAAAGTAAAACAAAACCTCATCAGCACAAGGTGATTTACATACAGAGGCATCCCTGCCACGTCTAAAACATGAAGTCATATTTCATTGAAACCCCCTCCCCCAAAAGGATTATGTACTCACTTCAAAGGGCTTGGTTATAATTCAGCATTTCAGAGGTTACTAAAACCCCAGAAGGATTTGCTGGATTTCTTTCTGCAAATACTGTCACAAATGTACTCCAGTCGTTTACTTTGGTGGTGCTTATTGTCATGGAAAGATGAAGTTAAAGGTCACACAGCCCTCAATCCACGTGGAGATTCCTAAAAAAGCTTGGATAAGCTTCTTGCTGATGAATAGGAATCAGAAACCTAAAATGTGGCAAAATATAGGTGGCCTTTGTCCAGAAGGCAGCTGCATTCTAGGAGGAACTTAAAAAATAGGACACACCAGGGAGCTTGGAGTGAGGGATTTTTGGTGTGATTCCCTCTTTTTAAAAAGGTTACTAATGAGCTGGGGATCATCAATCAGCCTCTTTGCCTCTTCCTTTCTTTTCTCTCTTTGTTTCCCTCATCATCCTCTTCAGTGGCATCAGCATTGTTGGCCACTTCTGGAGGGGCTCTAGGGATGGAGAGACACCAGTTAAAAGCTCTTTATTGCACATTTTACACATGTGCTCATACCCTATATTTTTAAATCCCTTTTCCAAATTCCATTCAACTACAGAGTCCTGATCTCAGGGGTAAATATGGTCTCAAAGTCAAGTCCAGATAAACTTCAAGGCAAAAGGGATTTATAAGATATTGGAGAGAGAAGCAGTATGATCAAAGTAAAACATCAAAAAAACCCCCATTTTTTTCCAGACTCAATCTTTAGGTGCAAAGCAAAATAACTTAAATTGGCAGGAACACATTCCTGGTTGGTTGTTTCAGTAAAAGCAGCTCCTTATTTGAAGGAAGAAACTCTTCCCCCAACCTAAAAGAAATGGAGATTTACAGTTCAGTCCCCAGCTGGCTTGGGATGACAACAAGACTTTTCAACAAAGTATCCAAAACGGTCAGAAGCCCTGGGTCTGGAATATCTTAGAAACATAGAAGAGAATCACACGATGCTTTCAGTTGGAAGGGCTTAAAGATCTTGTTCCAGCCCCTGCCATGGGCAGGGACACCTTCCACCATCCCAGGTTGTTCCAAACCCCATCCAACCTGGCCTTGGACACTTCCAGGGATGGGGCAGCCACTGCTTCTCTGGGCACCCTGTGAAAGTGCAGAGAATCCATGGCTGAACTCTCCCTTCCCCTGATTCAAAGAGGTCTGTGACTTCCATGTGTCACCTCTGAGGGAGGTGTTATCCATGCACGGTTCCTGGAGATGTTGGTGTGTCAAGCAGCTCAGATCACAGGGGCCTGACTGGCTGGGGTTGAGCACAGAGCCTCCTCTGCTTGGCTGTTTTTAAAGGCAGGATCCCAGTCAATATTTCGTGTAGCCAAGGAGAATTGGAGTTGAAAGGAATTTAAATTGTGTCCCAACAAAGCACTGTGGTGTGGAAAGAGGATAGAAAGCTTGGATGCACGTTCTGGATCTGGTTTATAATGAGAGGGTTTGGGGCCCAGGCAGTACTAAAAAGATTTCCAGGGATTTCAAGACCTATGGCCAGATCTCTTGGGCAGAGTTTCCTGTATGATGGGACTGCTCTACCCAGGCTGAACTGCACAGCTCTGAGTGAAAAAAACCCCAGGGATGATCATTAGTCTGTGGCTTTGCACTGTGGTTTTTTACGTTTACATGCAGGAGTTGTGAGCAGTGGTAACAGCTTTGGCACCTTAAAGAGTGTTTGTTATTGCCAGAGGAAATCCTGAACTAACTGGAAGTGTTGGACATCTGCCACTTACAGGTTTAACCCAGAATCCCAGAATGGTTTGGGTTGGAAGAGACCTTAAAGCCCAGCGAGTTCCACCCCTGCCATGGGCAGGGACACCTTCCACTGTCCCAGGCTGGCCCAAGCCCTGTCCAACCTGGATTTGGACATTTCCAGGGATCCAGGGGAGCCCTCAATCCAAATGAGGCTGGTGTAGAGCATCCTCTGAGGTTAAGATGCCAAACATCAAGTGTGAACCAACTCTTGTTCTTCTGGAAGAACAGTTTTCCCAAGAAGGGACACTCAGGAGTGTCACCAGCCCCTGGGAATGCTGAAGTTTTCAGCTGTGTGTTGCATTCACATTAATATATCAAATATCATGTTATATCTGCACAGGCTTTGGGGTGAGCTCTAAAAAGCACATTGCTAACAGTGTGAGGTTTGTTAAAGTCAGGGGTTTAGCTCTTCCCTCCAAATAAGGGGAAGAACCTGTTTCAAGAAAAATGTCCTCGATACTGTAATTCCTATGGGAAGAAAAAAGGAAATTTATCTTCCATTTAAAAAAACCACTTTGCTTCTGGTGAGGCCACGTGCCTTTGGTATTTATAGAGACATACTGGCAAATTTGGTTATAAGTGACGAAGAGGATGGGCAATCCTGACTGATCCTGAGGCCTCACGTCTTGAGAAAATCGTATAAAACCCACTTCTTTAACAAGTTTCAAAATTTGCACTGAAACACATGAAGAGAGCTCTAAAAAGACAGTGGACACTGAGCTGAGGGGAAAAAAAAGACAGCAAGCCCACTCTTAAACCTGATATATCACCAAATACCATTGTGATAAACCTGTAAAAAATTCCGGGGTTTAGGATGGACACATCCAAGTGGAATAAGAAGTTTACAAGCTCATCTACCCTATGCTTGCTCTCATCTATGAACCAAGCTCCATTTATGTGTCCCAAAGCAGAGAGAACCTTCTTTTCTCTAAATACTCTGCAAAAGTGGAAAAGGGAGAGTCTGACTTCAAAAGCTCTCGAACACTGTAACAGTAGATCAAGTGTATTTTAATTAGAAAAAGGTTCAGGCTGCAGAGTACAGGTCTGGCTCTGGACCTAAACTGCTCTAACATGCAGCCTGGCTGTCATCTTTCAGCTGGGGCCTCTTACTTTTACTGTGGAAATAAAAATGAAAAAAATCCTCCACTGTAGCATTGGTACAAGTCCAAATTGACAATAAAGTTGCTCGAGTTTCTTGGGATTTACCCTAACAGGAAGTTTTATCACTGCACATCAGCCTCAGTCATGCCTCAGGTTATGAGTCAAGCCAAAACAAAGCAATCACCTCTTAAATTGTGAAGGGAAAAGAAAGTAAAAGTGAAATTTGGAGTATGTTGCAGTCAATAACCTGATGTTGGCTTTAACAGAAGGAGGGTGTCACCCAGAAAAGTGTCTGTAAGAATTCCAGTCTTTGTTTTATGAACATAATACACATTACATAGCAATTCCGAGAAATCCAGCCTTTAGGTAAACATAGTTCTTACTTATTTTGATTAAGAATTGCACTTTTAATCAATAATTCTTAAGGGTAAGAGGTGAGCAATTATTTATCTTTAGATTTGGAGATTTCTGCCATCTGAAACTGGAGAAAAATTATCAGCTCTTCCTAAGAGTAGGTTTCTTCTACATGTGCTACCTGAACTCAGAAGCTCTATTGCTCTGCTGCAGCAGCTTTCTCCATTCTTTCAGTCTCTTTAGAGGTAAAACAAGTTAATTTTAAGCAACCAGGAAGTTTCCCTGAGCCACTGCACAAAGCTCACCATAATAAAATACTATTTCATTGAAATTTGGCAAATTCCCTCTCCTCGTTGCTGGCACTTCAATGTTAAAATATCCAATAATGCATTTTGATTTCCAATTGTTTTGGTTATTTCACCCCTTGGAATACCACAGCTCTAGTCCAGATGTATTTTAATCTTCTTTTACTGCCCCTGCCAAATTTCTGTTTCCCATTTGCTGAGTGCTCTCATCATGAGCAATATGTCTATGTCACTTCCTCTGTGTATGTTCAGGCTTTTCCTTGACTCATGCAATCTGGAAGAAGCTCAGCCCAAAGGAAAATTGAAGCCCTTTAGGGTTGCTATTTTTAAATACAGGAACTTCCGTGGGGCTGTTTGAAAAGGAGATTCCTTTTGAAGATAATAAACAACATGCAAGAAATAACCTTTACAGCTCCTCTCCAAAGTCTCGTGTCCCAGCCGTGGAGCAGGTCAGCAAAAGTGACACTCCAAAAAGCACAAAATATCCAAAGAGAAGACACAGAGAATCAGGTTGATGCTGTGGGGTTTTGAATTATTATGAATTATTTTGAATTATTTGCTGAAACACGTGGACTGTCCCCACTGATCATGGCTGCCTCATCCCTGGAAGTGTCCCAGGCCAGGTTGGACAGGGCTTGGAGCACCCTGGGATAGTGGAAGGTGTCCCTGCCCATGGCAGGGGGGGGAACTGGATGGCCTTTAAGGTCCTTTCCAACCCAAACCATCCTGGGATTCTGGGAACTGCATCACCAGGCTTCTGGGATCTCTTCCTCTCTCCCTCTCCTCCCCAAGGATTGGCCTGACCTCCTGCAACGACATCTTTGATCCCTACGGATGCAAGGCCAACTGCCCATGAAACAACTCCCCCTCTCTCCACATTACATGGGGAGGGAGGAAGGGAGGGCCCCTCTGAGCCCAGAGACAAGAGAAGCCCAGGTGTCCCAGGGGCAGCACAGAGATCAGGAGTTCATTCCCTTCCTTTCTGGTTTTCCTGGGACTCTGTGAATTGCCAGCCCCTTTTAAATCAAAGGGCCACCAGTCCCTGCTGGCAGTCACACATTGCAGCTCTGAGCCCCACCTGGAGACAAGGTGATCTCACATTTAAAGCAGAACCAGTGGCCAACAGCGAGAACGTGTTCAGAGTGCACCAGGCTTCTCTGCCATGAAACAGCAAGAGCCATCCAGGTAAGGCAAACACTTTGGGTTTCTGCCAAGATCCTAATGCATTCCAGCTGAGAATCCTTGTGGCATTCAGTGGTGCCAGGGTGCCAGGCAGTGTGCTGGGATCCCACTGCAGGGTGGTATCAGGGGTAAAACCTCAATGCCCCCATCCCACCCCCATTCCTGTTTGACTGCCACTCTTCTGTTGCTTTTGCCTAAACAAATACTTCCAGCAGAAGCTTATCTTTGAAAGTCTTGTGGTTTATAGTTTACTATGAAAAGTAATGGTAGGGTTTTTTTCTGTGCTAGCAGTATGTATCAAGCATTTTTCCATGTCATTAGGAGCCAGTTGATGGCACTTTTCCCCCTGGCTGACTCTCCTCTACCTGAACACTTATTTTCATGAAACTTTCAGGAATGTCACATCTGAGATTGCTGCCCTCTGGCAAATGTGCTCGAGTTGGACAATGAATTGCAAGGTTTGAAAGCAAACAACACAAAAACACAACACCCTTGTCTGATTGCGACATCATTTCCTAAGGAAATGAATTAATTTTTTTTTCTTTTCAATCAAACAAGAAAAGGCATGCACTGAGCTGGACTTCATGGCTCTCAGGGACTGTTCATCATCATGGCCAGAGCACAAGAATGTCTGATACTGGAGGTGAGTAGATTTTGCTCTCAAGGCTCATTATTTACAAGGCAGGAACTCCGTGCAGAGGTTCTTACCAGCAGCTGTAGCACTTCTTTATTCACAATGTAAATGTGCTGTGTAAATGCTTGTAAAACTTTATGAGCTCCATTGCCTCCAAGCACTTCCAGCCCAGGTATGGTTAATAAATCCTGCATGTGCACTGTCTCGAGCCCCTCTCCAACCTTCCAGGGCAATATTCCACAGGCAAAGAGCTCCCCTGCACCTACTGAGCAGTGTTAGGGGGTTTTTTTTACCTCACTCAAAAATACACAGTCCCCTTGTAAGGAGCTGTACCAGAGATTTCATTAACTTTACTTTTTCCATCCACCACCTGTAGGCTCCATCTCACACACTCCCAGCCTTACTTATTGACGCTGCTGAGCACCCACACCATCATCAATGATTTCTTTATTTCTCTAAGAGATTTTTTTTAGGGTGAAATGCAGCAGCCTGGCTCGCCTCGATCTTCTGGAGAATTCCCACTAGGTGGCACCGATATCCAACATTCCCTCTCCACCGCGCGTGTGAATTCCCCTTGCTTTGCTCCAGGTCTTCTCCCCATTTTTTTTTTCCAGCATTTCCAAACTCTGAGCTCATCGGTTTTAATAACTACAAAAACAATCAGCTCCCGAGATCTTTTTTCCTGTCTTTACAGTGCTGGATGGATCCAAGCCAAAAACCAAGTTATGTTCTTCCACAGACAAAGAAAAGATCAATTTCCAGTGTGGTTTCTACAGCTGGTTCGGGAGGCTGACTGGTACAGACATTAATTATTTCTTTTAGGACCTTCATTATTCGAGTCCTTAGAGGTTCTTTACTTTCATCCTCACATGTGCATAATAAACCTGACCTCTGCAGGAACACCCTGATCCCAGACAGACCAGGGAGCAGAGAAACAGGGAAAGCTGTGAGGAAAACTGATGGAGCAGTGACTGAGAGCTGCCAGCAGCCATTCATCTTCCAGGAAATAAGAGAATGCCCCAAATGAGGCTTTGGGAGCAAATAAAACACAATAATTCTTTCAACGGGAAGTAGTCAAGAGTAATTCTCACCAATGGGATTGAAGTAATTTTGGATATCTTTCAGAAGAGACTGAGATTTTTTTAGCAGGTCTTTCTCAAATTCAGCCCTTTTCTCCACTCCTCCATATGCTTATACATTCCCAAACAAATATGTAGAATTCCTTTGGACTGGAACTAATTTTAGTTTGTAATGTAACAGCAAAGCTCTTCCAAGAATAACAATTAGGAAAGATAGTTATGTTTTGGGAAAAAAGCCTGCACACATTTTCCTGGTGAATAGGAAGAAGCTAGAAGTCAATAACTCCAATTAAATTAAAACGACTATTTGGGGATAACACTGTAACTGACTGGAAAAACAGCTTCTGTTTCTGAGTCTGCCAGGCCACGATAATATCATTAACAGAGACAACAGTCTCATGAAAAGGAATGTGGATATGGCTGTTGAAGTCCTGAGTTCATTTTAAGCTCATTTAAAATTCCTTATCTACATTTCTTCAGATTTTAAACATAAATTCCTGAGGGGTTGTTTTTCTCTCCTCAAATTAACTTTACAAAGTACGAGTTTCCAAACTCTATTTGAAAGTCTCCATTTCAGATCCTTTAAAAGTCACAAGTATATCCCAGACATAAGGGAATGTACATCAAGGAGTGTACATTAGTTCATCACTCACTGTCTTACAGTGCAATGATAATGTAAACAATTATGAGGATGGGATTTCTGGAAGGCCAGGCAGCTTTACAGCTGTGGGATATCAGACCCTGGCTTTTATTCAGGTGCTGGAAAAACAAAGACTGTGAAAAAAAAAAAAAGTGGATGTGTGACAAGGCTGGAAAAAGCAGGGAATGGAATAATTCAAAATTCACTGACCTCTTTACTCCTGCATCTGCACAGCCTAACGGGAAATGCACCAGGAAAAAGTAATCACTGGAGATTATCCCATGTATGAGAGAGAAACGAAGTCTGCAGTCAGCCTTCCCAAGCTCAGCAATTTCCTCTAACTCATAAAAAGTGGAATGCAGCTGCTGTCCTTTGAAACAGCAACGTGGGGAAGTCCCCTTCCCTCGCAGATAGGACAGAGAATTCCCCAACACTCCAGGCATGGAGAACCCACCAGGCTCCCGAGTCCTTACACCTGCCTGGTGCTCCTCCAAGAGTCAGGGATTTTTCCTCCCATTTAGGATTTTTCCCTCCCATTCCCACCTGGCTGCAGGCACAGCCCCAGGGCTTTGATGTGCCATTGTTCATCCTCGGGGCAGCCCAAGTTGTGGTTTGTATTTCACCCCCTGGTTCAGAGGGGTCTGCAGCACCAAAAAACCACACAGGAGCAAAATACAAACAAATCCCTGTGCAAATGCACAAAATGTGCTGTTAGATCAGTGTCCAAAGGCTCAAATATCCTGCCCCTTAATTACCCAGATTATCATTAGCACTCAATCATTATTATTTTTCTTTTTTGTTCCTCAGGAACAGGGATTTCCAATTGCGAATTTCTCATGGGGTGGATCACCTGATCACTGTTCAAAGTCAATTCACTGTTTAAAACGTATGGGATCCTACTCTTTATTTTAGGTGTTTACTACTATTTTTATGGAAGCTGTCATGTTACCAACGATGGAACATGTAATGGCATGAGGAGGGATTTTTTTCTCTGGGGATTGCAGCAAAAGGCTGATCAAATTTCAGTGTTTCTTAGAAGTTGTTCTGCCTTGACAGGCAGCCAATGGCTCCAGCACAGGATACACTGAAGTTCAGCTGTGGTGACTGCATGACAAAAGACACAAAGTCACCTATGGCCGTTCCAAGTGCATCCTGCACGTGTCACCTGTGAAGTGAATTTGTAGCTCTGTGGCAAATACAGCTCCACGACTTCCAAGTCCTGCTACAACAGCTGTACTTTTGATTGCATCTGCTTACCTGCATGCATTATTTACAGAGGATAATGGTTTGGAGGTGGTAAAATGACAAGACTGTTTTAAGTCAGGAAGCGCCGGAAACAAGATGAAGTCACAGTGTAGCCTCCTCAGTCATCTCCGCCAGGAACCACATTCCTCACCTGTGGGGAATAGTTTAAATTACTCTTTGTACCCCCACAAAACTTTCTCACCAGTGTTTCATCCCCATTCCTGCCATGAATGCTGAAGGAGTTACAAAAGGGTCTCTTTATGTGCATCCATGAAGTAAAAGTCAATCATCATCTCCTACTCCATATCCAGGACTGGGGGCACCAGAACATAAATGTCAAAGCTCTGATAACTTGGAGTGTCCAGTTCGGGATGCCTGATGTTTGATTATTTTTTTCCCCCAGAATATTAAATAGCATAAAACTTTCTATATTAAAATACAGCCCTCCTGTTCTCACCCCCAATCTGGACATCAGCAAACAGAGTTCAACTGATTACTCAAGCTGGATGCTCAGACATAGCTCAGCTATAAAAATCCTGACTTCCCCCAAAGTCACAAACTATGACCTCAGGCAGGGGTAAATTCAATTTTCCCGGAACATTCACCTCTTCAAGTCCAATCTTTTTATTCCTGCAGCTCCCGATCACTAATAGATGACATGGGATGTTCAAACAATCTTTGTATGTCTTAGCAAGCTTTAGCCACTGGACAAAAAGGTTAAACATCTGCAGCTGGAATGTACTTTGTAGCTGGAGAGGTAATAACAGATGCATTGCCAGGACATTCCTTAACTTTTGGCAACCAAAGGAATGGGCTGTGACTTGTGTGGGACAACCTTCACTGTGCATTTCCATTGCTTGGGATCCCTGATCCATTGATTGGGAAGATTAAAATAAAAATAAAGAAAAGACCTGATGCCTGATCTGTTTAGCTGCTGTGCTCATTGCACCATTCTGGAGAAATTCAAAGCTGTTCAATGATCATTTTTACTGAGACGTAATAATTGTGGCATCAAGTTTAGTAAAACTGAGAGTGAAAAAAAATGACAGCAAATACGAGAACATTATCTCATGAGGAGGAAAATAAAGGAAACAAGCAAACCCAAAAATCGTAGTTCTGTGGTGTCCAAATTACAGAGGGGTGCACTTCCCACATCTTGTGGCTGATGATGAGAACCCGTGCCTGACGGAAATGAGATTTTTCTGACATCTCTCCCTTGATCAGGTTCTCAGTTATCCAGGTCTCAGTACATGGAGAGGAACTTACAGGGCTATAATTTATACATTTCTCGAAACTTAGAGGAACCTCATTTTGCTCAACATTTCTTGGTTAAATCTGATGGAATTGGCCAACGCTTTGGCCAACGGCTGGTGCTGAGCAGCACAAACTCCCAGGCAGTTGGGTTGCACAAGCCTCCTTTGCCCAGGAAATGGAACCAGAGCTGATAAATGGCTCTGTGTAAATTCCTGCCATGAATTCCCTCTGCAGCCTCCCAGCTCCCCATGGCTCGGAAACCACTCATCCCTCATCTCTCCTGATTGGATCAGTCATGTCTCCAGAGATTAGGCCAAATAACATTTCTCTCCTTGCAACTAATTTAATGCTTTTTAATATATTACAGCCTCTTTTAGGTCCAAACCTTTCTATTTTGGAACTTCCAATTCAAATTTGCCTAATAGCTTTGCATAATAGTCCCTTGCTCCCAATAAATTCCTCATTTCAACTTTAATTGGTTTGTTCATGGAGAATCACAATTTACACGAACTGAGATCTATCACTAGCAGCTACTGAACATAAGTAATATTTGATTAAACAAAATGAGATAGTAATTTGCTTTTTTTCCCCCTAGTATTTGTTAATGATATTACCAATTTCTACTAGCAGTTAAAGTATATTTACACCATAATCAATTAAATGTATTTGGAATAGATATTAAATAACACTCTGGGTTCAGTGTCCTTTTAAATTTACATTTTATCATTTTAAACATTTTTAAATGTCAGCCAACTGTTCTCCAGCGCAAAGTAATCAAAACTAAAGACACAGACTGGTTTTATGAGCGGTGATGTAAGCAACAAGTGGAAACACAAAAAATTAAATCATTTGAAGAGCTGGAATACTGAAGTATAAATCACCTCCAGTGATTTGAAAGTCTCAGTCCAAAAATAAAGAATTATCTCATTTTACTCAGCAGAGCTCAGCCTGAAGGGCCTGGAAATGGAAAAAGCACAGAACAGCTCTGAAGGAGTTTGGTAGAGGGAGGGGAGCTGGAGCTTGGGTGATACCAAGAAACTCCCTGGAAATATTTTCTGTGAAAGAAATGGATAATCTAGACCAGCATGAAAATACCTCAACTTGAAACACTCATGGTTGGAACAAAAGATGTTAAATGTAACTTTCAGTACCCCAGGAAGCTTCCTAAAGAGAAAGGAAAAGGTCGTGATTTTCTTTCTTTTTCTTTTTCTTTTTTTCTTTTTAATCATCTCTGTTTCAAAGCAATTACAGTTCCTTCCTGGGCGTCTAACTCATAATTTCAAACACTTTGGTTCTCAAACTGAGAGCAAGAGCTTCCATTAAATGAAAATATATCAAACAGGTATTTGAAATACACGTAGAAATCATATTAGCTTGTGGTACTGACTGCTATTAATTACTGGAATATGCAGAATATTTGAATAAGGATTTCTTAAGCTTCTTTGATGTTGTTTTTCTATTAAGGTCAGAATAATGCCTATGCAAAACACAGATTTATGAGGCTTTTTTTTTTTAGGAAAAAAACAACTCTGGCATACTAATTTGATTTTTTTTTGCTTATTCTTCTAGTTTAGCTTGAGAGTTAGTTGGTTTTTGTTTGTCCTGTAACAAAATATGCTAGGAGAGGGAGCTGTATTTAGGATAAATCTGAATTTATGCCGATGAAGTACACGTGAGCTGTCTCACGTGTTTCGGCACCGCAGAGGGATTTGGGAGCACGGAATGAGGACGGCACATTTTTGGGACCCTGAACTGAGATGCACCAGTGGCCTGGGCTGGGCTCTGGGGGAAGAAGAGGCCAAGGACAGGGAAGGCTGTGACAATCAATACACAAAACAGAGTGCAGCCAACAAGCTATGAAACAACAGATTAATGTGATGAGTAGGTTTAGATGGGATATTGGGAAGGAATTCTTCCTTGTGAGGGTGGGCAGGGGATGGGATGGAATTCCCAGAGAAGCTGTGGCTGCCCCTGGATCCCTGGAAGTGTCCAAGGGCAGTTGGGACAGGGCTTGGAGCAGCCTGGGACAGTGGAAGGTGTCCCTGCCCGTGGCAGGGGTGGCACTGAGTGACCTTTAAGGTCCCTTCCACCCCAAACCATCCTGCGACTCCATGAACACCTCAGGTGTTTGGCTACCAGAGGCTCTTTGGGGCTTTGCCTTGCCGGTGTCCCTGAGCCCCGGACGGTCCCGCCGGTGCCACTGAGCACGGCTGTGTGTCACCAACCCTGCTGTCACAGCCCCGCTGTCACAGCCCCGCTGTCACAGCCCCCCTTCATCACCACACGAGCCCCGTTCCCGAGGCTGCCCCGCACCGGGGGATGCAGGGATGACAGGATGACGGGCTGAGGGCATGAGGGAACGAGGGAATGAGGGGATGCGGCGATGCTGGGCTGAGGGGATGAGGGAATGAGGGGATGCGGGGATGCGGGAATGCTGGGCTGAGGGGATGAGGGAATGAGGGAATGAGGGGATGAGGGAATGAGGGGATGCGGCGATGCTGGGCTGAGGGGATGAGGGAATGAGGGGATGCGGGGATGCGGAGATGAGGGGCTGAAGGCTGAGGGGATGCGGGGATGAGGGAATGCGGGGAGGCGGGGATGCGGTGCTGCGGGGATTCGGGGATAAGGGCATGCAGAGATGAGGGGTTGAGGGATGCAGGGCTGAGGGGATGCGGGATGCGGGGCTGAAGGGCTGAAGCTGGAGGCTGGAGGGGCGGGCGGGGAAGCGCGGCCCGCTGCGGACGGACGCGGCGGGCACCCAATGCGCTCCGGAGGGAGGGCAGAGCCCCGCGGCCCGACCCAATGAGGCCGCGCCCGGAGCGGGACTTCCTTCGGGGATCCCGCGGCGGGGGAGCCGCGGCCGAGCGGGGACACGTCAGTGCGGGGCCGGGACCTGCCTTTGTTCCCCGCAGCCCCGGCCCGCAGCCCTCCCCCGGCCGCAGGGACCGGCACACGGCCGCAGGGACACGGAGCATCCCCGGCATGAGCCCCGCTGCTGCCCTCATCGGAGAGACCGCCCCGGGCGCCGCGGCCGTGCCCAGGGGCTGAAACGCTGGGCCGGCCCCGCCTCCGCCGGCCCTCCTTCCCTTCCTCCTTCTCCTCCTGCTCCTCCCGGGGCCTCCGATGCCGCCGCGTCCCGCCCGCTGCTGAGCCGTGACGGGCGGGGGCCCTCGGGACCCCGCCGGGGACATGGGCAACGGGATGTGCTCGCGGAAACAGAAGCGGATTTTCCAGACGCTGCTGCTGCTGACCGTGGTGTTCGGGTTCCTGTACGGGGCGATGCTCTACTACGAGCTGCAGGGCCAGCTGAGGAAGGCTGAGGCCACGGCGCTCAAGTACCAGCAGCATCAGGAGTCGCTCTCGGCTCAGTTACAAGGTACTCCCTCGGCAGGAGCCTCTGCTGCCCTTCCCCAAGGCTTGCAGAACACCCTCCTCCTCCTTCTCCGCCTGTCCAACCTCTCTCAAAGTTTTGCTCCTTCTCCCCCTTCTTCTTCTCCAGCCTGTGAGGTTGTAGGGTCTGCCCTCGCTGGGATCCCAGCCCTGCCGAGGTCAGGGTGAGGTTTTGTCGTGGATTCCTAGAGAGCTGTCGTGCCCTCCCACATCCTGTAGTGACTCTTATTCCCAAAGGACCGCACATCACTTGGCAGTTCCTGGCATAACTGGGAAAGGCAGCCGTGCAGTGCAGACCGTGTCCAGTCTGGCATTTGTTGTGCGCTTGTCTGTTATCTTGCAGGATTTTATGTTGAGCATCCAACTGCAGCTCCTGGGCAGCATAAACCTTAAATATCTCCAGGATGGAGAAGACGAGTATTCTAATCAAGTGGTTTTAAAGGGTGATTTAAAAGTAAAGTTCAAGTAAGTTACTTGAGTAAGGCTATTCTGTTACTTTTGGAATAACTTTGAATGCCTTAGCTTAAAGGTGCCAGATAAATACAGATCTTTGTGTGTCTTGGTTTAAGGATGCAGCAAATGTGAGTGTCCAGTAGTTGAAGATGAAAAGTTGTCCATGTCTGACATCTGCATGCCAAGAAATCAGAAGCAAAGCAGCAGGGATGTACCTGAAACATCAATGGTCTGGGAAGTGAAAGAGCTCAGCACCTCTCTAATTGTCAAGTGCAAGGTTATCAGGTCAGCACAGACAAAGCCCAGAGCCAACTTTCAAGTTTTCTTTCTCCAAATAGCATGAAAGAAGAATCAGAGGCATCTGCTGTAGCAGCACTAAACTTCAGGGTGATCCTCAGCCATCCTTTTCCCTGTGGAAGCATCCATCAAAGCATGCCTGGCAGCACCCAATTTATGTGCAGAGAGCACAGAGTTGGGTTTATGCTGTTAGATTCTTACAGTGGCTTGTTCCTTCACCGTGTTTAGTCACCAGCCTTACTTAGTATTTCAATTTCAGGCCATTTCCAGGTAATACCAGGGAGCTCTTTGCCAGAAACCTTCATTTTAGTCACAGAAAAGGTGTAAATGTTTGGCTGGGAAGAGGGTGTGTGGCAGATGGCTAAAGGGCTACTCTTGCTAGGCTGTGCATTTGCCAACAGAGGACACAGGAACATCTTGTTCTCAAGCTAAAATTTGACAAGTTGGCTTTTTCTGTTGCTCCAGCTTCGCCAAGCGGAGCGTGCAACAAACTTTATCCTGACACAGAGGAGAGATTCTCTGGATCAGATATGCGAGGTCTGGACTGTTGGTTTGAATTTTCCATGCTTGAAACATGATTTTGAGTAGCCATCCAAGCATGTTCATGGAAGCAGCAGGCAATGGTGGGAGCTGCATTTTCTGTAATTCTCATGCTTGTTTCAGTGTATCAATGGGAAGTGGGAAATATGGACCAGGATCTGATAACATGAATAGATTTGATGATCCATAAAATAAACTGACATGGTTCTGGGATCCATGCCAGTGTATCAAGCCCATTAAGCAGGAGAATTTATCTATGCCAAGTACGGTAGCAGTAAACCCTGTTTTAAAAAAATAATCACTGGCAATTAAGTCACAGAATAGAAGGAAAAATAAAATGTAACAATAAAAAATGGTTCTTTAAATTCTCCTGTGTTCTGGAAGTAGCTGTTACACCTAAGAGAGGGTGAGAACCCAGAGAAATACTACATGCAGCAGCAGCCCTTAGCTGCCTAATGTCCCACTAAAGTAAAGGGAAGGTACATTCCTAAGGACTCCAGGGGATCTGGGAAATAAACTGTTCTTCCCTGTCTTTCTGCAGTGGCCTCTCCTGCACAATCACCTGGATTTTTGCAGTAGGAGTTTGTTAGTAAGGAGAACACAGGGAATTCAGAGCCTGTGCCTATGCCCAGCTCACCTGGAGAGACACAAGCTGACAGGTGATACCCACCACCAAACCCATTCCTGAACCTGTCCTATTTAACTCTTGGTTATGGAACAACAGGAAGGAATTTTCTTTAAGCAGAGACTTGGAAACAACATAAAGTGCTGACAGCAAATCCAGTTTGCAGGTGCAGTATCTGGCTGCACTTTGAACTTTTGATTTTAAATGACCTGGATTTTAAATCAACAATGTTCCTGTTGCCAAATTAAAAAAAAACCCAACAACAACAACAAAACAAAAAAATAACCTGTGAATATCTGAGCTACATCTCTTGGCTGTCCAAAGGTTATTCTTTGACTTTATTGCCTTATGAGAACAATAAAATAAAGTATTGCATTGGTAAAGTAATGCAACTTCTCTTTTCCATGCAGCATAACCAGTTTCTCTATAGATCGTGGACTAGAGATAACTTTGAGGCCTGAAATATGATGGAAGCACTCTGAAATCTTTTTAAAAGAAACCAGCTAAAGGGCAAAGTTAAAGGAAAGGAGGGTGCTGCAGCAGCATGGATTGATTTCTTGGTGCTCACAGCTCTCCTGGGTGATTGAGTAAGACTTTAAAGCTGAGCAGAAAAGGATACCTTGGACTTCTATTTTCTGAACAACCATTTCATCAGGAGGCTTTTATAGGTTTAAATGTGAACTACAAAAATGAAAGGCAACTTCTGAAAGTGGTTTTTTTGACAATGCTGAGGCTGTATTGTGGCAGGCTGGCTGTGCCCCTGGAAGTCTGACTGGAGTGAATCTCTTGGAGGACAGTGAAGTATCACCTGTTGTCTGATTCTTTGTAGGATTTTATTGTGACTGCTGGAGCCTACAAAGGCAGTTGCTTTCCTGGTTGCACACAGAGGAGCTTGGGAGTGCCCCTGTCAGGGCTTGTGAGTGAAACTTGAGTCCATTTGTGAAATGCCTGAGATTCATGGACACTCCTGAGTTTATGGACGCAGTGGCAGTTAAGGACCTGAATGCCTTTGGTCTGCCCAAAATCTGAATCAAGATCCTCAGCTGTAGCTCAGAGTGCAGCTCCCTTCATTTCCTGCTGTCCCCTCTACTATTTTTCATGTTTTAATGGATTTTTTTCATCTATGTAGGCAGTAAGAACCTTCTTTTTGGGACTTGCGAGTTTTTCATGCCCAAATGAGCTGTTCTTTCTGTTTTTCCATGAAAAGCCAGCTGTCTTAGATTTTTATCTCTTTCATTGCCTTGTTTTGCTCAAACACAGCAACACATGAAGGAGGCTCAATCTCCTGGGACTACATGGGAAAATACCAAGGCAGAATGCACAGATCACTGGGAAATGGTGCAGGAAGAGTCTCAGAATCATTTACCACACGCACCTGATCTGAAGGGAGCTGCACACGGCCATGGGGGCTCTGCTCTCCCTGGTGTTCACAGCTTCAGCCACTCTGCTGAGAAGTGTTTGTGCTCCTTGGAATAAGCCCAGGGTACAAAGGGAAGGATGGCAGACCTGGGAAACACAAAAATTGGGTTAGAAAGGCTGGGATCTTAAACTCACTCTCTTTAGACTATCAGGTTGCAGAAGATTTTGTAGAAGAATGTCAAACTCTGGCATTTTTCTCTAACAAAGTTCTGCTGGGCATGGAGAAAGTAGGGCTGCTTTTGTAATCCACAAAGGGAATACCAGGGGCAAAATTTAGAGATGACACACATTTTTTCCACTGCTGAGAAAACCTAAAGTCATTGTTATCTGTAAGGTCTTTCATAGAGAAGCTGATCTTCCCAGTAAGCTGATTATTTTAAAGTCTCATTCTCTGAGCACTATATACATTTGAAACATGGAGATAATCTTACTTAATATTTCTTAAAGTGACAAAAGCAAAACTTGATGCTCTGTGCCTCCTTTAAAACTGTCAAACTAAGTCTTGAGCTATTGGCCATACAGGAACAGGCTTCATTTGCTAGAACAGAACCACACTGAGAGCTGCAGGTGAGCCTGATTGTACCTGTGACTGCTGCAGGATTGAAAGTATCTACAGATGCCTTTTTAACCCTTGCAGCTTCTCTCTTCTCGTCCCCTGGGTGTTAAGTAACCCCTCGTGTACTATTTTAATCTGTTTAATCTGTTTTAATCCCTAATCCTAATAACAGCCTACAGTTAGTGCCTCTTACTACCTTAATTTTTTCTGCTCTTCCTGTGAGAGTCTTAAGGTGTCTGATGGCTTTGTGCAATCTCTGTGCAGCTTGAGACTGTCCTGTGACCTTGGCAGCCAGCCCAGCAGGGACTCTGGACTTGAGAGTTTTCCCTGCTGTGGACAAGGTGTGCATTTCCTCCAGGATTTCTGATCCAGTGCTAGAAAGGACCGGCTGTAAAGCAAATGTAGAGTCCTCTGTGCCTGTTGTGCCAATTGTCCTAAATCAGGGCTCCCTGAGGGGGTGACCTGCTGGGGGTTGCTCAGGTCTGTGGTAGCTTTATGTGTGTGGAATTGCACAATGCACTGCTGTGCTAGATCACAGTTCTGTGTCACTTGAGGGGTTAATATTTATCATCTCTGCATGCACAGATGCCAAAGCTGCTCTGACATCACACAGTTCTGGGTGTACTTTATTACATCCGTCTTTTACAGGGCCTTAAACTTGTACCTTGAGTTGGCAGAGCTGGGAAGAACCAGCACTGCTTTTAATTTATTTTTCACATGCATGGGACAAGTAGAGCTGCACCTACTGCAGCTCCTGTGTGTTTGGTTGTTCTTCCTAATAACACAATCCTGAGTTCCTTTTACTCCTGTGGCTTTCAGGTTGCACGTAACTCTGCAGCACTTTGATAGTGTTTTGTTGCTGCCTGAGAGATCCATGGTAGCAGTGTCAGAGGAGAGGTTGGTCCTGTGTGTGCTTCCCCTGAAATGGCAACATCCCAAATTCTGCTACCTGGCTTCCTGACATGGAAAGCTTTGGTTTGTAATCTCCTCTGAGCACCTGGCTGTACCTCCATTCACATTTTCAATGGATATTTAATGTTCTAAGTACTTAGAACACATGAAACACTTGAAATTGTGCAGAATTTTAGTATGGGAGAGGTATATGGTGTAATGTATATTTATGTACCTATGCGTTTACATGTACATATAAGTGAGTATAAACTAGATAGATCTGTGTCTGTTTTGTAGCTCAGCCTCAAGATTTTGGGTTATCTGGGATTATCCAGCCTTTACTCATAACCCAAGTACACAAAAGGTGCTGGAGCTCTGTTCAGATCAGTTAACTCAGGGAAGTTTGTTTCCAGGTCCACAGTGGAATTTCCACGTCCAGCAGCCGAATTCTGACTTGAAAGATAAATTGAGCACGTGCCCACATTTATATTTTTTCATTGCTGTAATCCATGCCCAAGTGCCCTTTCCTTGTGGACATAAGAGTTCCAGGATAGATTTCTACCAGTGCTGCAGCATTCCCTCTGCACCCCAGCTGGACCCTGGCTGAGGATCACAGGGCAGTCTGAAGGAACATTGAGCAGAGTGAGGTAATGGGGTGGGTTTGTTCCCTGGGTTTTGGTGTTCCCCCTCCCCAGTTTGGCACAAGACCTGGTAGCCAACATGATGCAAAATAGATCTATATATTTGTTGCTGGTGATTTAAGCCTCCTAAAGCTTGTCAGTGATGGAGCTGAGTGGAGACTTCAAAGCTGGGACAGCAGCAGGGAGGCAAGGATGGATTGATGGTGGTGAGTTTGCATTCTGGCTTTTTGGACAGTCATCTCCTGCCACAAATTCCTGCCTGACTGAATTCCTAAGCCTTAAAAATGATGTTCTAAGCATTGTCTCACTGGGCTGGCTGGCTGCTTGTCAGCCTGTGAGTTTGGGTGGGGCAACTTATGAGTAAGGTTTCCACCCTCTGGGAGATTTGAGTGCCCATTATAGCATTTCTGATGTGCTGGTGAGGATGTTGCCAGCAATTTGTGGCTAACAGAGTTCACTTTGCTCCTTTTGGAATGGGATCCTTGCAGGGAAGAAGTAATTTAATCTGCCCTGCTGAAAGTCAGGTGCTGCTTTGAGGTTTGATGGTAATGAAAGCTAAATAAATCAGATTACTGAAAAAAATTGAGCTCTACAGAACAAGTAATTAAAGCTGAATCCTTCATTGGGTGATTTTTCTTGGGATTTTCAGGATTCAGGGGCATGAATTTCTGGTCATGTCAGAGCCTGAGGTGAGCACTTGAGGAATTCAACCTGTTTGGATGCTGTCCTTGTTTAAGGAAGGGTCTTGTGAACTGAATGCACTTCTGATCTTTTTGTGGTCATGTAGCACAACCCAAACCCCTTGAGATTTTCTACTATGTATTTTTAATTAAGCAGTGAAAGAAACTGCAACTGTTCCACCTCATCCTCTGCATTTTCCCCCTCCCCTAAGGTACCCAAAATTAGCCTGCTGTCTTATTTTCCTGAGGTGACTCAGGTCCCAGAGTTTGACAGTCATTTCCAGGGCTTAATTACAGAGATGATGAGAGAAGTATGGCCTGCCTGAGCTCCTAGAGGGCAGAGTAAGGAGCCTGCTCCTATCCTCACCACCACACTCAACTAAGCCATTTCCAGTCAAAAAATGAATCACTAACTCAAACTCTTGATTGCTGGATGCAGTTTGTGCATCTCTAGATTGGGCTTCTTTTTTTTTTTTTCAAGCTGTATTTTTTACTAATTTCTGATATTTATGTACATCCTGACACCATGTAGATACAATCACTATAGACCTTCATAAAACTGAAAAAAATGTAAAGGACTTTTTGAGAGAAAGAGCAGGCCTTTGTTTCCTGGAGCTGAGGGTTGAGCAGACCTAGAGATTCAAAGGTGATGTGACAAGAAAACTGTTGTCTCTGAAGCTTTTCTCAATGTTTTTGTGTTTTTCTGCTAATTTTAGTCTAAAATCACTGCACAGGTTTTGTTTGAACTATTTGCATTTATCATCACTCCCCTCCCCCCACCAAAAAAACCCCTTTATCACCTACTGGTGTTTAGAAAACAGCAATGCAAGGTGGGATGCTGATCTCACCCGTGGTACCAAGGGTTGGAAGAAACCTTTTGTGAAATGCACTGGAAATAATTTCTAAAACATGATCTCCTTGCTGATAAAAGTCAGGTCTGGAGCCTATCTGTGAAGGATTAAATAATTAATCACATTTAATACCCCTTCTCCAACTTATTTTTAGCAGCAGCTATTGCAGTTTACTCTTTGAACATGACAAATCCTTCCTTCTGTCCCAATTTATCTTAAATCTGTTGTTTCCTAGAGGTGTTATTGACTTCTAAGAAAGGCAGTATGTGAGGCAGGGTGCAGTAAAAGAATTCTATTAAATGTAGATGTTTGCTCCAGTTTAGAAATTAATGTTCCTGTCATCCTTACAATTGAATAGAGGCCACAATGATCTCTTAGAAATACAAGTGTGTGTTTCTGGGGTAAAGTGCATTAATGTGCCAAATTCTCCAGCATTTCCCATTTTTCAGAACTGCAGTGAAAGCAAAACTAGCACTGCTTACTGGAACTTCTTAGTTCAAACTTCTTCCTGGAATACTGAGCTAGTCAGAGGAACAGGTTGATTTTAATTGAGAGCTCATTTTTGGTGCAGGATCTCTGAAAGCACATGTTATGCTTTCTCTTAAAAAAAAAAAATCCCCTGAATTTAAAGATCTAGATATGAAATACCAACTTTTCAAATCATTACTACTCTGAGCAAAATAATTGATTAGGGAATTCAGTCAAGGCAGGGGTCATTTTTAAGCACAACTGCCAATGCATGGTGTGGTTTTCCAGGAGGAATTTGACATGACTGGCTGTAATGAGACAAAACCATTACTTGATTGTGTGAGTAAATTGCAAAGTGTAGGAGTTTGTTTGGAAGTAAAGGTAATTCTCATTGTCCACACAGGGCCAGCTGTGGTTTGCAGAGAGCAAAATGAGAGCAGTCCATCCCTGCCTGGATGTTCCACAGTGAAGCCTCACACACAATCAGTTTCACCTCGCCTTGGTTTCTCTTTCTGTCCTTTTTGTGGAAATTCAAACCAGAAAACTCCAAGGACATAGATTATTAAATGGCTTCAATATTTTGTTCAATATATTGTAAATATTGTGGCTTGGAGCAACCTGGTCTAGTGGAAGTGAAGGTGTCCCTGCCCATGGCAGGGGGTGGAACAAGCTGAGCTTTAAAGTCCCTTCCAAGCCAAACAATTCTATGATAAATAGATGGTTTTTGTGATGTTGTTTTGTTGCTCTGTACTTAAACCAGAGATTTCCTAGTCTTTATTGTGGGAATACATCCATTTTTTTCCAAGATATTTGCAGTGTCACTGGAATATCCATTTACTGCTAAACCCTCAGCTGAGTCTCTGAAACAGATGCAGCTCCACTGTGATGCTGAGGCCAGCCTGGCTCAGACCGTGGTGGGGAATCCTGCTGCTGCACTTTGATAATCTGTTTCTGATAAGATTATCAGTAGTGAAATCAGTGGATCTTGTTTGAAAGCAGATTCACTGATTTAAATACAGGGCTGGAAGCTTGGGGAGCAGGTCTTGTTATAATACTTCCTCCCAGCATGAAATGTGTCAGAGGAGTCATGAAATGTCATCTGAGGTGAAAATTTTAGTTATTGTTATTAGATTAGAGAATTTATCCTATACCCCATATTGAAGGGGTTCCTGTTTGACTCATGGAAATGCTTTACTCTCGGCAGAAAAGCTTTTTCCATGGGTTCACATTTTAAATGGTTCTGTTTGCAGGGCCAAGAATGGGGAATGAACTGTTTTTGTAGCAAGTCTATGTTCAGCAGACCTTGGCAGTGTCACTAGAGGTGCTAGTGTGGTTTACCCCACGCTGCTGGTTCAGTTCAACTCTGCCACAGTGTGAGGGAAAACAACACTGGGTGTTGCCAAGACTACTGAAATCTGCTGGGTTTAAATGAAAAGTATTACTGTAAGCTCAGAGAAAGATTTCAGAATTGTGTAACAAGCAGTCGTGTTGAAATTAGTAAAATTTCTTGTATGATGTATATTTAAATCCCAGTGTAATCTTAATTTTCCAGGGAGCTGGGGCATTTTAGACTCTGAGTCATCCTTCTGATAGACCAAGTGATTAAAGTAACAAGGTCACAAAATTGCTGATAATGTAAACTAGGAAATGTTTTCTTTTAAATGTACAATAATGGCTTATTTTGCTTACTAATAGCTTTACTGCTTAGAGGTGCAGAGCAAAGAGAAGAGAAGGAACCTTGGCTGTTAAGTAACTTTAATTTCATCACCTCCCTGACTCCTGTGTTGTAATTAACGTTCAGCACTGGTGGTGGAAGTGGTGGAATCTGAGAACACACAGGGCATTCCACACCTCCCTTCTCCCTCACTTCCTTTTCTTTATGGGGAAAATCTTGAGGACTTGATTTTTATTGGGGTGAGTTCCAGGAGTGTTCAGTGTTTCCGTGTTGAAGGTGAAAGGTCTTTTATTGATCTGTGAGGTTACCAGTTGAGTTTCTGGGCTCTGTGAGTTGGTGGTCTTTGTTCATTTGTGTAGGTTACATTCTATAGGTAATTTCAAGAATTAAGCTGACACCTGCAGTAATTCCAGCTTTGGAATAGTGCCTATTACCATTAAGTGACAACATTTCTCCCCCTTTTTTACCATGCTGTTAAAAAAATGGGAAAAAAGTTCAATTATTTGTGCAAAGATCAGTGCAAAATTAAAAGCTTACTTAGGAAAAATGATTTGTGCATCCCAGCAGTGGGGTTTTGTCAGATTCCTTATAAAGGTTCCACTCCCTACTGGGATGGACTTTTCTATAAAACCTGGTTTTCAGTGTATTTATTTCTTTCAGATTCTTGCTCAGACATCCTATATCCAGGCTGGCAGTGAAGAAGGAGAAATTCCTGCTGTAACAAGCCCTTTGTTTGGGCTCTTGCTAAAGTTCCTAACTGGTGGAAATAATTCAAATTTATGGGAGATTAACTCCAATATGTACTTAAAAAATCTGACCTGCAATCTACTCCCCAAAGGAGCAAGTGAGAAAACATGGGGGCTGTGCTTTGTTAATAATTCTTTTTAATCAACACCTTCAGTACATTGCACTTTATGGACTTTTATCAGAGAGAAACATGCTAGGCCTGCCAGTAACTGAGCTCAAAGGGCAGAGGTGGTTTTTCCTTGCCCTTTTTAGTCACCTGAGGGGCAGTTTTAGGACTTCTCCAGCTTTGTCCCAGTATTTCAAGGATTACCACTTGGCAGGTAGAGAAGAGGATGCACTGCCTGTATTCAGAGCCTGCAAGTGCAGGGTGAAACCCAGAGCTCAGCAGGGATTCTCTGAGCTCTGAGAGGGCCCTAAACCCCAAATCCTGCCTTCTCCTGCCCCTTTCCTCCTGCCCCTGTGATGGGTTTGTTGTGCAGGGTTCCCCCCACCCCCTCCCACTTGTTAAAGCACCGGGAGGAGCTGTGGAAGGTGCACTTGCAGATGGAGAAGTGGAATGGAAAATGTTCCCTCCAAATCCATTTGCGGTTTCTTGTGCTTGCCAAAACCCCTGTTCCACCCTGATTGCCTGGGAGGGGAAGCCCATTATGGATTTTCATTGCTCTCCTGAGCTGCTGTGCTGCCACTGTTCCTTTTGCACAATAATTCAGCATTCACCAGCTTCAGGACCTAAATAAAACCATCACTGTAGTGCTGTGCAGTGCTGCCTTTTTTTTTTTTTTCTCTCTCTTCTCCAAGCCTGCTGGTGTCTTTTTGAATATTCATTGCCTGCTTGTTTTCTTCCAGAGGGTGTTGATACATTGGCTCATCTTGACTGATGCCCTTGACTTTAGAAGATAAATAGCAAAGTGGAGATAGGTGCCAGGGATTGATTAGCAATCCAACTTTGGAGCTAAAACATAAACACTTGTAGATAAGGCTGCAGAATGCACCTTAGTGGAATTAAGAGCATGTTTTAAGCTGCAAGAAGAGTTTTCTGTGGCTGCCAAGATACAAACCTTTATTTGATGCTTCTTGTTGAAGGCTTGCATTCACCAATTTATTCTCAGAAAATGAGTTTCCTGGTTTTGATGGAAAAATCACTCATTGTTTTAATACACATTAATAACTCATTAAAAGAATGCAAACTGTAATTTGGGCAGTGAAAGCTACTTGTGTTAAACTGGGCTTAAACACATATAATTGTACATTTCCATGAGTTTTAATTGATATCTTTGCTGCAAACTTGGCTGTTTCAGATAATGAGAAGTGAGGAAAGCATAAATAGGGACTGATGTGCCACATCCCAAATTCCATGTCCAAAGCACAGGCTGAATGAAATCCTGCTTTCCTGGCAGCCAAACGGGGGAATTTTGTGCCGGAGGATGTCGGATGTCCTAAACACACCTGGATACAACAAGCAAAGTCTTAAATGTAAACCCCATTTTGGGATGATGTCTGCAACGGAATCACAGGCAGCTTGGACAGTCTTTGGGAGTCATTTCTGCTGGGAGACCGTGCAGAGGAATATTGTATTCCCAGTTTTTGGAAGAATTTAGGGTGGCTCCCAGGTTCCCCATGCCTCAGCTTAGGCAGCTCCTGGAGCTGGCCTGCCCTTGGGCATCTCCCTTCCCTCCTTGTGACATGCCGTGTGCTGCCAGGAATTCCTCTGGCAGCGCAGCTGTCCTGTCTCATTTCCTTGTCTCTGTGCAAACAAGGCAGGGGAGGATGGAAACATGGAAAATGTCCCTGCATTCCTGAGAAGCAGAGAGGCTTTGGGAGCTCCACCACAGCTGGCTGCCTCCACAAACAAATCCCTCACCTGGTTATCACATTCCGTGTTCAGCAATGCAAATAAGCCAGGATTTGGGATCGATGAAGGGTGCAAAAAGGGAAAAAGTTACTGACACAAGGGTTACAAACAGCCCTTTATCCCCATGACCTCATTCCACTTGTATTTTCCTGGTGCATCCTGTGCCAACACTCCCTGGGTGTGTTGGGGTGGATGCTGAGCTTTGTGTTATGTTACTTTTTAAACGAATGGTGTACAAAATTTCTCTTTCCAGTTGTGTATGAGCACCGGTCAAGATTAGAAAAGTCATTGCAAAAGGAAAGGCTGGAACATAAGAAAGCAAAAGAAGGTAAAAATGTACTTCTCACTTTGACATTGAACTTGATTGTAGTAGAAAGTAATTTCAAATGGTTTTTCTTCAATTTTAAATCAATATATAAGCAATATATTAGGATCTACTTGGCAGAGTTGTGCTGCTCTTTCTAGTAGTTCTTTTTTATTTCATCTTTTTTCACCAGATCTTTTTAAAAGCAACCATCTTTTTAATGCTATTTACAGATGACTGCCATATGGAGTAATATGCACAGAGAATTTGTTTGTATCCATGTGCATAAAAAACCCAACATGCATGTGGGGTATGGGCATGTGTAACTCCTGTCCTGGCATGCCAAAAATTCAAAACTTGTACCAAAACCATGGGATCTTTCCCTGCATTCCATCAACTGGAAATTAAACCTGGAGTCAGTACTTTTACATGTGCTTTAGGGTGAGCACACGCTTGTACACCTTTTGCTGATTAAAACTGAATTCTAGCTGTGTGTGAGGCAAACACAAATTGTATTTCTTACACCTCTGTGTGCCCTCTGTGGAAGTTCAGCAGGATTCAATCCTCTGAGTTTCCTCAGCCTCTAAATTCACTGCAGTTTTCAGGGTAGAGCCTCTGTTCTTCCTAGAGCTGAGGACTCAGCTGCTGAAGTAAAAATACGACTTCAGCAGAGCTGACAAGGAGTAAGAAATGATTCTCACTGTGCAGGTCTCGGTGGGTTTCTGGTGCCATCTAGTGTAGGATGGTCCTGCTGCTACCCGGGAGGGAGAAACCATTCCAAACCCTGGAATGAGAGAGGTCGAGAAATAAATGAGGAAATGGTTTCTTATATCCAAGAACACACAATTTATAAATGCCCTTTGCCTTTTGAATTATGCTCTTGGGCCTCTGCTGAGAGAGTTCAGGTGTCAGATTTAATTACCTATCTGTAGACTTGAGCCTGAACTCTGCATCTCTCACTATGGTATGAAACCTTCAGGTGAAAATATTTTATGAAACCTTTTAAAAGTGCATGCATTTTAAAATTTGCTCAGTTTGTCAAATTCTCCATAGGTTGTTTTTTATTTTTTTTAAGATCCTTTGAAAATTGTTTCTGCATGAATATTCAGTTCTTAAAGAGAATTTATGTACTCAACAGTCAAGTTATTCAAGCACAGATTCTTATCTTCCTGGTGGTTTTTTTTTCATCAGTGCTTTCCCTTTTATGTTGCAGATTTTCTTGTTTATAAACTAGAAGCACAGGAAACACTAAATAAAGGAAGGGTAAGTCATCATTCCTAGTACAAGTTTTTAATAGCTGATGCCATTTGAGTTGCAAGGAAAAGGAAATACTTTGCAATTATGACTGTTCAAAGGAAGAGATCTTGCAAAATATTAATTGAAAGAGCTCTCACTTATCCCAGTTCTACTCTGCATTCATAAGTGCTCTCCAATTCCTAATTATTTGAGCAATGGTGGGAGATACTAATACCTCTCCAGAAAATTAATTTAGAAAATAATCCCCTGTTTATATTATGGTAGTTCAAATGTAATGTTGTTTTATTTAAGGGGAAAGGGGAATAAGAAGATGTTAGAAATCTTTCTGTAGCTTAGCCCGCAGGGAAAAGAACAGTGACAGCTTTCTAACACATGGGCTTTGAACTGGAAAGTATAAAAACATCAAGAAACTTTGTTTTATATACCAAGTGCCAGAAGGAAAGCTCTATCTGGCAGAGGACTCAGAGACCTGTAGAGAACTCTTTATGAAGGAAGTAAATTAGGATTTTATGGCTATTTCATGTTGAAACTGGGGAGCAGTTTGGGAGCTGAGGAACAGGAGTTAAAATAGGTTGTTGCTGCAGTAGGTGCAGAGTGTGGGAGCTTGCTCTGCTCCAAAGCCAGGGGAGAGCTGGATTTGTGTGCTGGGGAGCTGCATCCCTTGGCTGGTGCCTCCCAAGAGCTGCCTGTGCAGAGCTCAGGGCAGTGTCAGGGGTTTCACACGAGTGCTTTTGTTTTCCAGCAAGACTCCAACAGCAGATACAGCGCTCTGAGCGTGCAGCACCAGATGCTGAAGGTGGGTGACTGGGCCGGCAGAGCACCTGTGGAACTGGTTATGCTGGGGAGACACGGCCTGGCTGCCTTCTGGCATCACTGCAGAGTGTCAGGGTGTGGGCAGTGCCTTCTGACTTTGAAAAGATGATTTCCTGCAGTTTTTCCTAGTCAGGCTTTCCAGTGGGTAATTTAATCTTATCAGATGCAATTACTTGTAGGGAATGCTGACTTATCAGCCCTCATGTAGTTTGGCACGTTTGGGATTTTCTGAGACACGTTCAGCAGCTCCCAGGGGGACAGTGCAGCTCTGGGGTGAGGTGACACAGCCCTGGAACAGGAGCCTGCTCATCACAGAGATCATTTTGTGTTGGGAAGGAGCTGCAATGTGCATGCTTTGAATAATAACCTTCCTGTTATGAATGCTTCCTATTCATCTGCACTTACTAAACAAATTGCCAAAGACAATATTAGCCAGATCTGCAGATACAGAGCTCTTCCAGTGTCCCAACTTGGTATTTGCAGAGTCAACACGAAGAGCTAAAGAAACAGCACGCTGACCTTGAGGAAGATCACCGAAAACAAGGAGAAGAGTTTAGCAGGACATTCAGTGATCACAAGGAGAGATACCTACAGCTGCAGCAGGAAAAGGAGCAGGAGATCTCCAAGCTGAAGGGTAAATGTAACCTGTGTCTGGCTGCCCACATTCAGTTGGGTGTTTGGCATTGTGTTTTGTGTGATGTGAGAGAGGCATTTTCTCTGTTCTCACTCACAGGTCGTTCATGCATCTTCTGCCTCCTGACAAGTTAGACTGATGATTTTCTGAGGCCTCTCTCTGAATTCTGTTCATATGTGCTCTGTGTTTCTGTCTGGGTTACAGAAATAGCAAAAACCCAGCACTTAAAAGCCTGTCGAGTGTCAGAGGTTGTTGAGTCAGCCTTTAATGTTTAATTCTAAGACTGGTATAAACTTGGACAAAAAAGGTTTGCCTCTTCTTTTTTGTAACTGAAAGGCAATAAGAATATTTGCCACTGCTAGCAGAGATGTAGTTGTGCCTCTTTCTGAAGTGACTTTTTTTACATTTTATACTTCCTTTTTCCCTGTATGTACCAGCTCCTCTGCAGCACATTGCACCTGTACCCTTGGGTGATGAATTCAGTTTTTACTCTTGGCATTCAGTTTCCTGTTGGAGATTCTGGGCAGTTTTCAGGCCTCTTCCATCCTCATTACACAGTTCCATGGAACAAAAGGATGGGGCTGTGTCCATCAGAGCCTTCTCTGCCACCTGCCCCTAACACAGGGGTTGGTTCTGGAGCTGTTTGCAGCTTTGTCTGCACTGCAGGCAGAGGTTGTTTGTTGGCTCCACGTCAACATCATGGAAAAAGTGGGAATAGAAACCTCTGTCCCTGATCCCAGAAGCTTCTGGAGCCATCTGGGCATCCCTTCCAAAGGAATAGCTGGGTCCTGTGACAGAAAATTCTCACTTGCCAGGTGTGATGTGGGGAAAGAAAGGAGGGTGCCTTCCTGTCTGCCTTTCCAGGATTCAGATTTCCATAGGGAATTTTGCCATCTGCAGCACCCAGCAGGAGCAGTGATGCAGAATTCCAGGTGCAGGCTGGGTGCACTGATAGAAAATTTCACCAAATGTTACGATTTTCTGCTTGAAAATGGAAAGCTTTTAATAGGACTGGGGAGAGAGGTAAGAAAAACAAACCATACAATTATTCTACCTAATTTTTATTACAGCACTCATGTGGGATTTTATGTAGCTTGTGTTATAGTCTTGATTTTGGTGCTTAGCCTGGTGTTATAAACCCAGCCAGATTTAAACTCTGTATTTCTTCTCATTTCTTTTCAACAGAATCCCTGTATAACTTAAGGGAGGAGAACAGGCAGCTGAGAAAAGCTCATCAAGACATTCACACCCAGCTACAGGATGTCAAGGTAGGCCTTGCTCTGAGGAGAACTTTTAAGATTATTAAGAATAAGTTTTCCCAAGTTTTCCCAAGCCCAAAGGAGGCTGTGCTGTAGACTCGTAGCTTCTGTTGTGTGGAAAAAAGGAGAGGAATTGGCTGAGCTGTATTTGTCTTTGGCCACCTGCACTTTAGGTATATGCCCATTATTAAAAAAAAAAGAGAAAAGCATTTAGTATAGAAATCAGAATTTGGTTTTACAAGTTAAAAATTGGGTTTTGGTAAAACTCAATGCCTAATGTTTTCCGGCTCTTTTTTTTTTTCAAATGTTCATCAACATCTACCCTTACTTTTAATTTTATTTTAGTTACCCAAATCCTGGCCTCCAAATTGCCTTCCCTGGTGTGCTTACTTCCTCTGCCTGTTTAATATGCATTCCATGTGAAATAAATAAGTGCTATCATTCCAGCTAAGGATTTTCTTTCCAAAATAAATTGAATTATCTTCCTAGTTCAACCCCCCCCAGCCTCCCTAACTGATCTTTAGAATGAACTTTATGTGAAACGTGTGATGTTCTTCTTTTTGTGTAGCAACAGCATAAGAACTTACTGTCCCAGCACAACGAGCTTGTGGTGACATTGGAAGACCACAAGAGTGCACTAGCTGCTGCTCAGGTCAGAAGGAAAGCAGCTCCTGCCAGCTCTCAGCTTCCCAAATCTCTGGCTCCCGAATCTCTCCTGGCCTGCCTGGCTGCAGGGTGCTGCATGTGCCTTTGGCATGGGGGTCCCAGGAAGTGCATGGCACACAGGGGCTGCTCCCCAGAGGCTGCAGCAGCTCCCAGGGCATCAGGGAGCTGAGCAGGCTGTGGGCCAGCCCAGCAGTGCATGTGCTCCTGAGAAAAGAGTCTCTGCTTCCCTGAGAGCTGTCAGTGCCTTTCTGTCTCTGTCCTCTCTGATGGGGCTGCTGGGAGCATCCTGCACTCTGACCTTCACGTTTATCTCTTGGAACTGGATGCTGGTGTAAAATCTCATCTTGTGTGTGACTGGCAAGGTTGTGAGGCTTTCATGGAATTCCAAAGTGGTCTGGAAAGTCACCCAGTGCCACGCCCTGCCATGGGCAGGGACACCTTCCACTGTCCCAGGCTGCTCCAAGCCCTGTCCAGCCTGGCCTTGGGCACTTCCATGGACCCAGGGGCATCCATAGCTGCTTGGGCAGTACAGATCAGTGCAGCAGCAGCAGAGCATAGATGGAGATGGGTATGGAGGTATGTAAACTCCAGGTGGAACTCAAATCAGTTTTTAGAAGAGCCAGCAGCATTGAGTTTCTTAAATGTCATTTTCAGGTGAACTATCCATGAAGCACAAACTGTTGCAGGCTCAGTCAGCTGTGCCAGTACAAGCTGTGGAGGCCACAGGGAATCTGAAAGTGGGAGGGATGTTGCAGCAGTAGAAGATTTTTGGTGAAAGATCAGAGGGAAAGGCAATGAGGCAGTGTGATGTTATTTTTATTCCTGACTGATTTTCTTCATTTAGGCATTTTCACAGTCCAAAAAATCATTAGCAGCATTAAAAGCATTGAATCTTTTTTTTTTCCCAGTTCTGCTTGTTGTGCCTGTCAATATGTGTAGATATTTAAAAAACAGGGAAAGATCAGGAAGGTCCCTCATAGACTGAATATCTGAACAATCATAATCTGCAGTACTAAAGCACACTGGCAGCTCATTTTGAGCGCTTCTCCCACTGGCCACTTTTGCTGTGTGGTGTGTGCTGGTGACATCTGAAATTCCACAAGGCCATGTGGAGGGGCTGATTTAAGGTTCACCAAACCCCAAGGGAAGCCCCCCACACTCCTGGCTTTGATTCAGCTCTTTAATTAGAGAGCCTGTGTCACACAAAGCCTCTCTGTCTGCAGTCAGGGTGTGACATTCGTCCTGTGGGGACCCTCCAGAGAAGGGTCTTGCACATGCCTTGAAAACAGAGGGTATTTCACACTTTCGTGTAGTTTCTCCTGCAAACCAGCTGCAGAAAGTCCCCAAGGGATTCTTTGCCAGCTCCATAAATGATCCCTCTGTTTCTAGGTGTATTCCAGATATTGAACACCAACAGTCAATACTGCACTAACCTGAATCTTTAAAGTGTTTTAGTCTTTGTGCTTTTTCCCAGCCTGGCAGATTAATTATATATTTTAATAAACCCTGTTTTTTGCCAGTATCAGCACCTTTTAAGCTGTGGCCTTGAATCAGAATGTTCAGTTTAGTGACTCTGCAGTAGAGCAGAGTACTTCAGTTCTGATCTGGATGGGCACTGTTTAAATATCATGGAATGGTTTGGGTTGGAAGGGACCTTAGAGCTCATCTAATTCTTCCCCCTGCCATGGGCAGTGTCACCTTCAGCTGTCCCATGGTGCTCCCAGCCCTGTCCAACCTGGCCTTGGGCACTTCCAGGGATGGGGAGTCCACAACTCTGGGCAACCTGTGCCAGGACCTCACCACCCTTACAGTAAAGGATTTATTCTTAATGTCAAATCTAAACCTTCCCTCCTTCAGCTTAAGGCCACTCCCCCTTGTCCTGTCTCTCCATCCCTGGTCCCCAGTCCCTGTCCAGCTCTCCTGGAGCCCCTTTAGGCCCTGGAAGGGGCTCTGAGCTCTCCCTGGAGCCTTCTCCTCTCCAGCTGAGCACCCCCAGCTCTCCCAGGCTGGCTCCAGAGCAGAGGGGCTCCAGCCCTTGGAGCTTGTCCACAGCCTCTGGACTCATTCCAGCATATCCCAGTGTGTTCATCTCTCTGCATGGTCACAGAGTAGAGACAAAAAACAGTCAGAGACCTGAGTATTAGTTTTATGTTCAGTAAATATTCCTTTTTCCTCTGAAGGGAGCAGAAACATCCCCCTGGACTGACAGAAGTAATCACCGTGCACTCTGTTTTCCCTTTAGGCCATCCTGTTTTAGGGGTCCATAGGCTTGTGGAGGTTCTTAAACACACCCACACCTCCCCTGAAAGTCTCTGGTGTGGCACTTGCTGTGTATTCAGCTGGTCAGCTTTTATACACCCTGCCCACCCCAAAAAATGCACTTTAATTGGAAATCTTCCTGCTGCAGAGACAGGGATTGGGGTACCAACCCCACTGGATTTTCTCTAAAGCTTCCTGATCCTGTCCAAAGTTAAATCAAATTCCAACATTTTTCTGTTGCATTTCAGGAAGCCTTTAGAAATTTACATTTTTCTTCTACTTCTTTTCTTTCCCTTCTGTTTTTCCCCTTGCTTTTCACCACTGTGACTTTCTTTGCCTCAGCTCCGTATGTTGCCTGTTGTCTGGTCTAACACCTGTCTAAATGTTGAGGACTTGGCATTTTCATGACACGTAGATGTACTTCAGAACTTCTGTTTCTGGAAGAACTGCACTTCTTTCTACCAGCAGAGGAGAGGTTGTGGTTCTCCTGACTTCCCTCGCTTTAGTCAGCCAGGAGAGCTGCATCATCCCCTTCTGACACTTCTCCTGCTTGGCATGAATAAAACAACTCTCTTTGTCCCGCAGAGATGTTTCTAATACACTTTGTATGCATGTGCACTTTGAAAAGATCCTGATGGATCAGTGTCCTCTAATGTTTGGAGCAAAAAATTTTATTTTAAAAGCTCCCATCCCTTCTCCTCCCTGGCCTATCAAGTTTTCTACCACGTGTCCTGCCAGCAACTTCACTCCGAGCTGACTACATTTGATGAAGAAATTAATTTGGACACATTGTAATTAATGTGTTGGCTCTAGACTCAGGTGGAGGAATACAAACAGCTGAAGGACACGCTCAAAAAAATCCCAAGTTTCCAAGATCCGGAGAAGGTGGAAGGAGGGAAGGAGCAGCCCGAGGTGCAGGGCCCGTCCCCCCACAGCCGCCCCCCGGAGCACCACGGAGCTGCGGCTGAGCAGCAGCAGGAGGTAAAAGTGATCAGAAATTTCACACCCCCCAGGAATGGTTCTGATCCAGCAAAATGTGCTGAGTGGCTCTTAGGAGTGTGTGTTTGACTGTGCACCTTTGTCACTTCTGGAGGAAAGCGGTGAGGAATGGTTTCATTGGTGAGGAGTAAGAAAATCTATTCATGATGATCTTTTCCCACCTGACTAGTCTGGTTTTAAGTGTATTTATGCCAGGTGTTTTAAGAAGTTGCTCAAAATCTAATTTTTTTTTAAATAAGAAATCTAAAATTTTATCTATCTCAAGTGTTACAGAAAGCTTTTAGAAGTTCTGAAGAAATTTCTATTTTATAGGGTTCCAGTGGCACATTGAAGTCAGTGTCTTTAAAATTGGCATACCAAGGCTCAAGCAGAAAACGTGTAATCTAGAAATTAGGAAAAACCAGTTGTGATTTTGTTTTAGAAAAATCTTTGGCCAGCAGAACCTACAAGAAATAAAAATCATAGAATCATTTAGATTGGAAAAGAACTTCAAGATCTTCGAGTCCAGCTGTGAGCCCAGTTCTACCAAAGCCAGCACTAAACCATCTCTCTAAAACACAAAGCTGGCTTTTCAGAATTACAAAGGTTTTTATTCCACTTCAGCTAAAATGAGGCTTCGCTTACTCTGTGGTGGAACTGTACAACACCTTGTGTAGCTGTGAAGCCACAAACCAGGCAATGACCCCACTTGGCAGGAGGAGCTCATTCCAAACCAGGCATTTGGCCCTCCTGACAACAGCTCCAGGCTGGGATAAAGGATCCCAAGTCTGTCCTTGGCTCTCTTGAAACTGAAACCCATAAATGTGTTGTACACACATAACCCTGTGTCTGTTTTGCAGAATGAGAAGCCAAGAGAGAGAGAAGAAGTAAATAGCCAGGAACAGGACAGGGCTGAGCCTTTCCACATGCAGGGAAGGGCTCACGAGGGCCAGAATGCCAAGGAGCTGAACATCCAGGAGCAGCAAGAAGCCGGAGAGGATGAGGAGCAGCGGGCAGAGCAGATGGAAGAAGAACGCAAAAAGGAGCTTGAAGAAGAAGAAATGGAGCAGGCAGGGCAGCCTGAGCACCTGGAGGAGGAACAGGACCAAGTCCCAGAAGAGCACGAATGGAAAAAGCAGGAACAAAAGGAAGAGGAAACCAACATGTTGGGTGATCACCTGCAGTCAGAGGTAGGGAGCTCTTCTCTAGGTGATTGAATCTGCTGTTTAAATGGAGGCTTCTCTTGTCACTGCAGGCCTCATGTTGCAGTCACCTGTTTCTAGGCAAAGTAAAGCTTTTATAGAGAGTTTGGGATTCAGAGCACTCACAGTTTTTTAGATAAAATTACTGTCATATTTATAGAAAATTTGGGATTCGAAGCACTTGGATGCAATAGGATTCAGGCTCAGCTTGAGCACACTTGTACTGCAGTGCTGGCCAGATCTTAATGAACATTAATTCTGCTGATAAAAAGCAACAGATGGAAAAAGAAAAAAAGAGCAGCAGACTGAATCCTGTCTCTCACTTCAAACCTGAGGCCTGTGGTAGCTGATGCAGAACTCAGCAGGTGAGAGGGAGGCTGGGATGGAGAACTGCTCTGCTTTGGTAACTTGATGCATCTCAGCAAATTGCTGAGTGTTTCCTTGTCAGAGCTACCTGCCTTTTGCAAGCACACTGCCAGCTCAGTGCTCACTGTTTGACAGGGAATTTTAACTGCCAGACAAACATGACTAAAATAGCCAGGCGAAATCAGTGTGCAGCTCTAAATAAAACCAGCAAATCCTGGATTTACATCCTAGATTGGATCTGCAGTGGAAAATGTATTTCACTGGTCTCACTTAAGGCTTTGTAAACACTTTCTGTCCTGGCAGGTTAATTGTGTCACTCTGGTGTAATGAGAAGCTGTTGCTGAAGAGGTGCAGAGGGTCAGAACAGCAGCAATGGGTTAAGCTGTGAAACTGGAGTTAGTCTAAGTTATTGCTGAGTATAAAAAGATGTGCAGTGTCTCACTTAAGGCTAAAAGCAACTCCCCCTGAGATTACCACTTAAATCAATGCAAACTTTTGCTGTCTCATCAGTCATCAAAATCTCCTTTTACTGTGTAATATGTTGGGAGGTTTATTATTATTTATAGGAAAAGCATGACTTTCCTTAGCCCACAATCTCCTCTTTCTTCCCTGTGTACTCCACAAACACCCCAACACTTCCAGTCTGTGTTCCAAAAAATGTTTTAACTTTAAGCAGGGACAAAAAAACTTAAAAATAACTTTGCTACAATTGCACAGAGCTTCTTTTTCCCTCTGGACAGGTTTCTCCCTGCTTGTTTCTGATCACTGAGAGGATGGTTAATCTGTGACTAACACATTTCTGTGACAGGTAATGCCAACAAAGAGACAGAAAGCAGCTTATGAGCAGCAGCTGGAGCAGCAGCACCTTGGAGCCCAGAGAGCAGAGGAGGCCAAGCAGCTCCGGGAGCAGCAGGAATCCCTGCACCAGCAGAGGCTGCGAGGGCAGCTCCTGAGGCAGCAGCAGCTCCAGGAGAGAGAGCTCCAGCTGCAGAGACAGGCAGAGCAAGGGGAGAAACTCCACAAAAACCACCTCAGGTTCGGCTCTCCCTCGTGCGTTTGTCGTGCTGTGGGTTTTATGTTGTCAGCTTTGTTCTGCTCCCTTGTCCCTGAGGGCAGATTTCCAGGGGGTCCTGTTGGCTAATTCCTTTAAGAGCTGGAGGTTTGTTCCCTAAAATTCAGAGTCCTGACTTTACTCTTTGCCTGACCCATATCCTTCATGACTGTAGAGGCCACATACAGAGACACACAATACAAAGTCAGTGTAGCAGCACAAGAAAGTCTCTGTTCTATCAAACATTTTTCAGGACAGGTGATATGAGAAAATATCAGATAATAGAGCATGAAACTGGGGCCTGCTCTGGGAACTGCAGGGAGAGGCAGAGCTGCAGGTGGGGGGTTTGTTTATTAAAGTAGAAAGCACATTTTTGAAACTGAAATGATGTTTGGCTTCTAATGTTCTCAGCCAACAGGCTCATTATGATAACATGGACCAGGACATTGTACAAGGGGAGGAAGAGCAAGGCATTCAGGAAGAGGAAGGAGGTAAGAGAGAATTTCTGTCCCTGCCATGCTCACAGGCTCCCTGTGTACTGCCTTGCATGGGAGACTTTAATATTCATTTCATATCCAGATTGGATTCAAGTGAAACATAAACTGGCAATTTAAAACCAGAAGCTCAAATAACCATAGCTGAACTGGCTGAGTGAAAGAGAGGAATTACTAAAGATCATATCCACATTCCTGAAAGGAAAAGTGTCCTTTTGACTGAGCTGTTATTACCAGGCTCTGAGGATCTTGGTTATGTTCCTGGCTTTGCCTATGGGTTTGTTTGATCTCTTTAAGTTACAGAATCCTGGAACTGTTTGGCTTGGAAGGCACTCATCTCATTCCACACCCCTGCCATGGGCAGGGACACCTTCCACTAGCCCAGGCTGTTCAATGCCCCATCCAACCTGGCCTGATCTTTTAATTTCTATCTGCTGTTAGGAGTAAATCAATTCTGTGAGCATTATCTGTTTATGCAGAGGCTGCCCACTGCTAAAAGCACGTGTGGAACCTTGTCTGTAGGAGAATCTTTAAAGGATAACTAAAAACTGCTGTAAACCAATAATCACCTAAAAAATTCCTCAGCTTATGGACACGATAACCAGCACCAGGATGAAGGTGAAGATGATGATCAGAATAATGCAAATGAACAGCAAGAAGCAGAACATCAGGCAGAAAATCAGCAGGCTGATGAATCAGTGAGTATGAATTAAGATGCTGAGGGTTGCAGTGTTACTGAAGTGAGAACCCACAGGTCTCGTCTGACATAATTGCACCTTATAGAAGTGAGATAAGCAGAGGTCTGCTAGGAAGACAGGCTTGACAGTTGAAAACAACATCTAAAATCTATTTAAAGGTCTCCTTACTCATTTGGGAAGAAATAAAAGGAAGAAGCTTCCTTGTAGGAAGCAAGGTGTTTATTTCCACATTCCTTTGATCTATGCTTTTGGTGGAATAAAGGATTTGGTCTTAGCTGGGACTTGAACAGGTGCATTTGGCTTCAAAAAATACCAGCAGTGCCCAGTCAAAATGAGAGGGGATGGTATTTTTCATGCTGTCATTAATTCAAGGCAAGCTCCAGAGCCACTGGAGCCAGCTGGAGCCAGTACAGAGGTGTGAGGTCCTGAAAGAGGATGTAGGTCAGCACAGAACTGAGCCCTGACATTGACTGCACAGACATCTGGGGCAGGAGAATCACCCTGTGCCTTCCCCCAAACTCCAGCAAGGACCTGGTGCTGTCAACACCAAGTGCATCTTCCTCACTCCCCTCCCATTCAGCAAATTAAGATGTACAACTTAAGTGAATTTTTCTAAGGGATCTTTAATTTGTTGTCTATAAAGATAGAAAACTGCATTTATTGAATGATGAGCAGAAAATGCTCCTTTTCTGCATGGCAAAGGTGAACAGTGTTTTGTTTGCTTGTAGACATAGCCAAGGTCAACAGAGCAGGACAGGCTGATGGTGAATGATGCCATCAGCTCTGTGGAGCTGTGAGCATTCAGCTCTTATCTTTGTTCACATGGCCTTATCAGGCACTGTCAGCTAGTCAGTAAACACAAGTTGTTGAGCAGCCTCTGGGACAGAAGTGCTCACATGCTGTGGGTTTCAGCAGACAGGTACATGCACCTCTGTCCCTGCTCAGTGCTGAGGTGCCTCAGTGAGCCCTGATCCTGCAGAGATTCCAGCTGGTGCCAGTGGGGGATGGAGCTGGCTCTGACAGCCCATGCTGCTGTTCTTTCAAGGGAAATGCAACTGGACCATGAGCTCAAAGTGTTTAACACTCACTCCTGTAAATTACAGAAAGCAGCCATGGAAGATGTGAATCCTGCTGATGACCCCAATAATCAGGGAGAAGATGAATTTGAAGAAGCCGAGCAAGAGAGAGAAGAAAACCTGCCTGATGAAAATGAAAAGCACAAGGAAACGGGTCAGAAACAAGGACATCCAGGAATGGAGGAGCACTTGGTGGTGGGTAAAGGCAAAAGAGGCACCTCTGGGGCTCCTTCAGGAGGTTAAAGCTGCACATTTCAACTGTGTTGGAGCTGTAAACTCCTCCAGGCAGAGACAGTCTGAATTTTTATGGTACTGGTCTTCAATGGGGTGAATATTCCATTGTCTTCCTGCTTAGTATGGAAAGTCTTGCTTTATTCTGTGAAGTGATTTTTCTTATATTCATCCTGCTATTTTTTAATTGAGGGCAATTTTAAATCACAGACCTGGGCTCTCGCTGCTGCTAATGAATGCACTAAAACTTCTCCTGCCATTATTGTTACTTTAGCTTTACAGAGAGCTTTAGTTCCAGAACAAGAAGCTTTAATCTTCAGCCCTCTGGTTATTAGGCAAGCTGATAGAACTGAATTTTTATGTGATCTCTGTGCAGATGGCAGGAAATCCTGACCAGCAGGAGGATAATGTGGATGAACAATACCAGGAAGAGGGAGAAGAGGAGGTAAGAACACAGACCCAAAGCAGGTGTAGGCTCAGGCAGCAGAGCACAACTCCATTAACACTCAGCCTTGGTGTCTTTTAGAACTGCAGGATGAACCCAAAGCACTTTGTCTGACTTCAGCAAACCTGGGAAGTCTTTGCCATTACTCTGCTGTCCCCTTCTGGATACACTCTGGGTTACTCATGCTCCTGTGCTGCAATCCATTAGTCTTCCATGCCACACAGCATTAATTGTGCAATAATTGAAAAGATTAAGCCTTTCACAACACAAGGAAAATTTCCTGGAAACCTCAAGGTCACAGAAAACCTCATTAATCTCTAATCACACACTGCAGTTCTGAGCAAACTGCTTCCTTGGCCACTTACTTACTCTTTAGCTCTGACTTTGATTTATCTGTGCTCCTCCTGAGCAATCCAAGCTGCAGTTCATGGAGTTGCTCAGGAAGCTGACAGCACATGGAGCTGCAGAAGAGAGGGAGGGAAGGGACTTTTTCCTTCACGTTGTGCTCATCGTGCAGGCACCACCCTGAGCCACCCCACAGCCCCCCAGCAGTGCCTGATTAATTCCTATTTCTGCTTCCCACAAAATCCCTTTCAAAAAAAGCCCTGGAACTGGCTGCTGTCACTCCCTCATGGGGAGCACTTTGGATTAGCTGGGATGCACTTAGCATTCACCAGTGCAAAATGCTGCTGCTCACAACCAAGCAGGCCACTGGGAACTGGGCAGAGCTGCCCTTTGGCAGCTGCTCTTTGGCTTCCAGGAAGCAATTTATACACATCTCATAAAGGATGTGCCCACTGTGCTGACTGGAAGTGGGAAGGAGGGAGAAGGATTGAGTGAGCAATTAAGAAAGAAAAGAGATGCTGCAATGGGGATCAGTTTCTTTAGCAGGTGCACTCAAATATTATCCACTGCTGTTCAGATCTGTCCCAAAGTGACCCTGGTGTGATGGATGCCTCTGACCCAGCTCACAGGACAGTTTGGAGCAGACAAGCACAGCAGCACTTCCCAAAAGGAAATCAAGTTTACTTCAAAACATTCCTCTTTCAAATTTGCACCTAACATGGGAAGTGGGGCATGGAATGGAGGGAGAGTGCTGACAGAACAGAAAGGAATGAGAGATCCAAAAGCTGAACATCAGGGACACAGATTCAGCATGACCTGCTCTCTCCAAGGAGAGCTTTGGAAGAGATTGTCTGTGAGAATTGTGTTTAGATGTTGGATCTCTCAGAGGAAGTGAGTTTCCTGATTGTTGGGTGGTTATGGTTCTTTTTATCCTCCTTTAACCTCTCTCTGCTCTCTTCTCCCTTCTTTAGAGTCTTTGTTCTGTAAAAATATCACTGTGAAAATGTGCCCAGTTGTGCCACAGGCCACGCTCTGAAAGGCAATTAAACCATACAGAACATCTCTTGTGCTTTGCAGGTGCAGGAAGATCTGACTGAAGAGAAGAAGAGAGAGCTGGAGCACAATGCTGAGGAGCCCTATGGGGAAAATGAGGAAAATGTGAGTCCTGTGCAAGCCCAGGGGTCAGGGACAGGATCAAACCCTGACCACAATTTGTCCTGGCACAGGGATGTGACATAATAATTGTTCTAGCTTGCTTTGGATCATAGAGCTTAACATTTCATGCTGTCTCAGCTTCCTTTAGCTCACCTTCCATCTCTTTGTCAATTCTTGCTCCTTGGAGGCTTTGGAAAACCTTTTTTTTTCTGTTTCTGCCCATCAGCTCTCACAACTCCAGCTGAAAATCATTTCATTGCCTAAAATAAGCTATAAGGAAAGTGGCACTGAATCTGTTGTAAGTTTGGTTTGCTTTCCCCAATTAGGCAGAGGAAAAGAATAACAGAGTGACAGACCAAGAGCAAGAAATGCAAGAAGACAACAACCAGAAAGAAATTCATGAAGAAAATTATGAGGAGGAAGAGGAGGAGGAGGAGGAGGAAGGCAGAGCTGTTGCAGCAAAAACTCGCAGACGAGGGGAGATGTAGTTCCTCCCCTCATTTTTCTTTTCCCAGTACACAAATTCCTTCTCTGTTTTTTTTTAAAACCAACTTTTTTTAGAGTGTTTCATTTAAAAAAAAAAAAAAGAAAAAAATCTTGTGTTTTCCACTTTTTACTTTTCTATTAGATGCTGTCCTGTGTTTATATGAATACAGTATTTTGATACTCTAGATTAGGATTTCTTTTCTATCCAGGCTGTACATAACCAGCCATCCTCTAGGTTGAATTTTTTGTAACTCTGGGCACAGTTTATAGAGGCCATTTTGGATACACTTTCACCTTGTCCAGGCCTGCCAGAATGTTTGGTGTCATGTCAGGTGCACTCAACACTGAAGAATATTCCTAGTGCCTAAATCCAGGTGACTTCAGTCACTCCAGCTCGTTGTCTTCCATGGATTTATTCTGACCAAGGGCTGCTTATTCCTTGTAACCTCACCAAGTCAAGCAGGGGCCGAGCCCTTTGCAGGACCAGCCTTTTCTAGGTGCAGAACAGTTACAAAATATGCAAATTTTACAAGCCTTCAGAATGCAGCCAAGTTAGCAGCTGTTAATTTTGGCAGCTGTTTAGATACGGTTCAATTATGCATTTATTTTAATGAGCATTCCCAGGTACTTCAATTACAAGCAGTACCTGGCTGCTCATGCAAATGGGGCTGTGCTGAGAGGAGCTGGGAGCTAAAAACCAATTTAGACTTGGAGCTCCATTATGCCAGATCAAAACACTACAGCTGTCACAGGGATGAAGATTTACAGCAGCAGCAATTTCCTTGTCCTAGTTAATCTATAAAATATTTGACCAGAACCAGAAGGATGTTGCCTCAGTGCCATGTTTTCTGGAGGGTGTGGTAGCTGAGCTGACACAGTTGGTGCAAGATGTTGAACTTAAGGCCTTTACCTTCTTTTCCTTATTTATTTACAAAAATCTGCTGGAAGGATTTCTGTGTGCCCCAGGGTGAGACTCAGACTCGAGCCAAAGCCCACAGAAGTTGTTTAGCCCAGCAAACATTTCCAGCACTGCATGCTGAAACCTGAGGGGGGGTGGGAAATGACACAAAAATTGTGCCTTGGTGTGGGCTACCCTGAACATAATCCCAGTGCATGAATTATACAATATTTGTATTGGTACAGACACTAGTTATTTAATATATGTTAAAGGAGAATGGGAATCTGGATTTCCCAGGCTATGCCCCATTGCTGGAAATGAGGCACAGGGGAGCTCCCCATCAAAGGCTGTGTTAATATATAAAGGAAGTGGGAGTGGGGGGTTTTCCTTTTTTTTTGTTTGTTTGTTTTTTTTTTTTTTTTTAAATAATGATGCCTAGCAATGTTTTTAGTTTGATTTTTATATGAATGTAATTTAATTCATTTTTCTACTAACTTGATTATGTTATGTTTTATAGTTGGTTTCCATTCATTGCAATTTTCCTAATTGTCCCAGATCCAGTGCTTATGTTTCATAGGAAGATTTTTGTCAGTGAGTATTTTGGGTTTTCTAGTTACCATAAATCAGATTTACCTTATGTATAAAAAAAAAAAGTTTACATGAGACTGTAAAATGTATAATATGTACATAATCTTCAGAATACAATTATTTTGGTAAATTTGCCTGTATTTTTAATGTCATGGTTGCAGTATTTAATTATTTGAGGCATAATAAAACTTGACTGCAGTCAATAAACTAGAATGTAGTTACTGATCTTTCACAAGCATGAGGGTTTGTGTCAGTTTTCCCAATGATGTGTTTGGATTTCACTTTAATACAGGAAGCAGGGGCAGGCAAGGGAAGGGATGGAGCCCTGGCAGCATTTTCAGGGAAGTGGAATATTTTTGTTAATGGTATTCCCACCTCTGTGCCTGATAAGGGTCAGAGTGCCAGACCCAGGGGACGATGGGGTAGCTGAGCTAGTTCTCATTGCCATAGGATGCCTGGAATTCAGGGAATGCCAAATGCTTGGCTAAATCAAGAATTTAATGAGTTTCTGTGACCTAAAAACAAGTGGAGCTGGGCCACAGCCCCAGCCTTGGAGCAGAGGATGAACAGCACCGGGGAATGCTCAGTTTTCCAGGTCCCAGAGTGTGATCCCAGCGTGATGCTCTGGTTTAGGACTAACGAGAGGGGAAGTCGGAATTCAAAGGGAAAAGTTCCATCACTTTGGGATTTGGCAGCAGCAGAGCAGCCGTGGGCATCCCGTGAGCAGGGCTGGCAGGGACTCACCAAAATACTGGAGACAGTTCAGGGAGCAGGGGGAGAACACTGGGAAAACTCTGCTGATGGAAGGAAGATCCATGTTATAGACAGCTCAGGAGAGGGAAGGCCTGGTGGTTTGGCTGAGAACACACACACAGAAACACCCAGTGAGGCAGGAGCCCTCAGCCTCCCACTGAAACACAAAACAAAACCCCACAAATTCTGACCAGAAATAGTGTGTTTGGTCATTGAGTTAATTAGTCACTGCAGCAATAAAAGCTGCGATGAATTTTTGATCACAAGACAACTTTGAAAAACCTCTCTGGTTCAGCCCCAGCTTGGGCATCCCCAGAGAATCCTGCCCACCACAAGTTGAAAGGTCAAGAGCATGGTAGGAGCTGCTCTAGCCATGAACACACAAAAAAACAACACAATGCAAAAAATAAACCCAGTGGAATTCATTCCCTGGGTCAGGGAAGGCTCCAGAGCTCACCTCGGTGAGGCTGCTCCGTGTGGCGCTGCTGTTAAAAGCCAACAGGGAAGGCTGTGGTTGGGAACACAGCTCCTAAATCCATTTGTCACCCAAGCACAGATTCGGGGCTGACACGTTGTACCCACCTCTGCTCAGGTTTCCGAGGGAAGGAGCCGCAGGGCACTCCCTGCTAAAGACGACCTTCCCTCAGCTTTGCCAGTCTGAGCACATCAAATCCGTGTTTGCAGAGCTCCCGGAGCTGCTGGCCCTGCTGCATCAGGGGTAAGTGCACACACACAGCATCTGCAGGCTGAGGGCAGGGACAAACCCAAGCTGGGCATCCAGAGCAAGACAAAAAGCTGCCTTTGGTACATCTGACCCAGCAGCAGCCCACAAACAGAGTTCCCTTCTTGCTGGTTCAAATGCAGAGCTGGTCATCATCATCGCAACTAAAGAGAATAAAAAACCCAAATAATTTTGCTATATCTGCCAATAAAGTTTGGGTTTTTTCCTTAGAAGTTCAGCATGTTCTAGGTATCCATCAGCTCTGTTATAGTCAGGGACTCAGCTGATGAGGAGAACAGCTTTACTTGTTCCTGTGAGTTGAAACACACCGCAAAAAATCCACAGGCATTCTGGGATCAATAATTCAAGAATTACCATTCCTTGAAACATGACCACTGGACTTCATTGCATGGTTTTGTTCTCAAATGATTTTAAGGCAGTGCTAAACCCTATTGCAGTGAGAGGTGCAGAGAGAAGCCAGAACAGGGATTGGGACAAGGATTTTGAGAGGAAACCTCCAGATTGGGCCCAAATTTGGCCCCAAAGTCCTGCTGAACCAGCTGATCATGATCACCAATATGAAACTGGATCTTCTGCATGTTTTCAACCACACAGCAAATGGTTCTGTCAGTTCGAAAAACTACTTTCCAACAGAATTTTGACCTGGGGTGATCTCTCACTGTTTATTCCCCAGCCCTTGCATGTACAAGCTCCTGGCCTTTCCTCACCTCCCCTCTGCTGCCAGCTGTGCTTCCTCAGCTCCACATCTGCATTTCCACTGCACAAATTAACACTCCACGGAAGTTTCAGAAGTGGCAAAACCATCAGGACAATTTCTCCATCATAAATGCTCTGTTTGTCAGCCAAGTAGGTGACCACAGCACCCCAAAAATATCTGGAACACGCTCCTGGTGCCCTGGGAGCTGCAGTCGCTGCCTCTCCAGGGAATGGCCATCCCAGAGCCTGGAAAAGCTGCCACAGGATCAGAGAGCTGCCTTTGGTGCAGTTATGAGGTAACGAGTTGAAGTAGATACAAAGGTGAGCTTTAATGAAAGGTTAAATCTCCCAGGGAGTTTTATCCATGCTCTTGTACCAAGAGAACAGAAAATAGTCATAGATGGCACTTTGGAAAAGGCAGCAGCCTTAATTAATGAACAAATGGTACTGCTGGGCGCTCAGCAGAACAAAGTTGTCAGTCCTGTGAAAATGAGATTATGGAATTAATTCCCAGACTCTGTGGGATCCATTATCCCACTGGTGTCAGAGAGAAGAGCAAGACCTGCAGGGTCTTCCCCACCTGTAGAAAAGCCAAGCTCAATCTTTCCCAGCAGGGATGCAAAGTGCCCCTGGAAAGCTGCAGTTGTGGTGAGGGGCCAGGGGCAGCCCTGTGCAGGACACTCCTGGCTGCAGATCCATGAGCTGTTTGTGTACAGCAGGCATTCCAATGGAATTCCTGCATTTCAGGCAGCCAATTTGTTGCGATAGGTGAGGAGTGTGACAGCTCCCATGCATTAGAATGAGATGGTTTAATATACATATATATATACACTCATATAAATATATATATGATGGATACAAATTGGAAGAGGGAAAATTTCAGCTGGTTATTAAAAGAAATTCTTTGCTGTGAGGGCACTTAGAAACAGGAACAGGTATCCCAGGAAGATTGTGGACTTCCCATCCCTGGAAATGTCCAAGGCCAGGTTGGATAACACCCTGAGCACCCTGGAATAGTGGAAGGTGTCCCTGCCCATGGCAGGGGGTGGAACAGGATGAGCTTTAAGGTCTCTTCCAACCCAAACCATCCTGGAATTCTACATCTCTGAATATACAGATATACAGGAAATCTATTACAAGAAGTAATTTGTGCAGAATTCTATTTACCTGAGCCTTGGGCAAAAGGCTCTTGTAGATGAGCTCAGTTCTGAGTTTCCAGACTCTCCTGCAACCCAACACAGACCTTTATGAATATCTGTATCCCCCTGACCTCTTTCCCTGAGGAACATGAGCATTATGTGGCACAGAAGAACCAACTGCATTCCTTGGTCTGCTAAATGCTCTAGGAAACAAAGGCAAATTGGAAATGGAAATAGTTCCCCACCCTGTTTTATGCCATGCCAGATGGTCGTGTTAATGGATCGATTTGGTTGTAAAATGAAGGGATGTGGTGCAATAATGAAAAATGTTGAGATGTTTCCAACCTCAAAATCAATATTTTGATGAGTTTTAAAATAAATTTGTTGAAAATAGTGCTGTGATTTTAAGCAAGTCTTTGTGGAAGTGTTATAATCCACTGTGACAGATCTGCAAAGCCTCAATCCATGTTGTTCCTGAAGAGACACTGAGATTTATTCTGGAGAAAGTTTAAAATCAGAAGACTGGAAAAGTTTTCTGCAGTTTCAAAATTAAGAAGTTGTTCAGAATGAAGTTTCTCATTGGTGTTTTTGTACAGGGCTTCAGGAACACAACCAGGAGATCTCCAAATCCCAAAAACCTGAGTTACTGTGGATTATTTGGGGGCTCTGTTGCAAAGCAAGGGGTCTCAGTGCAAGGATCAGGAAAGAACAGGCCATAACTTTCAGCCTGCTTCATTTTCCACATGGATTTGGGCTGTGCTGTAATTAGCAGCTCTCCAGGTTATTCTGCATGATGGTTCCACACTGTCAGACATCCCCCTCAGGGCTTGTCCTCACAGCAAACATCATTAAATTTGCAATTTACCTCAGTGCCTGCTGCATTCCCCATCCAAAGCTTTCTGTCAGATTGCCTCAAAGAAACCTCTGCTCTAGTACTGCCTGAATGCAACACAAAGCCCAGTTCTAGCCTTTCTCACCCTGTTTTATTCCTCCTGTTCAGCTTTCCTGCCTTCAGCAGTTGTTCTGGCTTTCCAGTGCTCCACGTGGATCCCCATGAATGGCTCTGACACCTCAGGTCTTCCCCTTAGCACTAAAAACTGCTTTATTGAGCCTCTTGGATCGAAGCCTTTGCAGGTAACATCCCCAATAAATTAACCTCAGTCCACACCTGAGCTGCCCCCTGTTCTGAGGGGACCATGTGCATCACAGCAATTACAATCAGTGTCCTGAGGAGAGAAGGGAGGGGGCATTTCCATCTTGCTGGGTAGCAAAGGTTTCACAGCTCAAGCTATTAAACGTTACAGTGTGGAAAAAGAAGAGGAGATTATTTGACTTTCCTCTGTATCTTAGGAAACTGCTGAAGATTCATGAATATTTCAAAGAGCCCTGGCTTTCCAGAGAGGTGCCTTAAATCTCTTTGGTGTGCAACAGATGTGGTGTTTTTCATTCCAGGTATAGCATCACAGATTAAGCTCCAGCTTGGGTTGCTGGTATTTTAAGCAGCAGAGGACAAAAAATAAAAATAAAAAGCAATATTTTTTCCCTTACAGGGCAATCCCACAACTGCCAATTCTGTTGGTGAATAACCTGATCTGTGATTTGCTTATCCCACATCACCCCTTCCTGTTCCCAGCAGCTGGACTTTGCTAAAGGAGTCTGCTGTGGGAAGCAGCATCCAGCTTGGGGAAAAGCACAGAGTCAGCTTCCAGGTTTGTTTCCTTGCCTCCACAAAGCTGCATTTTGCCTCCTGACAGTGTTTTCGTGGGGTAATTGTGCTCAGACCGAAAGGAACTGCCACCAGGTCAGATTCCAGGGGAGCTGCAGAAGTCCCCTGCCTGTTTGTACTGACTGACCCCTCAGCCACGCATTGACCCACTCTGATGTGGGCAGTGGCTTTGGAACCTCCTCCCCACCTCCAAAGCCCACAGATTTCATCTCAGAGAATGCAGAAAAGGAAAACACAGCATAAAAAAACAAGGAATCAAGGCTTCAAGCCTCACAGGAAGAGCTTGGTTTGTTTAGTTCCTTGTGGATAGGCAGGGAAAGGCCATCCTCATTTTGTGTTGCCAGGCTCACACTCAATAACTGAGCAAAACACATCCATCCTCTGCAGGGCAGGACACCCATCCCACTGTCAGGGGTGGGGAATGGCAAACCTTGAGTGAATTTCCCCCATTCCTCACAAGGTTTGGGCCCGTTTGGGTATCACCTCCTGCAGGGCAGCGGTGCACAGGGGTTGCTGGAGCATCCCTCTGTGCACAAACCCTTTCAGTGTGCTCAGGAAGTGACAGCTCGCTGCCTTCCTGGCCCTCCCCACCAGGCACCAACACTGACAGCCCAAGTAATGCAATACCTAATAAGAGGATTAAGTAGAGAGGAATTCTATTTAATATTGTATTAGCAATGGCAGATCCCTTCCCTGCCCGCTCCAGCTCCCTCACTGGATACAATGTCCACGCTTGTAAGGGAAGCTCATTGACATCTGATCAGTCAATAAATCTGTTCTTGTTTTTTAATGACCCCAAGAGCTGTTTCCACACGCTCACATCATCTTACCAGCAATTTACCCTCATAAATTAATTATTTCCTTTAGGGCTTTTTAAACCCTACGACCTGTTTTAGCTCCTTTGCAACAATTCTCATCTAATTGTAAATCAAGGCTCAGGGCAGAGCAGGGTTAAACCTCACCAGCACAAACAGAGCTATACAAAACCAGTAAGAGAGAGGCAGAGACACGAGGCTGCTCCTGGGCACATAACCTCCAACAAAAACAGCAACAAAAACCTTCTCAGAGGATCCAGGAGTCAGGTCAGAGGGATGGAGCATGGCTGCTATGAGGAAAGGCTGGGAGAACTGGGATTGTTCAGCCTGGAAAAGAGGTTGGGGAGACTCAGCTGTGACCTGAAGGGAGCTCAGGGATGATTTAGGAGGGACTGGAGTGACAGGACAGTGGGAATGGCTTTAAACTGGCCAAGGGCAGGGTTAGATGGGATATTGGGAGGAAATTCTTCCCTCTGTGGGAGGTGAGGCCCTGGCACAGGTTACCCAGAGAAGCTGTGACTGCCCCTGGATCCCTGCAAGTGTCCAAGGCCAGGCTGGACAGGGCTTGGAACAACCTGGGCTAGTGGAAAGTATTGGAACTGGATGATCTTAAAGGTCCCTTCCAACCCAAACCATTCTGGGATTCTATAGCTTAGTGGGTTTGAGTCCTTTGGTGCTAGATCCTGCATGTGACATTTGAATGATTTTCCCTTCTGTGCCTGAGTTTTCTGCCTGTGTAAACAGGGAGGACAGTCCTCTATTGTCATATAAGGACTTGATCAATAAGAATACATGAAAGATTCATATATAGGTGTATTAAAGCATCCATGCTATGCTAATGTCTTCCATTTAAATACTATAAAAAGCTCAGTGGGCTCTTGACTGAGCCATTAAGTGAACGATGGGCAAATTGGAAATGTCCAAGAAAAAAGGAGCAGAATTACACTCTGCTATGAAACACCAGGCAGCTCCCATAAAAATCAATGGCACTGCATAGCAGTAAATTGCAGGGGAGATGAGCTTTATTTCATGGCTCATAAGTGAACATGAATCTCTAACAACCTGTCAGGCCTGACAGCTGTGCCTCTGCAAGGACTGGATTTTTGGGAGCTGCCTCCGTCCCCTGGACTGGCTCCTGTGGGCAGCAGCTCCTCTCCAACAGGGAGAATCATCCAGGGGAAGGGATATCCCCACAAGGTGATGCCTTAAAATTTAACTTTCATGTTTTTCAGATTCTGTTCTGCCCAGGGGTGCAGCTCTGAGCTCACATTCAGTGTCAGTCAGCTCTGCACAGAGCAGGGACACAAAACAAATCCTTTTCCTGCTGAAGACCAAGGACACTGAGTACAACTTTCAGGCCCAAAAGCACAAACAAGGGTGAGCTGGAGAGAGAAAACAAGAAGGGTGGGACTTCATAACCTGCAGCTGTAATTGGACAATTAAACCCCAAAATGCAAATGGACCAAAACTTATAAAAGTGTGAGACCTCATGACCAGTCATCCATTTTGTGACCATTTTAGGTCCACCTTGGGTGTAGCCCTGGCCAGGCTCTTGTCCTGCCCAAGGTGTACCCTAAAGGCCTTTTAATCAATATCTGCTTTATTCTCTAGCTCTGTCCAGTCTCTGTTCCAGGTCAGCCTTCCCAAGCCATCCAAGGTTTCAGTGCACTCTGAGGTGGTAGAAAGCCTCTCAAGCCTCAAAGGGCTCTTCCCCCTGAAATCTGCAGTGGCTGACTGAGCTGTGCAAACACTCCTTTAAAATGTTGAGTTCATTTCTGTGTGTTCTGCTCCCTGAGCACCTTCTGCTTCAGGCAGACAAGTTATTCCCTAATAATGTTATGGCTGCATGTTAAGGAGGGACAGAGAGAAAAAGAAGCCCGCCTGAAAACTGACACAAAAACCTGTGACAAGGCTACAGAAGGAAAGAGGACAAGGGTTTCCATATACCTTGAAACTTTGTCCTGCTCCAGGCCCAACCAGAGCAGGAAGCTGCAGTGGTGACTAGCTGGGTTTATGGCAGGGAAATTGCTCACACATGGCAGTCATCAAATCAGATTGGCAGCAGCTCTGGTGCTACAAAACTCATCAGGGGAGGAGCAGACAGGTTTCAGAGGTGGATTTAGGTGAGGTGGAGGAGTGCTGTGCCTGCTGAAGTGGGATGGCTGAGTCTGAGGGCACTGCAGGTTAAAATGCAGGATGTCCTGCAGACAGGAGCAACTTTGTTTCTCCCTGAGTTCCCTAGCAGAACCTTTCCCTAGCCTGATATGCCAGAAGCACAGCAAGTGCCAGTAAATGATCTCCTTTTGGATTTCCATACACAGAACTTGTTTTGGTGCTGGCTAGGCACTTGGGGAGCACAGTGCCAGCTCCAGAGTCAACAACAGAAGCCAGTGAGGGATCTGGACAAATCAGCACCTTGGGGCCTTACCTAGATATAAAGGTCTGTGGGAACAACAGATAAAAGTCAAATAAGTGACAAAAATCCCTGAGGTTATGGAAAAAACCCTCAGATTTAACCATTGCCCCCTACTTCATCACACACCTTTTTATCTGACAGTGAAAAGCTGGAACTGCCAAAACACTGAGAGGACAAACGAGCCTAAAAAACTTTCATTTCCCTCAAGCCAGGTTCTTCACCTTATCCTCTCCCTAGACACCACACTTGCCTTCAGATCTCCCTTCAAGCTGCCAATTTCCTCACACAACCCATGCCAGGGAGGCACTTCCAGCTCTCTCAGCCTCATCTTTCAACCATTTTCCTTTTCCACAGTGTTTTAGTACCCCTGATGATTTCCTATTATCCTCCAAAAGGCATTTGACTCTGTTTTCCCAACCCATCCAGCACAATAAATTACCAGGAATTAAATTAGCTATCAAAGGGCTAATAGACTTGTTCCTTCAGGGGCTAAATTAGTTATAGCAAACTTTATCTGCAAGGGGGAAGGTTTAAAAATGTATTCTTCCAGCAGGTTTTAGCCCTTATTATACACTCTGAAGCCTATCTGTGGCAGCCACTCAAGGGACCACAAGAATCAGCTGCTCAGCACAGATGGCCTTGCACTAAAAGTCAAGGAAAAGAGGATGAAAAACGTGGGAATACTTTAAACCCATTCCTGCAGACAACAGTTGCTGGCTGGAGTTACCTTTGTGGAGAGGTTTCACTGCCTTTGAAATGCTTCCTCAGTGTTACTCATGCAATTTCATTGTACAAAAATTTTGTTATTGTTGTTTGGCTTTGTTTTGTGTTTTAAGCAGGATTTCTGTTATCTCTCAAGAAAGCAAAATATATTTGCTTCATTGTGAAAGGATTAGGAGCTGAGACATTGTGTAATGTTAAAGCTGCATAGACTCTCCATCATGCAATAAAAACTTAGCAACAAAAGCCCTCAAAAACTGATTATGAGAACAATTTTCCTCTGTATATAACAGCCCAATCCTCACTGGCAGCTGAGGGGATGAAAAAGCTGTGCTGGACATGATTGCATCTGGGAAAAATTCTGGGTAAATAAATACTTGTTGAGTAAAGCCCCTCTCTGTTCTGAGCTGGTACCTGAGCAGAGCAGAGTCTGGCATTCCTGGGACACTGCAGCCCAAATGCTGCTCCCAAATCCCAGCCCTGCACTCACCACAGGCACTTCCAACACAACCATCAGGACAGAGGGGATGTGGAAACAGGTCCTGGTGTAACTGGCACTGATCCTGGAACATTGGTGAGCTCTAGCAGGGCACCTTTGGGTGCAGCATCTCCCCCTACCTGGGTGAGGCTGGCCCAGGTGACCTCCAGAAGGATCCATTCCAGCCTGAATGTCCCAGGAGGTGATGTCCATCCTTTCCACCCAGGAGCCAGCACTGAGTTACCCTGACCTGACCACCACAATGAATTCCAGCAAGGAGGTAACACCTGGGAGAGGAGCTCAGCCCCAGCTGCCTTTGGCAAGAAGGAGGGATGGCTGATAACTGCACAGGCAGCACCTGGGGCTCCCTGGAAACACCCTCCCAAAACAGGGAGTGAAAATATCCATTGGGCTTCATCTGAAGGTGAAATTATAGGGGGGGGAACCTGAATTTCATAATTCTTTGGAAGAAATGGTTAAACAGTGGCCAGCAGAAACAGCCTGGGAGAGATATGTGGGGTGCTGTGAGTGTGCTCAGCCCCACGTGGGGTTTTGGGAGCCTCTCTGCACAGAATCAGCACATTGTGACTCTAAAAGAGACCTTTAACATGAACATTTAGACAATTCTAAGGAGTGCCACAATAAGGGGATGTTATCCTTTTAGAAATCCTATGAAATGAAATTCTTTGAGGCCTGCAGGAGGCACTGGAGAATAATTTGCACAACCCAAAAAATTAGCACAAAGAGGAAAAAAGGCACTTTAAAGCCAAGACCTAGAGCCAGCTCCCTCAGGTGGGCTCTTTCAGGCATGCTGGGTACAACTTCCAGCAAAAACTCAACAACCAAGAGACCCAGAATGGCTTAAGGAAGGAAGAGTGGCAAATTGCAGCTGGTTATTATTGTCAGAAAGTTCAGTCTTTCTCTGTGAAATCTGTGTTTCTTTTGGCTGTAGTTCATTCCACTGAACAAAACACGTTTTTTTCCTAATTCATTTGAACTTCTGGCAGCTGCACTTCAGTTCATTGGCCAGGGTTTCGTGGCTGCTCTGCTCTCTCCAGTTCTCATTGTTGCATAGTTCAGGTCATATTATTTCACCCAAGACAATATTAATGGCTGTGGCAGTTCCCAGTGCTTAGACAGACATCTATCAAATAGATGAGCCCCTGATTCTGTGAATATCTTCTCTTCCAATCAATGGGGTTTGTTCAAACAGGATTATGCAGTGAGATGAAGAAAAGGAGACTCTAGGGAGTAGCTAAATTGGTACTGAGGGAGCTGCAAAGCCCCGTGGTTCAGAATGAGCCTCGTCCCAGCTGGTGACAGCAGAGTTCCCTTCACCTCTAGGAAAGGACAAGAGCTGAGGATATCTGGGAAGTGATTCCTCCTCTCTGGAATTGCACCTTGGCTCTCCTGCAAGCAGCACACTGCCCACGCAGCCCCGGCTGCACCTCCAAGCAAATGAGGAAAACAATCGGTTTGAAAGAAAGAGATGAATTACAACTTAATTAAAACAACATAAGGAGGCTGGAGGAGGGAGGCTGAGTTCAGCTCTGTCCTAAGGGAGCTCCACAGTCCTTGCAGGAAGACACTCAGGTACCATATGTCCAGAGCTCAGGAATTTCCATCACATTCCCAGGGGGCACGGCTCTCCTCAGCTACACGGCTTCACAAAGACACCTTTCCCCAGCAGCACACAGACTTCACTCACTCCAAAGCCAGTTTGAATTGGAAACAAAAAAAAAAGGGACAGAGATTGGATGGGAGCACAGCAGCAGCAGCTCCTGGGAGATTTCAGAGGCAGCAGAGGGAACAAAATGTGCCACGTTCATGGCAGGAAAGGCACCCCTGACCAGCTCTGAGAGACAGGACTTCAAAGAGGGATGCAAAATAATCCAAGCATGGAGCCTTAAGTCAAAGCTTTAGCAAAAACAGGTCAGAGTTTAAGTTAAAGTTTATTGAAGTCTAAGCTGAAGTCAGGGCAAAAGAGTTGAAGTCTAAGTCTAAGTTGAAGCTATTGAAGCCATGATATCCAGGTATTATTCTCACAGTACTGTGTTATATACTTGTGACAGCTCAAAATAGGCCTCAGCCCTAAACAGTCACAGGGTTTGTCCCACAAACTACAGGCAGCCTACTGTTGGCATTATTTGGCAGCTTTTACAAAATTACGGAGTTTTAAAGTCCTTGACAGTTAATTCTTTTTCATATCTGTGGTGTCTCTACACCACGGCCTGTACCCAACCAAGGCTAAGATATCTCGATTCACAAGTTCCACCGCGCTTCATCTTTTATCTCTTTTTCTTACCTTTCTTTCCTTATCTGTTTTCCATCTCTTATCTGTCTTCTTACCTGCTTTCCCCCAGGGAAAACCCAGCACAATGTCCATGCTGGAAGCAGGCAGTGCTCCTGGGAAGTGGATAAAAGCAAGGAGAGTGTCAGCCTTCAGCAATGCAGACAGTCTCTCCCAGAACTTGGTTAGCAGCTGCTTTTCAACAGCCAAGTCACACTCAGTAATTAATAAGCCAATGTTTATGGCCTACAAAAAGGGAGTAATAATCAGCCTACCTTGTTCTGCATCTCTCCTTCAAGGAGAGGCTGAGAGAATTGTGTTTGTGCAGGCTGGAAAAGAAAAGGCTTTGGGTGGCCTGGCTGCGGCCTTCAGTGCCTGAGGAGCTACAGGGAAGATGGAGAGGGACTGTGGGCTGGGGCCTGGAGTGACAGGACAAGGAGGGCTGGATCCCAACCAACAGAGAGCACCTTTAGATTAAACACCAGCTGGAAGTGAAGGGGGTGAGGCCCTGGCCCAGGTTGCCCAGAGAAGTTGTGAACTTCCCACCCCTGAAATGGTTCCAGGCCGGGTTGGATGCAGCGACCTGGGATAGCAGAAGGGTGAGCCCATGGCTGAGGGGTGGGACTGCATGATCTCGAAGGTCTGTCCCAACCCAGGCCATTCCATTATTTTATGATTCCATATTCACCAGAGAGTGGCTTTGCAGAGCCACACAGTTGTGCTGGAATTTGGACAAACTTAGGCATGATTCCTGCTGTATCCTGCTCCCTTCCAGGCCCTGCCCCAGCCCTCAAGTGCAGCATCCAGCACCAAAACTCCTCCAGACACCCAGACATGGCACTAAATCAGGCTGTGAAGGTACACAACTAAAGACAGAGTTAAGGAAGACTTAATTAGGGCCTCTTCAGTAACTGTCAGACATCTGTGGTCTAAATAAACACAGCTAGAATAAATGGGATTATATCTGCAGAGAATTTCATCCTGGATTTATTCTGGCGTGTTCCAGCTCACAACTATTAGGCACCAAATATAATAATTAGGCACTCTGATACTGTGAGGTTTTTGATTCAGAGTGCTTGAGTGTGATACTGTCACAGTAAAAAACTTGGGATGTTTTCGTGATATGGGACATGACAAGCACTTTGAACACTCCCCTCTGTAGAATGAACATTATATTCCATTTTTCCTCAGGCATTCATCTACTCTTTGGAGCTTCAGCTCTGATTTTTGGGTTGTGTTTGCTGCAATGCTTAAAGAAAGACAATAAAATAAAACAAAATAGCAAAAGGGAACAAACTGCTGATACTTCAAGAGGGAGCCAATAGTAAAACATTGAATTGAGTGTACCAGAAATGCAACAGGGTTGAGCAACTTGCTCTTTGTCTTTTAGATTCCAAATATCCACTGAGCTGAACACATTGCTTTAGAATGTGCCCTGCTTTAGACATCTGGCCTCAACAAGAATTCTGCCTTTGGAAGATAAACAGGGATATCTTGCACAGACAGGATATTTAATCCCACACTTGCTCCACTACCAATTTCCTTTTGTCCACACAGCACCAGACATCCCAAATGCTGTGGTGACCCTGGAGGTGGCCCTGGAAAGAGTTGCAGGTCAGGACCAGGGAATGGACAGGGAGAGAACAGCTCAGCCTGGAGGAAGTGCTGGTCCTGCAGTGTTGTGACAGGTAAAAGAATTATAAAATAAAGGCCTTTTAAAATCAGGCCTGTTCTGCTAAATTGCCAATGTTAGCCTCTCACTTCTTCTAAGTAATTTGCAAGTTCCCATACGAAAATAATCTTAGTATGAAAACTCGTTAGCACAACAACCTATTCCTGAGTTAAAAAACAAATGCACCTGCAATAACAAGGGATTTGTCCCATGAGAGTAAAGAAAATATGTAAACAATCCAAGAACAGAGAGATTTGATGGACAAGTAGAATACCTTTTATTAATCAATAGAGTAATTAGCAAGAAAGCTATTAACCAATTAAAGTTGCACACGAGGTCTGTAAACACTGTATAAAATGAGTTGTGACAATAAAGAATTGGCTTTTCCTACATGAAGAAAATGGAGTCTGACTTACTACAACACTGCAGCACCCAGAGACAGCCTGGGATGGAGTTTGAGGCTCGTGGGAAGCATCAGTCTATAAACTGAGAATGACCAGAACGTTCATGATTAGTCAAGCTGCAGGAAATGGTCCAGTCAGACTTGGGGAGTGAAATCCTAGCTTTGCAGCCACAGAAGTGACTGAGCTGGCACAGAAAAAGCAGCAGGACAAAAGCTGGGAGGGCACAGCCCAAAGGTGTGTAATGCTGAGAGGAGGTGAGAGCCAAGAACTGACTGAGGAAGGGCTGGGAGCTCTGAGAACAGGTGCAGACTCTTGTTTGAGTGTCCTTGGGCTCAGAAAAATGGAGAGTTGTACATTTGATACGGAAAATGCATCAAAGAAACTCTGACTTCATCATCTACTCCTTTTAATAGGAGCACCCTTAAACAGGTTCAGTGCTCAGGTTGTATAGAGTAATTATAGCAACCTACAAGAAAAAACCCAGGCTTTGTGTAGGGTAGGAATGGGAAATACATTATCACATAGGAAATGTAAAATAATCAACATGAAAAAGAATCAGAAAAATTCTCCCAGGCTAGGATTTCACTCCCCAAGTCTGACTGGACCATTTCCTGCATCTTGACTAATCATGAACCCTCTGGTCATTCCCAGTTCATATACTGTCCAAGCTTCTCTCATCCCTGTTTAGGTTCTCACATTTATTTTTAAGGCTGTTTTAATCCAAAGCATTTGTTGTTGATGGCCTTCTTTCCTTACCTTCAGGGCTTTCAATTGCACAATGTAGTGTGTACCTGGCAATTCCAAAACAAATCTGTCTAGAATGATAGATTACAAATGAAAAATGAGTGATCTGGAATGTCTTAAGAGCTTATTTCCACCATGCTTCCTGCCATGTGCCTCTGCATGTCCCATACATGTATCCAAATGGATCCAAGTGTCAGTCAGCATATTCAATAAATTCATTTTTCCTTTTGGTGTTGATAGCAAGCAAATCATCAAAAATGCTGAAAATGCTTTATTGAACAGCAAGAATTAAGTGGTGATGATTGAAAGCTGCCTTACACAGACCAGGAGTTCAGGCAGGAAGGAAATGGTGAAATAAATGAACACAGTCTGATATGCTTAGACTATAGGTTCTACAGGGAAAGGGGAGAGTGTTCTGCTTCTCCAAGGTTAACAACTTCACAGTGCCCTTTTTGGTGACCTGATCCCTGCTTTGTGAGTGTTTTCCTCCCTTCCACCCCTGCAGCAGAATGGAGATGTGCTCCTGCAGCTCTGAAATCCCTGGGAGTTGTGCAGGTGAATCCAATGCGGGCAGGAATTGAGTCCTCACTCATGCTGGGTCAGGGTAAAAAACAGTACCAAATCACCCCTGTCCTGGTGCCAGCACTCAAATGCCATGGACAGGAGCCAGGGCAGGAAAAGGAAAGGAGGGATGCCCTTCCTGGCCATGGGAAGGTGGCAGGTGGCCCCTGGAGGGACAACAGGCCTGTGGCTGTCAAAGCACGGCCATGGGGCAGCTCCCACCAGGACTGACCACTGCACCCACATCCCTTCCCACAGCACGTTCCAAAGGGTGTGCCAGGCAAATTTCTTGTGGATACAACAACCTGGGAGTTGACAAGGACCTCGAGAAGTCTCTTTTGATGTCCTCAAAACTGCTCTGTGCTCCAGCACTGCCAGGCTGAACTCAAGGGATTCACTGACCAGTTATTTAATCCATAGCAGTGTGGAAATCTGGGGTGGAAGGATTTGCATTAAAATTCCTGATGATGAAATCCTGAGCAGCTCTGCTTTGCCTCTGGTGCACTCTCCCAGCCTCTGAAGCCCAGTGTAAGGTGCTAAAAGAACCCATTTCTCATGGGAGCCCACTGCTTTCCCCTTTGCTGTTTTCACACCCAGTCGGGGCTGCAGTGAACAGTCCTGGGGAAGGATATGGGCTCAAAGCCTTTATTTCCTGAGGGATTTAAATAATTTGGACCAGGAAGAACACAGAGGGTTTGTCCTTCATGTTCTGCAAGGTGAGGTGTATATGAGCAGATGGTTTTTGAGATGCTCATCAGTACTTGATGGTTTCTTCTCTGCTACAACTTTGCTCCCATGACCCATGAACTGTAATAATTACAGATCTTTTGAACCCTGCTCTGAAACTCCTGGGATCATAATAAAGGATTAAATGAAAAATCTTCTTTTCTTTCTGTTCATTTAGTTAATCTGTCTTTTTTTTTTTAATTTGATATTGCTCATTTTTTTCTACTCAAACTTTTTAAATTTGTGTTGAGAGATTTAGACATAATGAGAAGTGAAGGAAGAGACATCTAAACGAGACAGTTTTGGGATCATAAACCCTAGGTCTGTCCTAGGATATTGAGCAAGACTTTTGGGAACACTTTGCTAAATTTTCATGAAATGTCAGGTTCAAAGGAATCTTTGTAAGTAATTGGAAATTGATTTCATGACACTTTGATACTGAGCTCAGTGGTGGCAGCTGTTATTTTACATTTCAGAATGGATGGAAGAAATTCTTCCCTGTGAGGGTGCGGAGGCTCAGGTTTCCCAGAAAAGCTATGGCTGCCTCTGGATCCCTGGAAGTGTCCAAAGCCAGGCTGGATGGAGCTTTGAATAACCCATGGCAGGGGGTTGACTTAGATGGGCTTTTCTGTCCCTTCCAACCTAAACCATTCTGTGGTTCCGTGATCTCCTTTAAATCTCCTTGCAGCAAAACGACTCAAACATCACCAGCACATCCTTGCTCCTGGATGCACTTTAAATAAAATCAGCAAGGCTCCCCAGAATTACCTCATACTTCCCTGGGATCCCAGAGCCAGAGCATTAAAATAATGAAATGAAAAATTATGAGAGCAGAACCAACTTCCTGTTGGGAAAGAATAAATCAGTGTGTGTGCCTTTCTCTCGTGGCTGACCCAGCACTCAGGTCTGAGCAGCAGAGCCTCTGAGCCTGTTCCCAGGAGAGACTCGAGCAGCTCCTAATTACATCTGCAAGAGGTGGGTGGTAACTTTACCAGGAGCTGGTAACTGAAACGTCTGCCCACGGGACTGGAGCAATTTCCCATCTCAGCCTCACTTTCTGATGCTGGCTTCTGGGAAGAGAGCCTAGCCCTTGAGTGCCTCGTGTTGTGATTTCAGCATTGCTGGTTTGAATGCTCCTTAGGCCTGATACTTTGGGAAACGCCTGTTGCCCTTTCCTATTTCCAGTCACAGACCCACAGCAGTGTCCATCTGCTCTCTGCTCTTGGCTTGGCCAGGTCAGGGTCAGGAAGGTGGTCAATAGGGGTAGGGAAGTCAGTAAAGGTAAGGAGGTCAGTAAAGGTAAGGTGGTCAGTAAAGGTAAGGAGGTCAGTAAAGGTAAGGTGGTCAGTAAGGGTGAGGAGGTCAGTAAGGGTGAGGAGGTCAGTAAGGGTGAGGAGGTCAGTAAGGGTGAGGCGGTCAGTAAAAGTAAGGTGGTCAGTAAGGCTGGCCCTCCAGGCTCTCTTTCCTCTCTGCTCTAGCTCCCTGCCTCATTTCCAAGAACCTGGTTTTTTTCTCACACATATCCTCAGCTGAAACGAATATATATAATCCTTTGTGTTCAACCTTCCACTCCCAGACACAAGGGGTGTTCTTTACAATGATAATGTGTTCTAGGGTATCTGGATTAATTTCTAGACCTGAGGTAGACCACTATCCTCAGTCTAGAGAAAGCCTTCATGTTTTCTGTTCTTGTCCCCTCCGTAGCAAAGATTCCTGCTCTCTGTTTGCCATGTACAGCACACAAAGTTCTGTTTCCCTGTTTCAAAGCCCTGGTTGTCTTGTTGTTTCTGTGTAAACCACATCATCTCTCTCTGAACCTGTAAAGGCTCTTTTCTGTGTGTTGTTGAGTAAACACACCCTCCTGATGCTGGGGTGTGTTTACGGAGGGGTTTGTCACAGTTTGCTCTGTTCCCAGGGGTGGATCCCACTGACTGGATCTGCTGATCCAGCCCTGTGAGCATGTAAATACTGCTCTGCTTCTCCAAAATTCAACAATATTTCCTGAGGGTGACCATCAAGCTGACACCTCTTTGCAGTGCTCCATTGTCTTTTCCTGTCACAGCTGTAGAAAATCCTCTGAGCCAGATCCTGTAATACATTTAAAATCTTATGATTTCATTCATGCAATATTTTGATCCCCTGTTTTGGCTGCTGAGCTGTGGGAGAGGCAAGGACAGCCCTAAGGGAGAGCCTGGAAACTTTCCAGGCTGGTGATTTCTCTGGATGCAGTACAGATGTTGAACAGAGCTGCTGTGACCTTTCTGCTGCTGTCATGGCACTGCAGAGCCCTGCAGGGCTGAGCTCTCATTCCTCCTCCCTGCAACTGAACCCACCTGCCCCTGCAGCCAGCACACAGCAGAGAATTTATTGACTGCCTCTGGAATCAGGCAATTCTCTTAATTGGCTTCATTTTCAGGACTCTGGCTTTCCTCCCCTGCACCGTTGGTGGCATAGCTTTTTGTGTGCTGGTTGGGAACAAAACCCCCTAGGATGGGACAGCAAAGCAATCAAAGGCAAGGACAGAGACCTCTCAAAGATAATTGCATCCAGATATCCTGCCAGCCTTTACAAATCCCTTGTCAGCTTCCACAGGTCTTTCCCTCCTGTGGCTCTGCTCTGAGGAGCCTCTATTAAGCAACAGGACATCCCCAAACAATGACAGCAGTGAGACAAAAGTCTCCTTTCTTTTTCATGATTTGCCTCCCCAGTGCTCCCCAAGACCTTTTTTAATTATTATTTTTTGTTTCTAAGGGTCAAAATGAGTGAGGTGGCTCAGCTTTTCCCCTGTACAAAGCTCATTAAAGAGCACTTGGACATTGGTGGGGGTTTTTATTCACTTGTGGGATTTGTTTTCCTTTTCTTTGGATGTTCATCCCTGTGTCATTTCCCACAATGAACTTGGGGTCTGAGCTTGGATATGTTTTAATTAAATGGAGTGAGAGTCAATAATTGTGAGTTGCTGTCGACACATAGTTCCTAGATGAGAAAATCACACACTGTTTTTAATACACCAAACTCATGATATTCAGTATAACATTATGTCTTATTTACATATCCATATCCACAAATGCACTCAAAAATGTTTTATTTCTGTTCCAATATCTCTTTGACCAATAAAAAAAAATAGAACTTCCATAAGCAGGATTTATTGTCTCTTTTAAGCAAGGTGGTTGTAGCACAGTTGTGATCCTACAAAAATACAGTGCTAGAGTATAGTACACATTCTGTAAAAAAACCTGACATCAGGGGGTGAACAGTCCTCTGGCAGTTTTGGGATGCCATCCAGCATTTTCAGGTTTGGCAAATTGGAGAACACACTTAAAGAGAGAGAAAAGAAAAAACAGAAATTGAGAAAAAATAATCTTGGGAAATGTTGAGAACAAAACAGACACTGATAAAAAAGAAACAGTGGATTCAAACATATCTAAAATAGATTTGGGTTGTTGGAAATCTTGATTTGCCATTTGTTGCAGAATTTATCTGATAAAGAGCTAATTAAAACTCTCAGGTTTCACTCTATTGCATCACTTTTATATCCTCAGACTCAACAAAGGACTTCAAGAATCTGTCTTCCAACACCGAGAACGAACATAATACCAGAGTTATACCAAATAGTCCCAATATTTAATTGCCCTAAAAACTGCCAGATTGAGAGCAGAAACACAATTAGGAATTGTTAAAAGGTGGTTTTCTGCTTCTGTTCTCCTGGACTTTAAGATATGCAAATAAAATGTGAAATCCATCATTTGAAATGGACTTTTCCCCTTCCATGCTGACATCTGCCTCCCTGCCTTTAGAGAGCACCAGCATCACCACCACACTGCCAAAGGGATGCCCACAACACTCAAGGGAAAACACACTGGAAACTCAGAAAGGTTTTCATTCAACACTTGTTTTAATCTTCTCCTTTCTTTATTCCCCCTCCCAGGAAGCGATGGGAGGAGATGTGTTCCATTTCAGACACACTGTGCAAGGTTTATCTTTAAAATATCTGCACCTGGCTGTGTTTGTAGTGGGGAAAAACATGCAACCATGCAGATTTTCCAAGAGTGAGTCTTAGAATAGATAATATTCTCCTGAATTTTCTTGGATTGTACTGTCTTGGATTAGAATTTCCATTTCCTCAGTGTCTGAGGCTGCTCAGTTAAATCTCCAGCGCATCCCAAAGCCTGCAACACAAGTTTCACTGAGGGGCTGCTCAAGGCACAGCAGCTTCCACAGCCCTGCACAGGGACGGGGGAATCCAGAAAAATCAAATGAAGGGAACTTAATTTGCTCCTGCTTTTGCTCCCGTCTTTCAAGACATCCTCCTGATTCCATCTCTGACATGTAATGCAATTTAGGCTCCTTGCAGAGCCCACCAAGGATACAATGAGACTGAAGAGGGTTTGAGTAATAGGTAGTTTCTATTAATAAAAGGGAATCTAATTTATCTGCCCTGCTCACTGTCTCTAAACTTGATCCGTGTGCTTAGCTCTGTATCAGAACTGCCAGTCATGCCATTAAAAAGCATCATAGGCAGTTTCTGAATATTTTGGGGCTTTTATCACATAATAACTCACTAACCCACGTTCCTGGAGAATTGAAACTGAGAAACTGAAAAGCTTCTTTAGAAAGCTCGTTGGATTTGAGATCCTATTCCTTTGAAACTCTGACAAACATTTTTTTGTGTGTTTATCACTTTTGTTAGCCACGAGAGGGTCAGACTTACAGTTGTCTGTATCTTTCCTGGAACTCACAGGGATTCCTCTTGAGGATGAGGGATTCAAGTGGAGTGTGTCTGAAGTCTGAAATCCCACTTAGGGTTGTGATGTTATTTTCAGCGAGAGATAAGTGCTGAATCTGAGGGATCTTTGGCAGCTGTTTGAAGGATGTAAAGTGGTTTTTATTTACATTTAGCTCTCTGCATCTGTAAAGTACAAAGTGTATGGCATCACTATCACGTCTGGGACAGAATCCCTCTGCCAGGGATGGGTTTTATACACTGGTTTTACTGGTCTGTGCTATTTTTGCCTAGTGGACTGCCAGATCAGATCCCTGCACTTTATATTCCCTAATGTCTTTGTACTGTACAACAGATGCATCATTATTTCTGCTCTCAATACTACAGCTCTCCACGCACCTAAATACACCACAGAAGTGTAGCAACAGATGGATGGTAAAATAAATTTATAGTTGTCATGGTCATGCTTGGCCTCTCTGCTTGGGTTATGTTTCACCATCTCTTCACAGAGATTCCTTCTGTGTTCCACAGCTTCCCCTTTTGGCACAGATCTCCCTGAAGCTGACAAGACTCATTAATTATTCCCCAGGAGGAAAGGGGGCATCATCTGATCTCCTCACTGGATAGTTCCAGCCTGGGGGTGGCATGAACTCAGAACAGCAATAAACTGATGGGTTCTCAATCCAGTACCCCCCAAGAGCAGATTTGGCAGCTCTCAAGAGCCTGCTCCAGCTGTCACTTCAGTAAAAATTTGATTTCTGTGATATCACACAAAAATAGAAACAGGACATTTTGTCTACCTTGGCAACCTTATGGCACTTAGGTCTGTCAAAGAATTGTCCACCAGCCAAAGCTTTTCCACCCGAATTAATCTTCGGAGGATTCTTTTGAAGTTTTCCACCTGGTAAAGATCACCCAGGTCCTGGAAGGAAAGGTTCAACTCCTGGGAAGGGAAAAATAAGAGAAACCACTTTTTTTTTTTTTTTTAAATTGCTTTTTAATAGCTACATCATTAAATATAGAATTAGTCAGAGGTAGTTAAAATGAGAAAACATTTTATGCTGCTGCTCTTATAACAATTGGTGGTTCCAAGTGCCAAATTCACCTCAGAATCATAGTGATGGACTCCTTAATTCTTTGAAAGGAAGGAAGAAACCATCTCTCAAGCAGCAATTTTAGTGTCCATCTCCTCCTTCCTCTATGAGTGGGGTTACCAGAGTGTGGGGAGGAGGCAGGACTAAGTGATCGTGGCTTATTGGTTTGGCTTCTAAACTCATCTGGCACCGAAGTGCTGTGCAGCAGCCAGATATGAATATTCATAGAGTCCTCACAGGATGGTCTGGGTTGGCAGGGAATTTAAAATTCATCCAATTCCACCCCCTGCCATAGCCAGAGACACCTTCCTCAGAACAGGTTTTAACCTATTCAATGCAGTGAGCAGCCAGCACATCATTATTTGGCTTCTTTACAACTACAGTCCGAAGTGTTAATGAGAAAGTTTTACAGCACAGTTTTCCCAGTTCTCTTGCAGCCTCTTTTCCCATTTCTCTGCATCAGTTACTTGTTTTCTTTTTTTCAGAGTATGTTCTTCTTTTCTGAAAAACAGCTCTTCTTCTGAGGGCCCTGGTCAGAGAAAAAGATTTACAGTTGAGGATGTGATACAGAACTGGCACTTAGCCACTTGCTGGAAGAATATATACATATATATTGCTGGCAAGGTTCTGTAATGAAGAAATATATATAATATTTTAGGTGTGTAAGTTTCCAAGCTTCTGAGATAGAAATTAATGGAAAGAATTTTCTACCATTTCCAGGCCCATCATTCAGCCAACAATCCACAGTGGTGACGATTTTGTGCATGGTTGGTAAAGGACAGATCTGCCACAGCTCAGAGTGAAAACTGTTTCTGAAGGGTTGTCCATAAGGATCTGAGTTCTAAAATCCTTCTTATTCCTTGCCATGCTATGAGCTAGCCTTTGATTGTCCTGAGAAAGGAAAATGTTTGCAGCTTTTGGAGCAGTGACCAGGATCGACAGCCCTGCTCCAAACCTCATTTGTATTGAGACAGACACACACTGGGGGCTTCAAGCCTTCATGAAATGTTTAGAGCTATGGACATCTTCAAATTCCTGATTAAAGGCTGGAAATTTTCCACTGTTTACTCCCAAACATGCAAATACTGGAATTTAAAACCCATCTGTTCTTGAGTGTGTCCACAGATTGTAATTGAGCCAATTTAGTCTTAAAATACAATATATGTGCCACTGTTTGCAGGGCTGGGTTTCCCTCTTGCTTTCCTGCATGCTGAGCAGACAAATGGTAATGAACTTTTGAGAGAAGTAATCAGCACCACATTAATACTAAAAATTTTCAATTTGCAGTTCAGGCAGTTGTTTTTCATTTTGGAAATCACAAAGGACAATTTCCTAATGATGTGATGGAAAAAAAAAAGCAAGCATGGGCACCATGAGATGAAATCCTGCCCCTTTTCAAAGGAATGGCAAACTGCATGATTTAAGCTCATCACTTTTCAGGATGTACTCTTTGACTCAATAGAGTTGGGGCTGAAATGTCAAAGTGTCTTTTTGATCTTTACCTTCCCTCACTCGGGGACAGCGGAGCTGATTTCCTCGAACACCGTGTTCTTCTATGTCACACCAGCCAAGGTACTTGAAGGAGTCAGAAGGAAGCTTTAAAGAAGGCAAAATAAAGATATAAAAGGATCAGTAAAAGCTCTTGAGGTTTTGACATTGTGCTTTCTCTCATTTCTGGCCTTATTACAGCAGAAATCCCCCAGTCAGAGCCATATGCAGGAGCTGGTAAATGCTGTGGGAATTCACACTCAAGTGAAGTTTGCCACAGCTCATCCTGGTTAACCCCAATAAATTGGCTCAAATTTTGGAGAGAGCCTTCTCAGGGCTCGTCATCCAGCTGCCCATGGCATCAGTTTGGTGCTCAGAGCTCAAGGGCTGAGGCAAATCCCCTGCCACAGCTGGCCCCAAGGAGCAGAACCTCATTTATATCCTGCCCCAGCTTTGGAAGATAAAAGGAGGTAACCACAATCCACTTCAAAGCTGAGGAAGGGATTTCTGCCTTTGCTCCTCTTTTTCAATGTCTCTTTTCTACAAACCTGCAATCAGACTGGAAAACCCAACACTTACTGGGAAAGGTAGCCTGGAGTCCCAGCTCTGCCCGAGGATTCCTCTGTTGTGGGGTAAAACCAGTGGAATATTGTGTGCCTCACTAAGGATGGAGCAGCAGGAGGAATAGGATTTAAAGAACTTTTGATTGCTTGTAGTCAGACCTGAGGAGCTAGACAGGAGATGTTAAGCCAGTGTAGATTCTGTCCAGAGACATGCAAATGTTATTGGTTTTGTTTTATAATTCCAGCAAATAATTACAGAAAATGCAGAATAGCTCGGGGTAGGACTTGCCAGCAGGAAACAGCCACATCCTGAGGCCAAACCATGGGCCATCCCCTCACCCCTCACCTGAGCTGCATTTCCTCACACACAGGAGCCTTTCACAGATGTGTCTGGACATCAGAAAGTGGAATTTACTGGCAGTTTGTCAGAAAAATTGAGTCTTGGAGAAAACTGAGACTGAACTTGTTCAACAGCATGATGTGTTTGTTCCCTTCTGCCCAGGAGAGCCCTGCTTTTATGGATCTGGGTTGGATGAAAAGATACCTAGTTATTTATTTTATTCCATTGTACATGTGTTTTAACTCATTATTTTCCTAGTTTTATTATATTTATTTTAATCTCTTGGTTATGTTCTAGAGGATTCTCAGAGATCAGGAGAAAAGCTGAACTTTGTTCAATAGAGTCTTCAAATCCCAGAATCATCAGTGCTGGGAAAGAGCTCCAAGGTTACCAAGTCAACCTTCAGCTTGAAGTCGTGTGTTCATGTGCTCTCTTAGTCCCTTGCCCAAGAACACTTCCAAAAGTCACATTTTATAAACCCCCAATGGGCAACTTCTCCCATTGTGCTTCAGAGGGATTGAAGAACTTGCAGACTGGCAGCTGCAATTTAGGAATTTACCAGAGCAAACTTGAAAACAATGATTGAATTTAGCCAGGGTGTGCATCCAGCACTGTAATTTGACATTTACTCCACAGGCTCGGGCAGCTCTTGCCAGGGAGCCTCAGCTGTCAGTCAGCATCATAAAACGACTGGAGTCAGGAGCAGAAATGCAGAATAAAAATGCAGCTCTGAAATGGTTTGGAGAGGAAGGCAAAGAAGGTCTCACACTGGGAGTTACAGGCTAAATAGGACATTGGTTAAAAGGGACAATTACAGATTATTGGCAAACCCTCACGAGGAGCCGTGTCCTGGTGACCTCGGTGCAGGAGCAGCTCTGACAAACATTTCTCCTCCCTTGTGCTTTATGGTGGGGTTTTCACGGGGTCACACCAGCCCCAGTGAGCTGTAGGTGACTTCCAGGAAGCTGTGTGAGCTCAGCAGTTTGGAAAATAGCTGCTATTTACTGAGACACTTTTTGAGGTCACCTGGAGGCAAACAGCCCCTTGTGGGGCGTGTGTGTTACAGAGCAGCAGGAGTTCACACACAGCAACCCTGTGAAAAGAGGATTTACATTGCGTAAATAGTAAAAAAAAACCCAGAAAATAAAAATGCTGGGAATTCTTGTTTAGTTCTATCTTGGTGTTTGTTCTGCTTTTACCTCCTTGTGTGTTAAATGAGATCAGACCAAAGAAATTTGTAGAAATTCTTTTGTGTTTAAGAAAAAAATGTGTTATTTTTCTCGGTTTGGAAGTGATCTTTTAGGATGTATTCATATGACTATTTATAACTGCAAGACTTTTCAAAACCTACCTTCCTCTCAGCTAGATACTACCTCCTCTGCTGAGACAGGAATATACACTCCCAGTCCCTGGAAATGTGGGATAAAACATTTTAGCTGAACCATTTAACATGATATCTGTTCTGATCTCCTGGCAGGAAACCCACTCACTAAATTCTGTATCAGTGATGACAAATAATAAAACACAATGTTCCCAAAAAAAAAAAAAAAAAAAAAAAAAAAGTGATGGATAAGACTTCCCCAGTCAGGTGGGTAGTGAGATTTCCATGGGGGAGAGTGACAGAAAGAAACATCTTTCATCTCAAAACTGCCTGAGTTTAATCAGCACCAGCTGGACCCCCACATTATGTCACAGAAGATGTTTCTGGAGGAGCAAGTGCCACACAGATTTCTCTCCCTTGCTTTGTTTACCCTCCCATTTTGCTGCAAAACTGATGCAAAAGGAGTGGCAGTGACCGAGGCAGGATGCAATTCCAAGCGATTACAGATGGCACAATACATGAAAGGAACAAAATTTCCTGCCTTGATTGTGAGGCCCTTTGGCTGGATATGAATCTCCAATGGCACCTCAGGGAGCAGCACACTAGATTATGTCAAGCATTAAGGGAAAAAAAAATTAGATTCATGATGTCTGTCCAGGCTGAGTCATTTCCTCTCACTTCGCCTGCAGTGAGAAATTGGTGGTTATCATAAATCATGGACCCAAATTCTTATGAGAGAAGAATTAATTTCACTAATGGAAACCCTCTGTGGCAATTGCATTCCTCCATTCTCCCTCTTTTTGGGAGGTGTGGGGGAGTATTTATGATGTCTTTTAAGCAGAGGTACTTGACTATATTTAAAGAATTCTATAATAGAGGTTTGGAAAGGAAACTTCAAAAGTTAATGGGGAAAAAAATCTTGTGTGTGACCAGCTTCTCATTTCTGAGGCTGGCCCTCAGTCCAGCTCCTATCATGGCTACAGCTTTGCTGCTGACACCAAATCCAGGTACAACAATTTTTTTCATCTCAATAATAAACAAAACCCCACAAAATTGAACCAAACAATTCTTTGCAGCCACCTTGAGGTCTGGAGTGCTCTGTGTGAGCTGACAAGAGGGGGCAGAGGCTGTGGGGTAACTGGAAGCACTCATGGCTAACCCCCTTGTGTTTTATGTTATTCTCCTCAGTGCAAGTCCCAGTGAGGAATTCAGTGCCCGAAGTGTTTTGCAAACTGCCAGCAATGAGCACAGAGCAGCTCCTGTGTTTTTCAGAACACGACTGAGGAGACATCAGGCCATTCCTTGGAAAACCATGCCCTGCTGAGCTGCCTGATCAAAGTCCCGCCTCACAGAGAGGTCAGTGTCAGCTGTGTGGCTGTGGAAAGTTCTCCTCTCACTGCCACCTTGGCCAGGTTTCCTGAGAGCACAGAATGCTCCAGGTTTCCTGACTGCAGTGCAAGTACATTTGAGTCCAGCTGCCTTTAAGTGTAGGACACATTAAAAGCCCACGAAAAGGCTTTGAAGAGCTAAAGCTGAGCTGCTTCTAAAACGACACCAGTGAAAGATATTGAGTGAGAAACGGAGTGAAAAGTCCCTCCTGTGTATATTTTAGATATTTGGCTGTTAAAAAAGGAGTGTCAGTCAAAAGACTCCTTTCTCCTGATAAAACAGCAGCCTCAAGAAACAAACATTGAGACTTTACAGCACAGGTTCAGCCCTGCTGCACAGAAAATGGGAAGCTCACTTAAAGAGCAGTAAAGATAAGATAAAGATGATAAAGATAAAGGAGGATATGAGCAAACTCTTGCATTTGGGATTTGAAAGGCTTTTTGTCCCAGCCTTTTGAGCAGTTTTGGTCTACCTTCCCACAGCCTTATCCCCAGGTGCTCTTCAGGAATCAGCATCCTTGAGCAGGCTTGGCTCTCGCTGAACCACGGCTGCTTTCCCCTTAAATCTGAAATGCCCTGGATAAAAGGTTTGGGAACAAGTACTAGGGATATTTATACTAACTCTTCACATATCCAGAGTCAGAATTCCCGTGGTGCTTGCTACATCCCACCAAATCACAACCCAGATCTGATGGCAAGGCCCCTGCTCCCCTGTGCTTGATCTCAGTGAAGTCAGGTTCTTATTCAGCAGTAAAGTGCTCTCAGTTCATTCAGTCCTGATACTATGGGAGTGAAAAATGGGGACCATTCTAAATGAAGGAACCAAATCAAGTGTGTTTTAAGATCATCTTTAAGGAATAGAAAAAGAATCCAAACTGGCGAAAGTAAGAAAAAAGCAATAAATCCTCCCAAAGCAAAGAGTTTGTATCACTGGGTGAGAGCTGCTGATTTTGTAGGCTCTGAGAGAGCTGGCTCTGGATCTGCAATAAATAAGCCACCTGCACAAATAAGGGCTTGCTCTCAGGTTCCAAACACCCAACTGTTTATGTTGTCCCTGTCCATGGTGAATGCCAGAGCCATCCACACAAGCGAACTGCAGGGGTAACTTACCAACACGATTTGTTCAAGTATTTAAAAGACGGCAAACTCAGAATCCAGGCTGTGCTTCATTTCAAATGCACACAATTTACTGCTCCAGAGCAGCTCTGCTTGTATGCAAACATTTATTATGAGAACTCCCTGAACTTAGGAGAGTAGAAGATATGGACATGGTGTTTGCATGCTCTATTACCTTTCAATTATTTTTATAGGAGTTTTATGAGACATTATGCAACATTTTGAAGCAGTTCTTTTGAGCGTGATTTAGTGACAAACACACCTGTAAGTTATGGCTACAAAGTATCCTTGCTGATAGCTGTAGCATCAATTATCTTGCTTTATGCTTCATAAAATTGCCCCCCCCCCAAGACATAATTAACTTAATTAGGTCCTATCACCATAATGACACACTCTTAGCATATGAACTAACATTTTCCTCGTGGATCCCACTTGTGCTGACACAAAGCCGACGTCTCCATCCACGTGCCTTTCACACATTTTCACAACAAACTCAACATTTTTTGTCGGGACAGCTTTTTCTTTCAGCAATCAGGCAACGACACCAAGAAAAACAACTCTGAATTCCTGCACAGCAATCTCCCTTAGCAATACAGGCTGGCACATTTTACACAGACACTCAATCCTGTAACTCTATCTTTGTTGTCAAAGCATGTCAAGCAATGACTACAGGTTCGTGTCTCCTTGCACCCTCCTACCTTTCAGACATGTCTGGCTGCCGCATAAAATCCTCACATCTTGCACAGGGCTATTTGTCTACAGGCAGAGCTTATCTTCCCATCTCTGCCCCTGCACAGGGAGGGAGTTCCAGGGCCTCTGGAGAGGGGGGACCTGCCGGGATCCCGGCCGGGGCTGGATGGATTCGCTGTCTCCAAGGAAACGCTGTCACCTCGCAACGCAGTCACGTTAGGAGCTATTGTTACCGATCTCTTAAGCACATCAAACAAATTCCTGGGCTGATCCAGCTGGTATCAGTGAACTGTCTTTCCAGAAGGTGCCTAAAGATGGGTTGGTGATACCTGTAGCAAGATACGTGATCATCCAGCTGGATCTCTGCTCTGCTCGCTCCGGCGACTTCACTTTCACCAGTTGCGTTCACAGCTTTGCCCACTCAAAGTTTGTGTTTTCGTTGCCTGGAAGATCTCCTGCTTCATTAATGGCTTGTGAAATGCCCAGTTAATGTATCTATTGGATGAAAAGAAAATACTTAAAGAGGCTCACGTCTTATGCAATGTTCAGGAAAGTTCTTTATGAGCACCTCTTTGCTCTGTTGGGCGTTCTTGCCTCATTTGAACGTGCTCAGCCATTTTAGGAAAATCTTCCAGGCTTCCTTCTTCGAGCTTGCAGCTGGGAATGAAAACAAGAGATTCTTCTCTTGGTGGGAACCAACAGGTCAGGTTTGTGTCTCTTTTAACACTATATTTTTCTTAAAACACTAAAGCTGTAAGCTTTGAGAATTAGCCCAGTGAATTATTCCCTTCAAAGTGCATTTGGTTTTTGTTTGTTCACCCAGACAAAGTGCAGATGCTTGCAGGGTTCCAGGGTGGAATTGCAGCAGCCCACTGTGGTTGTAGACACTGGTTATTCCCTGCTGAAGTTCACAGATGGCTTTTAAACTCCAGCAGTAGTGATGGGCCCCAGGTTTTAGGGGAAGGTGACAGTGGAGCTGTAAATCGCGCCCTATTGATCTGCGGCTCCCACACCACAGCCCCTTCCTCCCTTGAGCTCCTGGGCTCTGTGCTGTAAAAAGAGGGGATAAATAGATTAAAGTCAATGTGGAAGAAGTACACAATCCCCTCTGCCCGGGGAAATTCAATTGGAAATGCCATATAGTCAAAATCTCTGTGGTTTAGGCTTCTACCTTTCAGCTTCTTCACAGAAAAATTATTCCTTATCCTCCTTTTCCTTCACATTTCTCTTTTCTCTTTTTGGTCATTAGAAAGGCTGACCATTATAAGGCCTTTTTCTAGAATAGAAAGGTCTGTGCTTTCCCCAATGGTTGCTGAAGGCTTCAAAACTGTCTCTTAGAAATTCTGCTGGCAAATTTCACCGGGCCAGTAAAGCATGGGGGAATAATGGTAATTAGAGAATTTCAGCTCCATGCACAGGCATTCTGTGGTTCCAAACGTTGAACTGACAGATCGTTGTGTGAAATTTAACAGAGTAGTCATTCCACACAGGTTTCATTAAAACTTTATGTGCTAAGGACTGAGTTTATTCCGTGGGGGGGTGAGGATGGGGTATTGAGAGATTCATCAGGTCACTTGAGCGAATCATTTCTCTGTCTGCTAAGAATAAAGAAATTAATATCTAAATCAAACAAGATTGTAATTTGGGGCCTTTCTACTTACCATTTTTCCTCTGTCTATAAAATGAAAGGTATTGGTCCCCATCACAGCCTAATGGGCTTCAGATCTTTTATGGCAAATGCATTCCTCATAAAGCCCATGAAAAATTATCTCTGTGCTATTTCAGAGGAACGACATATTTTACATGGTGTCGGCCTTTCCATTACAAACACTATTTTTCAGATCTTTACAACCTGCCCATAAAAATGTGCTTCTGACAAGAAATTCAGCAGCATGTCCCAGCTCTGCAAGAAAGAAATAATTTTTCCCACTTTGTCTAATTTTGACCAGTAATTTTGTCTTTGAATCAGGTAAATACAGGGCAGGCATCGGTCTCAACCCTGTGCCTCTCACATCTTTTTTTTGTCCCATTGGATTCCTCTCTGCATGTCCATGAAATATGTAGGAAGTGGGCAGAATCCAGCTCATCCTGAGGTCTGATTAATGACAGAAACTATCCCAATTGTTCTCACTGCTGTAGGCCACCAGAGGCCCCGTTGTTCTGGGCACCACAGAAAGTCAGGAAAACAGAGTTTGCTCCAGAGAGTTTGTGCTTTAATTGAACAGAGCAGACAGACAAAGAGTAGGAAGAAAGGAAATAATATTACCCCTCCTCCTTTTATCCAGAAATAACTGAGATGCTCAGACCATGAAATCCTGGCACTGTGGTAGCAGAATTTCTGTTCCTGTGCCCAGGGTCAGCATTCACACAGGATTCCCAGCCACTGACTTCGTTAAGACCAGACTGGATGAACTGTCTGGCTTTAAAGTCTGCATTTGCTGGCTGAGTTTCTGAGCTGACATTTTGTTAACCGTCATTAAAGAATATTTAAAAGACATTTCTCTATCATAACATTTTTGTGATTCAGGGATAAATCAGCTCGTTGATATAATTTTGTGTTCCTTATGCAAGATCCTTTTTTTGGTGTTAACTTGACACATACTGGTGATACCAAAGCATCATTAGGTCGATGGCACCAGTAAAATCAGACCTGAGCACGTAGCAACACTCCAGCACCAGCAGAAAGTTAACTTTTATTGATCTTACCTGGTTTGAACACATCCAGGAATCCAGAGCATTCATGCTGGATGAGTCAGTGAGAAAGAGAGAATTCCTCGGGATGTTTCAGTGGCCCTAGAAAAGGAGCAGAGTTTTGGTGCACAAAAGCTCCTCTGTGCCTCGGCAGATAAGCAGGCACACTCAGACTAACTGGTTACTTTGCTGAGTTACCCAGGCAACACATTTCTTTTTGTCCTGCCCATTCAGGATTCCAGGAAAGTGTTTGATTCCCACTGGTAGGGCTTGGGGAGCATTCCCAGGGAAAAGCCAAGGACAACAGAATAAAGCCTTGGGCAGGAGGAGAGCAGAGTTAGTGAAACATTTCATCGGGGTCACCAGACAAAAAGGAATCAACAACTAGCTGCATAAATAATTGAAGTGAAAACTAGATATGTCTGCTTTTCCAAGGTGTTACAAACCCATGGATTCCAAGAGGGCTGGAGGGGCTGTAACCAAGCAACAAGGACTGAAATTTGGTTCTCTCTTCTGGAAAAACAACGGGCTTGCAAGTCATAATGACAATGTCTGGCACTGAGAGGGAGCCTTTCCTTGATTTAATAGTCTTTGGATGAAGCTATAAGAAAAGATGGTTATGGAATGAAGAAAGCATTTTTATTTGGTTTAGGAGAGGCCTATTCCAGTATCAAATCTGTCTTTTCTAACAAAATGAAGGTCAACAATTTCTGGATGAATTCAACTTTTTCTGACGCTGAGAAAAGACTGCAAATAAGTAACATCTCAAGATTTTCTTTCTCAAAACTTTCTTTTCAGAAGAAACAATGGACATAACTCACTGTCTCCTCATTTGCCTGTATGAAAAACGTAATTGTATCCCAAGTGGAGTTGGTGGCACACAACACTCCTGATTGCTGATTTCTCTCATTATCTACCTCACTGAAATGAGGTTTATTTTCCCTTTTAACTTTAAACATGGCTTTGATATTGAATGAAGTCACTGCATCCCTAACCCACAGATGCACGTAAGATCCTGATTAACCCTGCAGCCCTCAGGAGCAAAGCCACGGAATTCAGCTGGAGCAGAACCAAACCCCTGTGTGAATGTGGGAAATCTCCAAAGGCACCTGCCAGGTACCTGCCAGATGTCCCCAAGAGAATGCACCTCCACACAGGTCGTGGTTTGGAGCTCCCTGAAGCTCAGTGACAAAGTGCCACCTGTTTCAATGAGCTTCCTGTCACTCTCCACTGCCCCAGCTGCCATTCCTGTCCAATCCTCAACATCCAAACCAGCTCATCAGCAGCTGCCAGAACAAACAAATCAGGCACGGGACGGAACCCCCCAGGGATGAAACCTCCAGTGGGAGGTCAGTCTCGTTTCCTCCATCCACATCTTTGTTATGGATCTCATGTTTCGTCTGCTCACGACTTAATTGTTAATAATTCCTGATGGAGTACCAGATTCATTAAGTACTTCCTAATTTATCAAACATAAATCTCATCAGGTAATTTTAATCATACGAAAATCACTCTAAATTCATTTTGATAGACAATTTCCTGTTGCAGGCTAGTAAGCTTCCTTTTCCCCTGTGTCGCTGGAAGCAGCATCTCTGGTTCTTCTCCTCTCTAACTTCCATCACTGCAGATGCCATTACACTTCATCATTTTCTTGTATTTAATTGAAGCTGCTGCCAGCTGCTAAAGAGTTATGTTTCCTTTCTTTCTTTCTTCTTTTTTTTTTTTGGTTTGTGGGTTTTTTTGTTGTTGTTGTTTAGAATTGATTACCTGAAATATATGGAAAAAATTGGTTTATTTCATCCATCAAACCCTTGCCTTCCTGAAAATCAGATCTTGCAAATGCAGGAATCCTTGGGAGTCACCAGAGCACTTCGTTATGAAAGTGCCTTTGCCAGGTTGTCATATGTGAGATATTTGAGACAAATAGACAGCATCTCTTTTAGTCTGGGATGGGAAAATAATTGTATTGCTGGGCCAAGGTGGGAAAAAGCACCCAGCTCTACACAAGCTTAGAAAGGAGGGAAAGGACAGGAAAACAATGCAGTTGAATGACAAACATCTCAGTTGTTTAAAATTCAGAGCTGCCTGTCCCCATTCCAATCAAAGAAGGAACTGAGAACCCTGAACGTGTATTTACGGGCAGAACTTGTTCCTGACATCTCCCATTTTTTTATCCCTATTCTTTCCCCGAGTCTTATTGCCAAAAAAAATTAAGTTCAAATGAATGCTTGTTATTCACTGTCTGCAAGGATAATAAAGATGTTCTCTAGCAGAAAGCAGCAAGCAGGGCCTCCTGTGATCATGGGGAAAAGAGCAGAGGAGCATTAGGAGAAGAATCAAGTGTTTTTATTAAAGGTGTTGTGTTCATGCAGCTTTTGTCAGGAAATCCAAATAATTTACTCCCACTTGCTTTCATTTGGAGCAAATAGCAGCCTTGTGTTACGTAAAAAAAGAATGAACTTCTCTCCAGTGCTTCTTTAATGGGCAGGACACAGACACGCTCTAGCTGTCCACAATTCCTGTGTTTAAACTTAGGAGCTGGCACGGCCTGCCAGAAGAAATTAAATGTAATGAAAATATGTTCCTGCTCAGATCAGAGACTGCATTTGCTGTGTCACATCGTTGTGTCCTGAGGGCTACAGCAGGTTCTGCTCCCAGCAGTGCTGGGGGAACTCAGCCATTCCTGGGATGGTTTTGTCCCGCAGTGCTGGGGGAACTCANCACTGCAGGACACCAGAGGTGCTGCTGGGACTTCCCAGAGCCTGCAATCCCTGAGAAGGGCAGGGCTCCATCCACGGGCATCAGGTTTTCCTGCCCAAGGCTGGGTTTCAATCAGGGCCCAGCGAAGGCAAACCACGGGCTGGAATTGGGATGACTTCATCCAGTGCCCCACTCTGCTTTAGCTCTTTTCAGCCCCAGATCCCCTCTGAGGACAAATCTCTGCTTTTCACAGGTCATTTCCCACCTCACGTTTTTGCTCTAACAGAGATGAGGTGATAGGAGAAGCAGCTCTTCTTTAAGAGAGAATAAAAAGGATTAAACCCCAAACACTTCACATCCATCCTGATCTCTGCACTTCAAAGAGGCTCCAAGCCCACTGCTGGCCTACAGGGGCTCTGAAGGTGCTGTCAAACTACTTTATGTCACAATATTCTGCAGCCACAGGCCTGCCAGGTCACTGAACCAGTCTCAACCATTCACCACACCATCTTTCAGCTGCTTCACTTTGCTGCCAGCTCCATGCTGTATTCCCAGCTGGGAAATCAGAATTTTCTTTTTGCCTCACACTGGGGGAAGAAGAGAGCCCTGCTTCCATTCATTAAATGACTGAGTGATCAGGTGTTCTTTTCTTGACTAAATTTAATATTTCTGCTGATACCTGTACTTTAAAATCTCCTTTCAGGCCTCGTATTTTTTGCAGTCGAGTTGTGAAAGATCAGCAGCTGAGCTTCAGTCGTGTTCCTCCTCATTTTTCATGCTGCCTTCACTGTTTTGGAGAGCTGCTGAATGCAAAATGAAGCTGCAAGAGCGTGTTTGCTCTACAGCCAGCAAGGCATGGAGCCCTTTTTTCTCCAGCTGTGGAGTGCAGCCAGAGCATTGCTAACAGAGTGGCTGGGGATGTGACTCAAGGGGTGACATTTCCTCCTCCGCCGTGTGACACCAGATGATGAATGCTCACAGCAAAACACGGGGCTGGTTTAAATAAACAAAATCAAACCTATTTCTGTGATTATAGGAATGGTGCTACATCTCTGAGGGAGCAGCAGCTGCTGCTCCCAAGTGCTGCAGATTTGTCAGCTTGTTTTGAAACGCTCAGGTTGTTCGCTGGATTTTCCTGCCGCGTAAATCCGTTGGCACTTTGGCCCAAGCAGGCCAGTGGGTGAGGGATTTGGCCAGTGGGTGAGGGATTTGGCCAGTGGGTGAGGGATTTGGCCAGTGGGTGAGTGATTTGGCCAGTGGATGATTTGGCCAGTGGGTGATTTGGCCAGTGGATGAGTTGGCCAGTGAGTGAGTGATTTGGCCAGTGGGTGACTGAGTGAGTGATCTGGACAGTGGATGATTGATTTGGCCAGTGGGTGATTTGGCCAGTGGGTGATTGATTTGGCCAGTGGGTGATTTGGCCAGTGGATGATTGATTTGGCCAGTGGGTGATTTGGCCAGTGGGTGATTTGGCCAGTGGGTGATTGATTTGGCCAGTGGGTGATCGATTTGGCCAGTGGGTGATCTGGCCAGCAGGTTGGGACAGGGCCTGTTCTGCACATCAGCCTTAATCTTGTTTTACAGTCAGAGATTTACAGCATCACTGTTCCCATTTTCAGCACTAGAGAGACACCACGGGAGTGTACCAGAGCAGGGACCTTAGCCCAGAGCCAAACCAGAGGGGATTCTCCCCTCCCTGGATTCTCCCATCCCTGGATTCTCCACCAGGGCATCAGACCAGCTGTCCCTGCTGGCCACTCTCCCTCAGGGTCACCCTGTCTGTTCCCTGCTGTTTTCTGAGGAATGGGTCTCCTGGGATGCAGCCAAAGGGGCAGAGCAGAGCCCCGAGCCCTGGCACGGCCCCAGCTGCACCCTGGAGTCAAACCCCACATCCACATCCCCTTCCCTCTGCAGTGCCCACCACGGGAAGGACAGGCAGGCAGGCAAACCCCTGGATTGAACCAAATTCCAGCCAGGGATTGCAGGGGCAGGGGGGAGGACAGGAGGGGACCCATCCTCACAGCAGGGGCTGAGCCAGCACCTCCCTTCAGCTCTCAGGTGTGCCCAGCTGGGAAAAGAGCATTTCCCTCTGCCCCACTGCAGCCAGATTGTAACAGCAAGGTGCTGGTTGAGTTCTGAGATGGAGAGCAGGAATAAACACTGATTTTATCTGCTCTGCCAGCTGTGTTGGGGAGGAATGAGCCCGAGCTGCTGTTCCTGCGCAGGTTTAGATAGTGTTACAGCAGCTGAAGTCACCACTGCCATGACACACAAAAGCACCAGGCTGTCACAGATACCCCTTGGTTTATCTGATGGTGTCTTCAGATGTCTGTGCTGGATGTGAACACACTTGCAAAATTAATACTCCCCGAGCTCTAGCAAAAAAAATAAAGCTTTAGACAGAAGCCCTAAAAAATAAGCCAGGCTTTGCAGCACTGAGGGAGATAGAAAAGTAAAACAAGCCTTCCACTTGAAAACCTTTCTCCGTGGAGTCATCAGGATGCATTTCCTGGGAAAAGAGCAAAGACTTTGATCAGCCTTGTTCCCAAATGCTGTTCAGATTATCATGCTTGCCATGAAGGCTGGAAAACAGGCTGCCAGCTGGTTAATGGCCCTTCTGAAAAATAGCCTTCTATGTTGCTTTTTGGATGTCACTTGTCATGGAACTATCAAAACACAATCTCTGTATTCGTCACCCATAGGAGGAAGCGTATTTTAAGCAAGTGTTATCAAGGCTAAGAGAGCCTGAATTAACTTGTGCTCAGGACACTTACTACACTGCCAATAAATCGACTAGAAAGCTGTTCTATCTAGAAAATACCAAAGCAATACCAAAGCAATACCAAAGCAATTCTATCAGGAGAGCTCTGCCAGCTGCTCCCATGGGGGTTGTGGCTCCTCTTCAGGGCCCTCAGTGCTGCCAGTGGCTGGGGAGCTTTGGCACTGCCCCTCGTGTCAAACACTGCTGTCCCTTTACTCCCCCAGGGCCCTCTGCCCTCGTCTGTCTGCTCCTATTAACCTGGTGAATTCCCTGTGCACTGCTTGCAGGCGGAGGAATTTGCTGCCATCAGTTTCAGGAGGCCAGAATTCATCATTGAACTTGGGGCACTGAAAGAGAGGAACCCAGCCAAGGTAGTGATTGAGAAAGGGGGAGGGAAAGAACCTTTTTATTCCCTTCCAGGCATCCTGCACCAAGGAAAAGTCCTCCAGCCTCCAAAGCAAGAGGCACAGAGTGGCTTCATTATTTGGTACTGCAGGATCTCATGGTTTCATGCAGTAATAGCTTAGGTTTTGCTTACTTTTAATAGCAAAATAATAACAGGGTTTGTGGTTCCCATAATACATCCACATTTAATGACTGCATGTGTACACAGACAAAAATGCAATTTTCTAAATTCTACACCTTGCATGTGTACAGTCTTCACCATTTTTTTTTCTGTAGGAACACTGTGATTAGAAGCACATTTCATATTTTCAGGTAAGTGTCCTAAAGTAATTTTTGCGAATTGGGCAAATTGGGCAAAATTTTTCTAGTCACAAAAAATCCCAGGTGTGTCAGTTCCCAGCCAGTTCTTTGAACCCAGGCCTCAGGGCATAGCCTGAGAGAAACCTGCACAGGGCCCAGAACTGACTGAAAGTGATGGCAATCTTTTTATAATGGACCACAAAGGGATTTGGAGCAGGCTGCAGATGACAACGCAGCTTTTTCTCACGATGCTTTAGCTCTGAGTTCTTTGGACAGTACAAGGTTGCCTGCTCAATTTAAGCATTGAAGGTTATGGAAGTGGGCATTCCCTGATTTCTGTTCAGAGCTCACTGCATCTCTCCCTCAGGATGATGTGCCTGGGTGTGCTCATCAGAGCTGGTGACATCCCTGCCTTTCTGTGAGGCTGACACAAGGCTGTTCTGCTCATGGCTCCACACTCTCTGTCCCACACGTGGTAAGATTCAAAAGCTCAGTTATTAAGACGTCACCTCCTCAGAATAGTTTTATCTGTAAGTATATGCACATTAAATGTGGAATGACACTGGGAAATAAACAAAGTCTCTCCAGTCAGCCTGGTCACCCTGCTCCCCATGGAACTGCAGCAGTAAGGCTGGCTCTGAAATATTGGCATGGTTCACAAATGAGTTCTGATCAACAAATCTGAAATGAGCTTTTAAACTGGAGCACACTGTCTCTGATTTTCGTTTTGTCTAGACCAAGGAGAAAATTCTGTGCAGGAAAAAAATCGATGGAGACAGATGTAAACCAGGCAGCAGCAGCAGAACTGGCCTCTTTTACCTCTCTGGATTTTGCTGAGGGCTTTAATAGAATCACAGAATGGTTTGGGTTGGAAGAGGCCTTGAAGCTCAGCTGGTTCCAAGTGTCCTGCCAAAAGCAGCTCAGCTGATGAAGACATATCCTTGGTTTGGAGCTGGCAGGAGAGCTTTACACAGTCCTGCTCCTGGAAAATGACAGCCTGTCACTACACACTGCTGACTCCAAGCTGCAGCCTGACCCAAGGAGAACATTTCCCAGCAGAGCCAAAGAATTTTGAGACCAGTATTTGTCTGGTAATAAACTTCAGAAATGTTATTATTCCTGTGCCAAGCTAGGCTGACTTTTTGGCTGTTGGCTTTAGAAACTTGCGTTTACAAAATACACTCACAATGACAAAAGCCCCAGATAAACAGACTTTTTGTGCCACACTGTTGGTGACCAGAGAGATTTGGCATTGCCCAGAGCATGATCCTTACAGGTCTCAGGGCAAGAGGGACTTCCTGGTGTCTTTTATTTCTTATCATGTTTTAACATATTTCATTGATTCTGCTCAGGGAAAATTATCACCCAGTTACCACCTGCAAGGATTCCAGCTTGGGTTTAAAACATGACTTTTAACAAATACCTGTAAATAGAGTACAAAACTGTGACTGGCTTCAAACTCTTTTGGAAGCATTAGAATACTTAAAGGAATTGTTGAAGCTCATCTTTTTTTCCATGAGCAATTCCAATCCCTCAATGAGAACATTAAAAAGATGATTTAGACACAATCCAGATTTCCTCTGTGTCTTTTTCCTTCCTTTCTTCAAAGCAGCTCTACACAAACACAGAATCGTTTTTCTGTAGGAATTTCCCCTCTGTTTGTCCAAAAAGATCACCCTTCCACGGGGAGGATGTGTGTTTATGAGAGGCAGTAAAACAACTTGTTATCAGTAAAGCCTGGGTCATATCTGAGACATCATTCCTATTGTGATTCAGTGTGGCTGAAAAGATAAAACCCCGGGCAATGGGCTCAATTCCTGAGCTGCAGGAACAATTCCAATTCTTTCCTCAGCCAGCTCCTAGCAGACCTAGAATTTTACAATCAATATCTGTATCTCATGCATTTATCTTTCCCACCTCTCTCCATTTACCTGCCTGCCAGAGTGCCCGACTGAGCCTGGGATCCTTCCCCAGCCCCTGGGCCTGGCCTGGTGCACTGTGCCAGTCTGGAAACTGCAATTCCAGCTGTTCCAAAATCCCTCACTTCTGCCTAGCTTTTCGTTCAGTTTGCCTAAGCCTACAGCACGACTTGGGTTTCTAATTAGTGCTGTAAAATGAAGCAAATCTTGCTGTGGATGCTGTTGGAAGGCAGAGCTGTGTAAGAAGAAGTCATTTGAGAAGCCCTTGCGGATGGGGCGACAGATACAGAGTGTTAATGAGTTTCAAAGTATCACCCATGTGCACTGAGGGTGGTTTCTCATATGGAACTTTGTTTCACAGCCCTCACCAGCCCAGCTGGGAGCCCAGGAAGCTGCTGGAGCAGTTAACAGAGGTCCCAGCCAGCAGCCGGAGCCTTCCGTCTGTCTGGACCCCTGACCCGACCCCCTTGGGAACTCCAGACAGTTTTCCAAGCTAAAGGAATCCACAGTTCCTCCCCAGCTGTGCCAGGAGATGCAGAACAGCTCACCAGGGAAGTCACAGAATCACAGAACCACCACGTTGGAAGAGACCTCCAAGATCATCGAGTCCAACGCGGCCCTGACACCTCAACTAAACCCTGGCCCCCAGTGCCACGTGCAGCCTTTTTTTAACACATCCAGGGGTGGTGACCCCACCACCTCCCTGGGCAGGCCATTCCAGTACTTTATTCCTCTTTTAGTGAAAGACTTTCTCCTAATAAGTCGACTCCTTGCTGGTATTACCTGAGTTACCAAGGCACTGCTTTCCTCCTCCCTGGCACTGGGACTGCGGGGTAGCTCATCCATCTCTTTCTAATCCATGTATTCCTATTTTCCACTGCAGGGACAAAAGCAAGGATTGCCCAGTAAGAAAGACAGGAAGGAGTCAAGAACGAGCTTGTAAACATCACTTTTGGAGTAGGCCTTGTGGTCAAGAAAATCCTTATAGGAACAATATTGCCTCCTTCCCAGGAAGGGAGAACCCCTGACAGTGGTGGAACCTCACCGTGCCAGGGAATCTGCTCATGCAGGAATTCCAGTGGCTGTGTAAGGCAGAGAGGGAAGGGGGGAATTTAAGAGACAATCAAAAGAGAACAGCAGAATAGGTCCAGCACATCAATATCCCAGTTGTTTCTCTCTTGTAGAAAAGCAATTCTGTGTCCTGTGGCAGCAGTGGCTCTCTGAAATGACCCCAGTACAGCCCTGGGGCTGTCCATGGGGACAGGTTAAAGAACAACCCATTCCTGCCATTTCACCCCACACCAAACACATCATGCAGGACAAAATTCCCCTGGGAGCAATGGACTTCCTCCAGCAATCCCTTACCAAGAATCAGATGAGGTTTGCAACACAAAGCAGGTGTTTGGGGGTTTGTTTTCCCCATCTGTGATTATTAACCCCAGGAACCTGGGGCTATGCTCCAAACTCAGCATCTCCCACTCACTGTGCTGAGATCTACCTGTACTTGAGCTCAACACAGGATATCCAGCTTTGCAACACTCCCACAGGATTCCTGTCAAAGGGAAAGTCCTTCTCAGCTCCTTAGGATAGAGTGACATCTTGTGGTTTCTTCTTTTGTCCACCACTGACAAATAAAAATTAGCCCAAAGAGCCTTGACTAAGTTTGGGTTTGTTTGTCTCTTGGTGTAACACCAAGATCTCATTCCTTTGAGGAATCTCATGTCCTTGATTCCCACACAGATACAGAAGTTCACTCTGCCACCATCAAGGCTTGTGGAAGGAGAATGAACATTTGTGCTTGGAACAGCAACGAATCCATTCTAACTCACACAACACGACAAATTCTGCTTGAGTACAGACCCTACAAAAAGCCTCAGGTGCTCAAGGTCACGTACAAGTGGGATCCCAGCAGTCAAATAAATCCATCTGCAGCAGGAGCACCCCTACTGAAGTGACTCTTGGGGAAAACCTTTCCAAGTGCAGCTCTGGAAAGTATTCCCACCTGCACTCCAGGACCTGTGTGCAAGGAAGACAAGATGACCCCATCAGGCAACTGCAGCTCAGGCTTCACCTCCAGCTGCATCCCAGCAGGACCTCAGCACTGTCACACCCCGGGTCACTCCATCAGCACAGTCACAGAAGTGCCAGTGATCCATTTTCTCATAGAGTCCCCAACACAAAACAGTTTTTAATTGAAGACCACACATACCTAAACTCATAGATGAGCTACGACTGACAAATTCCCCCTACCAAAAAAAAAAGATGCCAAAAAAGACAAAATGATTTTGCTAGTTTTGTAGTGAAAAAGCAGCAGCATCTTTGAAAGGAACATTATACAAAATCTGGAGTAAAAACCACCATGGAACAGCACTCATACACCTATTAACTGGCAACAATACTTAAGATATTATTACTACTGAAAACTACAGAAATAAATCAATTCATGTTGTTGTAAACCAGGTAATTGCCAATTTTCAAGAAACAGAAAAAGGTTATTTTGCATCTGTAAGGCCTGGGAGAGCTGCTGCAAGTGAAATCAAGTGTTTGCATTTCTGTTCCTGCTGGTTCTCCTATGTGCCCACTCAGGCAATTCTGGGAATTTGATTAGGAATTTATGATTCTGCATCATTCTTTTGTACATTTGCTCAAGCCAGCTACAGGGGAATTCTGTGTATTTGCCTGACATCCTCTATAAATGCTTCTGCCTGGCAGCTGTCCTTCCAAATTCAAAGCCTTAGCTGAAATCTGTTTTCAGCCCTTCCCTTAGTAAGGGATATATATATTGCAAGGAACTGATACAAAGAGAAGACAAAATTGGTCATGAGGAACTTTGGATGGACTGAAAATAAACACGACTGAAGGTTTCTCATGTCCTTCTCAGTCAGAATGAACACCACAAAAATCAGCCTGAAAAAAAAATGTTAAAAATGTTCAAAAGCTTAAAAACCAGGTTTCCCGAAGATTGAGCCCACATGAGATCCTCAGCACTTTTACAGACAGGTAAAAGTCACTCTCATAGACACGAAGGGATGTCCACAAGACTTTGTAAATGTGAAGGACCAGCCCTTGTGTAACCCATGCCAAAGCTCATTTTTCCTGGAGCGAGACAGTTCTGGTCTTGGTAAAATTAGCCCCTGCTCCTTCTGAGCAGCACTCCCTTTTCCCTCCCCAGCACAACATTTTTAGCTACACAAAGCTAAAATTACCATTTTTATCCAAATTTGAAGACAAAAGCTGTCTTATCCAGTCCAGACTATAATACAGAAAGGTAATAAGCACCAGCAACACACTTAGGAAGCCCATTTGTGAAACAATGGAAGGAGGCAGGGCTGGACATGTGCTCAGAAGCCCTTTTTCTTGAAGGGAGCATTCCAAGCTCACGTCCCGGTCTGACCTGCAGGAGCTGCACCAGCAGTGGAAAAGGAGTGAACAGTGTGTCAGATTTTGGAAGTTCTCCTTGCATGACTAACTTTGGGAGCATTATCTCTGCTGTTCCGAAGTGAGTGAATGCCAGGGAAGCCTGTAACAGCACTTCAGCCAAAATGCATTTGTTCCCACAGAATTCCAAAGAGAAAACTCCTATTGACTGAGAAAAACCCATTCATTATCCAAAGGTTTGTATTTATGATCTGGTTCAAAGGAGCTCCTCCCTCCTTTTCTCCTATTCTCTCTCACCTTTATAATAACCTCTGTTCTTTTTGTATTTTGCACAATGAGGGAGGAAATAATTACGTCTCTCTGCTGACAATGGGTACTGCTCTTCCTCTTCCAAATGGAAACAGCCACTAATTCCCCTGCTGATATTTACTTGTGCTACCTGTCATTCTCCTCTGTCAGTCTATTCTCAAGAAAAAGTTAGGAAATGAAAAGGATGACGTTGTTCCTTTAGATATTTATTTATGAATCGAACATTTTTAGACACTAAAATTAAGTTGGGGTGGGAGTTGTTTTCTGAGAAAGCACATTCTAGAGCCCTGAAATGAGATATTGAAGAGTGGAAGTGCCGTGGGGGAGAAAAAACCTGTGCACAGGAATGCCACGACTACGGAACTCCTTTACTTCAGTCACACACAGAGCCTTCTACACTGACACGTCTCAGATATTCATGCGGGCGGGTTTTATTGGCATCAACACTTAGGGGGGTCAGTGGCACAGTCACATGCAGGAGCATCCAGAAAAGCAGCACTCGAGCATCACGTGGGAGAGTTCACACAAAGTCTGCCACCGTGAGAGAATCAAATCCACTCGGCTCAGTTGGTTCCATTTTCTCTGATGGAGCAGTGCCTCACAGGCTGTGATGTCCCTGCTCTGCCAGGGACAGGATGAGATCACAGTGTCCACATGTGCTTCTTCAGCTCTAGAAATGCCCACCCAGCTCTGCCATTTGCATTATTCAGAGCTGCACACGTTCTGCTCCTGTCTCATTGATCAAGTCACTCTTTGGACTGTAAAAAAATTACAAATAATGGATTTGCAGTTTTCTGCTTTACAACCCACTAGAACAAGAAACAATTGTTGACACGTACACAACTTTATTTTAAGGACACAGCAATCACAATGACAGAAACAGAACCATTACTTTAATACTGTAAGCTTTCCTCTGGGAACTGACTTGCACACAGTTAGATCCGAAAGCGTTTTGAAACAGTATCTTGGGGGAAAACACAGCAAACCTTAAATATATTAACTTCAAACTTTATGTGCTTATCTCCTCCTCCTTTTGGTAGCTGGTGGCAGTTAAAGCTTTTCAAAGTCATGGCCACTTGCATTCATTGCCTCAGGGTGCATTACCCTTCCAATGAATAACACGGTACCTGTGGAGAAAGCAGGAAAGGAGGAAGGGAGGGAAAGGTGTCAGAACCAGAAGGAGAAGCTGAGGATTTAAGATGATGAATACCAGCAATAACCTCTAGAGCAGTGCTGTGTGATTGTTACAGGAACAAATGGCTCAGAACTTGGTACAGGAAACGGCTCAAGAGCCCTTTTTGAAGATAGCAACCAAAGCTGAGACCTTGGGCTTGTCTGGAGAAGAAGGGCAACCAACAGGATTTTTTCAGAAGGTTTCCAACCTCAGATTTCTGGATTACTAACAAGCTTTGAGGCTTTAGCTACAGTTGTTGGCAACTCCTCTTTCTACACGCAACAAGGGTTCTGCAATTTAAGAACTGCCTCAAAGTGACCAAGTTCCGCTCTGTCCTGATTTGAACTTTTCTTTTGGGGGAGATTTTTGGATACTGAGATTTTTGGATACTGCAATAAAGGCCAGATACCCTCCTCCAGATACATTTTCTGTCCAATGTGTCTACAACAGTAAGAATACTCCATGTTATTATGGTTAAAAAACCCCTCAGAGTTGGTATCCTGCCTTGCTGGCCTGGTTCCAGCTGGGATGGAGTTTATTTATTCTCTTCTCAGTGCCTCGTTCAGTGCTGTGCTTCAATGAAGTCCCACAGGTGACTCTACCTGACCAGACTGAACATCACTGCCACTGAATGGTTTAGTAAACACTGATCCTCTGGTGGGAGCACAAACACAGACCCATAAAAACTCTGTGGGTGCACAGCAATGTTTTATCACCCAGCCACATCCACGTCATTACAGCAAATTACAAATCTGAGACTCAGGAATTACTTAATCCTTGCCCCTTTTGCTGGTGAGTGCTGCTCTCATCCCTCACCTGCCACAGAGCACTTGGAGAGCACAACAGAATTATTCCCAGCTGTAATGTCCCTCCATTATGCAAATCTGGGTACTGGGAACATATTTCACTGGTGTGACTGCAGCCAAGCTCTCAGGGAGTGCAATGATTATGGATACTCAGGGCAGCAACACTCTGTTCTCACAACAGAAATGGTGAATTTTCTGTTTCTCTGAGTGTTTTTCAGAGTCATGTCAGATACTGGTGTTTTATTTGGAGAAAGGACCACGCAAAAGGTGAGTCTTTCAATATTGGGTATTTTAAAACAAACTAAGGGAAGTTCATAATACAAGCCCAGTCCATTGGTCAAAATGTGCAATTTTCTTCTGACTGCTTGAGGATGTGCTGTGAAAAACTCAGAGAAGTCTGCAATATTCTCACCTGTTCTTCTGTTTCTGACCAAAAAGAAGAAGGGATGGTCCACTATGACTTGGGGATAGAGCACTGCCATTCTGCTGATGGCAATCATTCCTAGAGGAAACAGAACACAGGCAGCTCAACAAACAGCTCTGCCCCTTCTGCTCCTCAGCAGAGACCTTTGTGCAGCCACTCAAGTCCCACACTCAACACCAAAAACCAGCAGGAAAATATTCACTGAAAAGGAGAGAGACCTGCAGAGTAATTGCCTATTCTGGCTTTAAGAATGATTAACAATGCAGAGTGCTGCCATTTCCCAGGCTGAGGGAGCAGCATGGAAATTTTAAGATCCAGAACCTTCAGAGAAGTTACGAGTCCTGCTCACCCACTGCATTAACCAGTACTGCTGACCTGTTTTACACAGTGCAGAGGGAAAGGGAACCCTTAATAACCAGGGCATATGCAAAAATTAAATAGGCTGATCCTGCAGCTTTTGGCTGGTGTTCTTACATAATGCAGAGCTGAAGGTAAAATTAACTGTGAATCAGGCAGAATTTGGCCCTTTGTTATTTTTATTTGGAGGTGCATGGATTTCTCCAGGATATTAGTACTAATTCCTAGTGTTTCATTTACTTCTAAATTTTCACTCCACTGTTCATGAAGACTGGAGCATGTCCATAGAGACAGTTGGGCACAATTCAACCCAGACCTGGCAAGTAATTCTTCCTTTCCTCAAAGACTGGCAAAGTAGAGGCAATTAGAAATCACCTAATGATACATATGGGCAACCAATGTGACTTATTTTCCTGTGACAGTCATGTAAACCAAGCCCCTGCCCCCAGCATTACCCGGGGACAGCTCTGGTTGTGCATCCAGCACTTCCCATCTTGTGTCTCTGGATATGAGATCATTAAAATGCAGCTGCCACAACAACCCTCATCTCCTCCTAACTCTGCTGGATCAAATGCCCCTGGACCATCTCAATTAGCAGGTGAAAAATGCCTCTGACCATCTCAGTGAGCACAGCAACTATGCTCAGATTCCATAAAGGAAACATAAATTGCAGTCTGTACTCTCCTGACAATCAGAAAGAAAATAAAGAAGAGGTTTTTCACAGGATGCTCTAAATTCTTTGTAAAACATGTTACAAAAATGCCAATGCTTCTGATTGGCAGAATTCTCTTCTGCAAGCAGCACACTTGCTATGCTGTGTCTCCATGCTGCTATTCAGCTTTCCTGGCTGCACAGCAAATTGTTGTAAAAAATAATTAGCACAGAATACCCAGACATTTGATTTAATTCTGCTTTTCAGTCAGGTACCTGAGGCAGCAGCAGCTTCTGATCCTTCCTCATTAACTTCTAGAAATGCCTTGTGAAGTGCCTTTGCAAGGTAAAGTTCCTTGTTATCTGCAGAGGAAAGGGGAACATATTTAAGTGGCTCAACAATAAGATTGAAGCATTTAAAGAACCCTCCCCAAACACTGCCAAAACCCCAACACTATTATCCACCTTCTACACAAGGCAGGGAAGGAGAAGAGCTTTCTTGCATTAAAACACCTTCTGCCAATACCTTTTAACAGCACCATTTACCTCACTCAGATTTGTAGTGCTCTGCTACACCATGGGTGTTAAAACAGCTCAGGACTGCCCAGAGCCCAGTACAGCAGAGAGTGTAAAAACAGCCCTTGGAATCAAGATTTTAAATACAATTAGTGGGAAAAAAAGATTATGACATTACAGGCAAATACTTAAGACATAAAAAATACCAGGTACGACACAGTACCTAGTGCAGAAATGAAGTTTTACACAGTAAAATGAAGTTTTGCACAGTACCACAGACTTCCTCCAGGAAAATGAGGTCTTTTCTTTCTTCTATTATATTTACAGGAAGCTGAAGATAAATATTTATTGCAAGAACCACCACAGAGCCAGTTTTTTCAATCTTGTTCGTTTCCCATCCTTCTTTGTCAGTATTTTAATTTCAGTCCCAGCCTGCTCCTGCTGAAGTCAGTGAATGTTTCACTGGTTTTTGTTGGATGCTGAAGGATCAGCTCTACTGGAATACTCAGTAGCTGTGATACCAAAGCAAGCCAAAGCCATGAGGAGCAGCAGTTGGAAAAGTCTTTCCCCAGCAGATCTCATTTGCTGCTCAGTACACTCAGCACTGAATTAAAGCTGAATTTCAGCTGCTGCACTTCAGTCACACCAACAAAAGCCCCAAATCATCCCCTCAGGGACTGTGGGCAACAAAACACCGATGAGGCTGCTAAAACTGGTGCCAGTTCTAGACTTCAGCCCCAAGCCTTCAGCAATGCTGTCCTGAAAGCTGGGACTGAGTTTCCACCCCGTTCCTTTAAAACATGGCACATGCAGCATCCACTTGCCTTTAAGCAAAAATCTTAAATCCAAACACATTTTAATGTTCAATAACAAGGAAAGGCCCACTTAGCCTAATCATGTGTTTCAATTAATTCTTTATTACTGCAGCACTGAAGCCTGATCTGTAATATTCACAGAAATATTCCACATTTTTGCTCCCAGTGCTTTAATTTGTATAGTTTGGTGGTGCTTCTGGAACTCCAAGGTGTGTTCCTGATGAGAACTAGCACCTCAGAGGACTGCTCTCTACCTGATGGGCTCAGAGCCTCTAATTCTGAGAGCACAAACACTGCTAACATTTGCCATCAGGGATAAAGGGTTGTCTACTTGTGAATGCTTTCAGGATCTGAGTATTGAACCCAACATTTTCATTTGACAGCAACACAAAAAGTGCCACTGCAGATGAGACCAGTACACCCAGTTAGCCCAGCCCACTGCACCAGCTATGGAATTGTTGCCTCAGAAGATATAAAAAGCCCTGTGGATGAAAATTGCAGCACAACTTCCAAGAGAAAAATATCCTCTGACCCAGCATGTGCCTTATACCCTAACCCAAGCTTCTATACACAGAGTGCCTTTATTCAGTGTAGTATAGAGAGTCCTGATTGCTCTGGAGCAATTTCATTTTTCTCAGTCCTCAAGGAGAAAATCTTTGCCCATCTCAAGGAACAGCCAGCAAAGATCCCTGTGGTTACGTTTTTCCATGAGAGAAGCACTTTCTATTTGTTTTTCATTTGTTGCCTTTCACTTCATTGGATATCTTTGTCCTTGGATGATGAAAAGAGCAATTCCACATCCCAAATTACCTTCTCTAGATTCTTCTCTTTATATTGCTACTATCACATCCCTCTCATTCATCTGTCCCTGCAGTGAATGAATCTATTTTCCTATCAAAGCATAATGTTGTCCCTGAGAGTTCAGGCAGCCTTTCCTCCGATCCAGGTTGTGACTGTCACATCCCTGCAATGCTCCCATCTCACACCCATCTCCTCAGGATTGTCCACGTTTCCTTACAGCTTTCACAGGGGACAAGGTGGGGCTTACCTGAGCATCCCCCATTTCTCTCCAGGAGCTTCTCTGAATGTGGATTTCCACAAGAACCAACCTGACTTGGTTGTGAAGATCTCAGGGAAGTCCCCCGGGGATTTGGTGCCAAAGTTTCAGCTTTGTGCAGGCCCAGGGCTGACCCATGGGCAGTGGGAGGGAGCTGGAGCTGCCCCCTAAGGAACATTGGCAGCACATTCCTTTGTCACTACTCCCCATATGTCTGCAAACTCCCACTCAGCTGCCAACTGGCTGCTCTGCAAGGCTCGTTTGAAAAAAATACCATGTGGGTTTGCTGGCTCTTCTTGCTCAGGCTGCCCCAGAAAAATTATATGGATGTCAGTCAAGACTTCCAAGAGTTATTTACTGCACTGATACTCTTCTAACTACTTCATCTTGTGGAAGGGAAGGAAGTCACTGAGATCCCTTCATTGCTCACTATCACCCAGGTCACCTTGCATTAAAAGCAGCTGATTTTAAGGCTCTATAAACCAGCCAGAAATATTACAATCATTTGAAGGAGAAGGGGAGTTTTAGTATTGAAATGAGTTCAATGCTAAGTCTTGAGAGGTGTTAAAACACTCAAGCAGCAATTTTATGATATGATAAAATCACAATGATAACATCTCAAACAGCAAAAGTTGTTTCAAGATTATTTTGGACACCTGATGGAATCAGATGCAAGTAAATACTGTCACAGTCTTTTCTGAAAGTGAGAGTCAGACAACAGCAGAGCTGACAGCCCAACAGGAATGTCCTCCTACTCACCTGTGGCAATGTCAGAGAACTGAATTTCTGCAAGGGAGTAACACTGGAAAAGTGCACCTGGATTAACACTTTCTCTTTGGTTGCTCAGAATCCAGACATTCCAGAAGGCAAAGCTGCTCCTTCTGGTTCCATTTTTCAGATTGAGGGGAAACAGTAAAAAATTCTGAATATTGATAAATAATCCTGCAATTTTGGTTTTAAAAAGCCACACAGAATTTTGCTGAGCTCACCAATCTGCCTGCATCTGATGACAGGATTAGGGTTGCTGCTGAAATTGCAGATTTTCCCCAGCAGCAATGCCAGAGCAACAGGACAGGAGGAGAGGATTTTTAAATGCAACCAAATCCCTCAAAAATCTCTTTAGATTTGATTTGATTTATATCTTCCTAAATTAAGTGTCCAGCTAAAGATTTTTTTGTTGAAATATCTGCATTTAAAGCTCATGAAGTGCCAGATTTTCCAGAGGGCTGACCCTGAGATGCACACAAACTGCCAACTTCCACTTCCCTGCTACCTGATGTCCCATTCAGGTGTCTGTAAAAGTCAGCTTTAAACAAGTTGTCTTCGTGACTTATTTTCCCTTCCTCCATCTGTACTTTAAATTATGAAAATTAGATAGAAGGAAAGTATTCTGTATGTTAATTACTTAAAACTTCATTCACACAGCATCAACAGTGGGGTTTTCATTAAAGATATTACTTCAAAACCATTTTTTCATGCTTAATTTACCAATAACCTTTTCATGCCCAGGTGGAACAACCTATTTTCAGTGAAAAGCAGGAAAGGTACAGTAAAACTCATGAATTTTCTCTACACACTGCTCTATACTTAAATAACAAGTGAATCTTTAAATGGCAGAGGAGTTAATTCAATCATGCAGAACGTGGTGTTTGTACAGTACAATTGTCAGAAATGTAAAACTTTAAATAAATCATTAGTCACGTGGATTAAGACACAAGCACGTGATCCTTTCTGCCAACCTCTTGATAAATAAATGTCCCTGATATATAAATGAATTTTACATGAAACTAAATAAAAGCCAGGTGCTGCCTTTGTGGTTCCCTGTGCATTTTCCATTCTCCTAGGAGCTTTTTCTCAAGTAAATAATTTCCTATAAATAGACCAGAATTTAGTGGGAAGCTGACTTTTCTTTGAGCTGGCAGAGAAATTGAAGGTGTTTTCTTCAGAAGAATGCTATTTCTTTGAAAAAGGGGTTTTTCATTTATTTCAACTCTTTTCACATTAGCTAAAGCCAGCTTTTCACCCAGTTTCACTGGAAAAGTCAAAGTGGCAAACCAGTGGAATAAGCTACATAATAAAAAACATTTCAAACTTAGCAAAAATGACAGGATATGAACATCACAAATATTGCTCTGAGCACGTGGGAGGAAGAAATGTTTGCCTTTATATCCAGTGTTTTCACTAAGGCACACAGGTGTGACTGTCCCAGGGTCACACAAAGGAGAACAGGGATTTCCCACCAGCTAAGGACCTACCTGCATGGCTGGGGAGTAACACATGGAGCTAAAAAACCTCCAAAATCATACAGGTGGCACTTCAAACCAGAGAAGCTGTGGCTGCTCCATCCCAGGCAGTGCCCAGGGCCAGGCTGGACAGGGCTTGGAGCAAGCCAGGGTAGTGGAAGGAGTCCCTGCCCATGGCAAGGGGTGGAATGAGATGTTCTTAAAGGTCTTTTCCAGCCCAAACCCTTCTGTGACTCTATGAACAGCTTTAGGAGGTATTAAAAGCATAAATATCTCATTTCCACATGGATTTTTAAAGGGATTGGATATTTCAGCATCTGTTGAACGCAGGTGGCATTTGTGACTAAATCGCTTTTATCTCCAAACTCTTCCTTCCCTTCCAGGTGCTGCTTCCAGGTATCTGGGGACAGGAATTCATTGTGCAACAGCTTAATGCTCCTCATGCTGGGAACAAACAGCTCTGGGGACACAGAGTGACCCCCTGGGGTGTGAATCCCACCTGCCACCCAGGCACTGCAGCCATGCACTGCTCCAGGGTGCAGCTGCCTCTCGCAGAGGATCACACTTTGTCTCCATTTCTAATGAGACCCAGTTCTGAAACACTCGGAGTGAACTTTCCCAGGTGAAAAATGTCTTTCCTCACCTACCTTGAGAGACAAGACAAGAAGTTCTTACCAGACATGGCAGTGAGGTCAGCACTGCTGCTGAACAGCTCTGTAATTCCCAGACCTCTCCAGACATCCTTCAGATCAATTTCCTGTTCTACTGAGAACCTGGAGAATGGAAGAGAAAATTACAAAAAGCCACATGTAAGCACTACTTACTGTTATTAGAAGATTAAATTTTCTAGGTGAAAACACCAAGATAAATAGTGCAAAGCAGGAGATCTGCTGCTAGTGCCACCTTCCAAAAAATGCTTATAAACAAATGAGTTTACTCACAGCTGGATTTTTTCTAATACAGAAGCAATCAAAAATATGCTAATGCTATGTGCAGCCCCTGCCCATAAAACTGCAGTGCAAAATTATGCAGCAGCTAATGGAAATGCTTACTTTTTACACAAGAGGTTTTCTCTAAAACCTGAATTTAATTGTGCAGATACCAGAACAGAATATCAAATGAGGCAAAAAGGACAGCAGAACTTCCCAGAGAGCTGCTGGCAAAGGAGGAGTAAGAAAGATATTCCATTTTTACTTTGATAGTGTAAGAAAGATCAGCTATGAATATGAATATAAAGCATTTCTGATTCAGCTTCTAATGAGCGTGGTGGCACAATTGTAATTGGGTTTTGATTGTGAGTAAAGAGCAGGGAAAACAAATAGTTGTTAGTTTAAATGCACTGAGTATAACCTGGCAAAAGCCCTGTTCTAGGCTGGGTTAGTGTGTTGGAAGGACAAACTGAGATCTGTCCTGGGGGCAAAATTTTGGGCAAAAGCTTGTTCCATTTACACACTGATTTTCAAACAGTGTAAAAGCTATGCCTGGTGTCAGTAAAAAAACAAAAAAAAGACCTTTATACATGGCCAGAAAGAGACTGGACATCTGGAGAAACACAGAAATATGGCAGAAAAATATTAGTAATGGCAGCCCCAAGCAGAAAATAGCAGATGTCTACAGACAAACACAGGAGAGTGACTCTGACTGCTTGTGTGGGGTGAGTTCTGGGTGCTCTGGAGAATGAGCAGATGAATTATTAGTGATTTTCAGTTAGCTGCCAGTGGCTGGCTGGAGCTGGCCAACACAAAGCAGGGTCTGTAGGATGCTGCTCTGGTTTCTGCAGCCACCGACTCAGACACAGCCACAGCTCAGTCCTGGGTGACAGGGCAAAAAAGTGGGAGAACCACATAAAAAATATGCTTCTGTGCAATCTCCTTTTTTTGGGATTCAACTCCCCAACTCCATGGAAGAACAACATGTTCTTTTCAGGTGAAAGTCTGGCCCAGAGCTGTGGGCAGGGCACAGCTGATGAAGAGCTGAGGTGTCCAACACCTTGGCGTGCACCAGCCTTGGCAGCTTGAAAAGGAATCATCTGGACATCAAACAGAACTGGATAAGAGTCAAGTGGATCTTCCTCACTTACACAATCCTGAAAAAAAACCAGTACATAATCTACTTTCATAATGAACTTATAAATGTCACTAGAAGCCAAAAATCTGGGGTGGACTGGATATCAGCCAGAATTATCATTATCTAGAGAAGAATTTTAGGACTTAAAATAGGATCTGGAGCTAGCTCAGGACTGATAAATCACTGCTGGCATCAGCAGTGTTCATTCACCCTGTCCAGACCAACTCCAGGGCATGCATGGAATAAAAACACAGGAACTGATTCTTGTGGTTTTATTGCCCTGGAAGTTCTCAAAAGAATCAGAAGAGACCAACAAAAATCCAAGTACTGAAGAAGCTTCCCATGTGTTCTGGCAGATTCTGCCTCAGTTACTGTGGCAACAAGTCTACAAGTTGTTTATTCAATCAAATTTCCCTGACCTTTAAGGCTCCAAAACCAAAACAAGTTTTACTCTCACAACACACTTATAAAACATGTCCAGATCTACTTTAGAGACTTTGGTAAAAACCCTAAAAAATATGAATTCAGACTGTTTCCCACTGCTGGAGTTAGTACAGCCCAGTCCAGAGGTCCTCTCTGTGCACATTAAAGAAGCCCACAGAAAATAAACTCAGAAATGTCTCCTTTTATATTATATTTACATTAAAACGTTTTGAAAACAACTTCCAACTGTACCTACTTTACAGAGAATGCAAATGAATGATCAAATGCACTTCAGAAAAACGTCAGTGCTTTCTGTTTCTCCTTTTGGTTTTTATTTCACCCCAATATGAAATGCATCAAGCTTTCAGCACGATTTGGGTAGGAGCCAGCAGTGTCAAATTAGTAACGAATATCAGGATAAGAAAGCAGCAAGTAAAGTCTGCATGGAAAGCAAGCTTTGAGGTAAAAATAAGAAAAAAAACTGCAAAAAAAAGCATCTTTTTCCAACTTCAGAGTATCAGAGCAAGACAGAAATGGCAATCAGGTGGGTTTAAGTCTCTGGACCATTAGACAGCAAACACACATCTGCTCAGCAATGCAATGTGACCCAGAAAGCAGCTGGGGCACGGCCTGCTCCTGCACACTGAGCAAGGGGGAGGCTTGGGAGAGGTTCAGGGAAAAGATAAACCTGGAAAGCCTCACTGAACATGGATCCGAGGAAAGGGAAAGCAAATGGATTGGTTATGATGCCAAAGGATGCCTGGGGGAAGGGCAGCAGCACTCACTGGAGACAGAGGCTCCATCCCTGCCTGGAACCTCTGCAAAGGCAAATCCTGAGCAGGTGGATGAGTGAAGGGCTGCCCAGTGTCTACAGAGGTGAGTTCCTGCTTTTCATAACCAACAAAACAGACCAAAACCACCACAACAGCTGTGCAAATATCAAATGATGCCTTTATGAAAATAAACCTAATTACTTCCCTTCTTGGAGTTTTATCTTGTGGTAAAACCCCACTCCAAACAGATCTCCCCTCTTTCCTCACCTGCTCTGAAAAGCAGTGAGAGTTACAGATCAATTATTAATGAGATTTCCAAGATTTTAGCTGACATCAGAACCAGCCTTTTCTCAAAAGTAACAGGGCAGCTTCACACTCTGAAATTTAATTTCAGGCTCTGCAGACTGACATAAACATTCAGCAGGAGTTACCCCTCAGTCAGATTTGGATTTCTGTGCACTCCTTACAGACAGTGAGGGTGGTTTTCCAAATCAAAGCTGACAGCCTAGAGCCTAGAATGACACCCAAAGCTGACATTCCATCTCATTTCCCAGACTTGGGAATGTTGAGCTCCACAATGCTACCCCTGACACTTGGTTGTTTGCACTGTTCGTTGCACATAATGAACCAGATGGTCAGTTTTGATTTCCCCCACAATCTTTTAGGTGTTCCTGATGCTAAAAATACTCTGAAAAACTGATTTAAATACTTCAGTATCAAAAATCATGGAATAGTAGCAAGTGAGAGCTTTAAAAACCACAAAGGGAAGTCTGAGAAACAGACACTGAAGAGAAGATTAGGTTGAGAAACCAGCAATTCTCTGGAGATTTTAGCAGAGAACCAGGACATTTTAATGAAAGTTAAAACTTGCACAAGCATTAGAACAAAATGATGCATTTATGTCACTGACAGTCTGTAGTGATGCATTAACACTCCACATCAGGCCATCTTTCTTCTATTTTAGAGCCTTTTAGATAGAAAAAAAAAGATGTGTTCATCTTCTGTGGTGTCATGCAACCCCTAAAACACTGAATTTTCTGTGCTTTTTAGATGCTCAGGATCCAGAGCCAAGGAGGATGTGGGTACAGGGTCTACTCATCCAGGAGAAGGGAACTGCAGCCTGGAGTGATTCATCCCAAATGCCCTCATTTCAAAAACTCCTAAGGGGTTCGAGTGAGCCAAAGCAAGACAATTCCAGGTTTGCAGCTTGGTTCTGATGGATGAAATCCTGCAGCAGGACAGGCAAACAGAGGAATGGCTGCCATCAATATTCCTGCTTGGAGAACAGGCCCTGGGGACTGAGGCACTGTTTGCACCCAGGCTCCAGTGCCAAGCTGCCAGCTGCTATCACTTCCAGCATCCCGGCTGGAATTTCAGCCAGGTTGTCCCCAGGTGCTAGAAGCAGCCTCCAGGATTTAATACTCTGAAAACAAACAAGCAAGAGAGCCAAAAAAATCCCACTAACAGCAAAACCAGGCAAAAAACCCCCAAAAAACTCATTCAGCTGCTCTGGGCAGGGGAAGCAAAGCAAGTTGTGGGTCTTTCTCTGGCAAGATCTTTCCTTCCTGGGCTGAATCTGCAGGAAATGGGTGGGAATGTGTTCCAGTGGAGAGTTTTGTGACTCTTCTGTGGTTGTACCTCAAGGACAACCAGCACTGACCCATTCCTCATCAAAAGGGGACTTGAGACAGCAGGTTAAAAAGTAAAACCAGAAAGCTCAAGGCTTTTTTTTTCATTTTGGTTTGGATTTTTATTGGGTTTTCTGGGGTGTTTTCAGTGTTTGTTGTTATTTCTTTTAAAGAAAACAACCTTCAGCTAACCCCACTTATCATTTTGGCACCAGCTAAAGATTTTAAAGGTATTTTAAATGCAGAAAAAAAGCAAGGAGGTTGTTACAGAGATTTGGGCACACTGGAACAATCCTTAAGAGGAGATCTGCAAACTGTAGCACCACTATAAGGTACCAGTTCCTCCCAAGCTCTTCAAGTAATTTATGTTGAAGAGACAGCTTTGTAAATTAGATTCATGGTCTGTTTCACTCCTATGCAAAAAGTGGATTAAAATGTTGATCATTTTAGTCTGGGTTAAGCTGAAAACAATGATTTGGAAATGAAAATGAGGAAGTATAATTTAACAATTCTGTGCAAATCTCTCCTTTGCCATTAAGAGGAATAATACACAATTTCATTTGCACACAGATAATGCAGACAGAAATTGCAAAGTTGTGATTAACTCTGCTTTGGCAAGTCATTCAGTCCCATTACAAATGTATAAGTTTAAAAAATGTTCACTTTATAATTGGATAGCATCTTTCAAGATATAAAAATTTAATTTTATTCTACTGCTGCTTTCAATTTCTCAGTGGACAGAGCCTGGAGGCCACATTTCATAACATGCCTTTCTGAGTCACAGCATCAAATATTTATGAAGTGTTTATTTAGAGCATTGACAAAATCCTGTAGATCACCTCTGAATCCCTAATGGAAATCCAACACCTTGGGAGCATGCAATTAATCTCTGGATTTTTTGTTAAGAGACTGCAGAATTCCTACACAGAATTCCAAACTCAGGATAGTAATCTTTTGTTATCTGAAAACACTGGAGGTGATTAGCATGTGTTTCTACCTGGTTTGACTCTGTATAGCCTGAATTTGCAGGTGTTTATCCCATTCTTTGAGGTTCTTGGATAAGAACCAAGCAGCCTGAGAGCAGAATAAATAAGGACATTTTATGATCACACAAACCCCAGGCCTCAAATTCCCATCTGAGAACCTGGCTCCAGAGAACCCTGGAGTCTCTGCAAACAAAACCCCAAATCATCAATATCAACTGAATCCAAGCCATAAACATCATTAATGTGTTTTCAATACCATTCGTGGGTTTAGATACCCAAGATACTTAAATATGGAAACTGGTTTTTACAGATTTTCTCCATAATAATGGAGGATCTCCATAATCTGTTGTGGATCTCCCACTCTAGAATTCTTGGAGAGATGCTCAACTTCAGCACTTGGTGCACAGGCTGCTGTCCCAGGTATAAAAGAAAAGTTTAAGGATGGAGGAATCCTCAGATTTCTCTTCTCATGAACATCTAGGTTTGCCCAAGCCTGCAGGAAAAGCAGCCTAAGAGAAAACTCCCCTGCCATGTGTCTTAGTGGACTTACTGAGGCCCCTGGGACCCAAAGCTCCAAGAGAAAACAAACAAGAAACAAATCCCAGGAACAGATAACAGCAGCTTCAGTCTGTACAAAACCTGCAGTGCAGCTCTCTGCTGCTCTTCCTGCTTCTTCAAAGGAGCTGGGGCTTAAAATAACAGAGAAACTCTTACTATGGGGAGTGAAAAACAGCCCCAAAATGCTGCTGGACCCTCAGCACTCTACTTCTAAGCTCTACAGAGAAGTGGATTCCATCTCAATTTGGGATCAGGGAACGCTGACAGCACCAGTCCATCTCAACCTCATTTATCCTGGCTGGCTTTGTTTCTTGTGCTCAGCTCCTGGACAGTGATCTCTGCTTTGGAAAAGGAGCTGATGGACTGCAGGGAGTCTGAACCTGTGAAATGGAACAAGCTCAGATCTCCAAGTCTCCTGAAATCAAAGAACTGTTTTAATCATTAAAGGATTCACTTGAGTTTATTTTTTTCTGCAGCCACATACCCAGTGCACAGTGCCACAAAAATAGAATGAGTGGAAGTGATTCCTTTCAGAGATGGGCTCTATTGTTACATAAACACTTCCATGAAATCACCATGAATCACTTGAAGGACAGTGAGATCCAGCTGTACATTATTAGTGACATTTAGTAGTAAACAACTCTGCTACCAAGCCAGGCAGAGCACAGGCATGAGAAATATCTGAAGGTGGCTGAAGCAGGATTCCAGGAAATATCCTAATGGTGTATGTGGGCAAATCTGCACTGAGCACACAGCCTGTGTCTGCAAATGGACTGACAGAAATTGCAGCCCTTCTGGCAGTGATGTCTTGTTATTCTTTGCTGCTCTAAGGAGAAAAAGCAGCACTTCTTACAGCTGGGGAAAAAAAAAAAAAAAGCCAAAATTGACTGGAATTACCCCTCAACACTCAACCATTTGTATCTGCACAGACACACACCACTAGAACTTCTGAAAATAGCAGCACATAGAAACCTAATTAGCACCTAAATGAAACATTTGGTAGTTCAGACTTCCAATATTTCAGTGGCTGCTGTCTAAATGGAACTTATCCATGATGAGTTCTGCACTGCTCTGAGCATCATTCTGGGTGGATGTACTCGTGGTGAGGGAACTTTGCTGCCTGGAGAGCTCTCCTCTGAACTGCAGTGCTGGTGTGTTGCTGAAATAACCATCACTCTGCACTGCAGCCCCCCAGGCCTTGCTGTCACAGCCACCCTCCTGTGGGTGCTGCATCACTCCAGGCTTGAGCAAGATGAGTTCCACTCCTCCCTACTCTGCTCCTCCATCAATTTGCATGCAATTCCCTTTTGCAGTGACGTGGGAGCACGCTCTCACCTTGGCAAATACACTTCCACTTTTTGCTTCTTCACAGAATTAGCCCATTCATTAATCAAGGAGGCCTTGAGCAGTGGTTCCAGTGTGGCCAGGGGAACCTCCTGCCTGGAAAGGACAATCATCATGCTGATCTCATCCCCCTCATAGGGGATTTCCAGCACCTGGTAGATCCCCCCTGCTTCGTTGGAGCCATCACTGAACTCTCCTGGAGGAGGAAAGCAACAAAAACCCTGTTAGAACTATTTTCTTTTGTCTTTAGTTTAAATAGGCCTCATGCTAGGCAGTATTTACTAGATACTGGAACTAAAAATGACCCTCGTTATTCTACATAAAATTTCTATTGGTTTCTTCATCACAGAATTTGAGGCTTACATTTCATTTCTTAAAGAACACAAGCTCAAGCTATCACACAGTTTGCAGATAACCACAGTTCTGGGACATAACTTTCAGTGGTTAGGTAGAGAAAAGCCTACAATTTAAGGCTGCTGAGACTTTCAGGGAAATGGGCAGAGTTTTTTACCCAGGAGAGAGGATTTGTCAGTGATGAGACTGAGCAACATGCTGCCAGTGCCAGACATTTTAGAACCCACTTGGAGCTCAAGCTCCAACTGAAAGTGATCATTAGTTCTGCTGTTCAAAGAACCTCTATTTTACCATTCCAACAGTAATGAGCAAACATTATTCATTTAAATGTTTAGAACAGCACAAGAAAAATATTTTTGTGATAAGCAGGACTAGCTCAAGAATTGTGAAGAGCTTAAATCCAATGGACAAACATTCTGAAATCCATCCTGTGGCACCAAGTCATTATAGATGTTGCTATCAGTTATAATACACACATTAGGGAAAAAAAAAACAAACTCAGAGTCCCTTCTTTGGGCAAACAGCACATTAAAAATTCCAGGTGGAAGAAGAGACAACAATACAAACGGATATTACTGCAACAAACCCATTAAGAGAAGATTTAATAGCTCTAAATTGCTGAAGGTCTAACTCACCGTAGTAGAACTCTCCCTGTTGGTACATCATTGGAATTTGCACTTCACTTTCATCATCTTTAGTGAAAGAAAAAGTTCTGGTATTTTCAGGCCTGAACTGTGACTTCCAGTTGCCTTTAAAGTAGATTGCATTGATGAGAGCCAAATGAGTTAGAGCACCAAAGTCTCTTGAAGACACAAAATCTTTGATCATACCTAAAAAGAAACCCAGCTGTCAGTCTGCACGTCAGAGTGAGCGTTAAATCCAAACTTAAGGCAGCTGGAAAAATGCAAGAAAATAAAAAGCAGTGTTAACATGTAATTTCCAATTCAGATGTTTCATTAAATCTCCAATTAAAGTGCCAGTGTTTTGTAAACCTAAATCACAGTGTAGGTGTGTAAACCCTTCCATCAAGTACGTGTTAGGCAACTGTTTCTTGATCACTACTAAAGACACCCTGCAAGGAAGCCACGTGGAAAAAGGGTCACACTTGGAACGTTTGCCCTGCTGCTATGAAACAGTTCAGCACTTCCATCTTAAGGTCAGAACTTGTTCAAACTTTGGCTCCAGTCCACAGAAGCACTTAAATGGGTGCTTGATTTAAAGGGGCTAAGTGCACCCATTGCAGCTTCACCTGGGCCGGTTCTGAAGGAGCTTCAGGGATGTTCTGTTGAATTCAAAGCCAGGACTAAGCATCAAAAATCCACATAAATTCCCAGCATTTGTTCCAGTGACATTAGCTCTTGAAAAGCAAAAGAGGAAAAGCATCTAGCATCTGCTCTATTCATGGGAGGTACAGCAGCTGAGCGTGGCAGCTGCTTTGCTCCTACTCCTGAATAAGTCATTTACATCAAAATGCAGTCTGGTACCTGCTGTAGCTCATCTCAAATGCCTTGCATTTCACCAAAATCATTCCCAGTTTGGTAAACTGGGTGCACTGACCAGATCTGTCACTGTTCTTCAGGAGTTACAGCCTCCTTCAGATTGCTCTCTTGCTCACTTCTATTTTTAGCTGACATTGCAATGCAAAGTGTTAAACTAAACACATTCCTCAGTCTGATTATTACTCCTTAATCCAGGGTTAAAAAAAACCAAATTATTTCTGCTTTCTGGAGCATATGATCCTGACAAACTGGTGTGAAATTTGTGTATCACAGGGCTGGTTTTCTTCCAGGTTGCTGTTTGTACTTCATTTTATCTCGAATGTTCTAAGGAGGGAGGTGTGACCAATACTCACTTGGAGCTGGAAGAAAACAAAAGGGAAACTAAGAAGGAAAGCATTTCCAGATTTCTATTTGGTACTCATATTTCTTTATGTTTTTTCACACACATCTTGATAACACATTAATGAAATGTTAAGAATTTTCCTGCCCAGAGAAAGCTTGATGGTTCTGTTTTCTGCTCCGAGCCTCCCATCCTGCTGAACACACTGGAACTGCAAACCTGGCTGTGCTGTGCCCTTTTCCTAAGGGGAAATCAGAGAGGAGTGGGCAGGGAGCAGCTGAGGGACTGGAGCCATCCCAACCTGACACCAAGAGCCCCCCAGCTGCCCAGGTGGGCTCTGCTTTTCCTTTTCCCTCAGACAGACACCACATCCATGGAAACACTCTGCAATCTGCTGCATCACTTACACCCAGCTATTTCTGCAGCCTGAGAGAAAGGGCAGTTTGTTAGGAACAGAATGGCTGCTGTGCTCCCTTGGAACAAACCAGACCATTTTCAAAATGGAATAAAAGCATTACAGGAGGTGCTTTTCCACTTTGGAGCCACGCTTTTCCACAAAGCATTATGGATTCGTAAGTGCTCAGACTACATGGGGATGTGTTAATTCCTTCCAGGTGATTCCAAGCCTTTCAAATTCCTGATGGTACAACTGTGTCAGAGCCAGACCCCCCTGAATTACTCTCAACATATCAACCTTCAGAGCGGGCCAGAGGAAGCAGAATGAGAACATGCTTTGATCCCTACACCAGGAGACTCCCAGATATTGGAACTCTGCATGGATCCAGGAAATGCCACCTCTCTGGGAGCTGGCAAGCCAAGCCAGCACCATGCAGCTCTCTATGTGAATATTTACAATAGCAATTTTGTGCTTAACTCCCCTGCTGCAAATTTGTGTTGTGAAACTGTTGACAGCGTTCCTAAAATCAAGTACCCTCACAACATGCTATCTCGTTTCCTCACATTGCAAAATATTACATTACACACTCTGATTTTGTGGTTCTAAATGATCTTTTCATTCCCTACTATTCTATTTCTCAGTACCTTGTATGAGTTCCTCAGAGGAGGAGTGATACTCCACACATCCAAAGCATGAGCCAGTAACCCCTCTGCAGACAACTTCTCTGCCATTACCAGTAATACTTACCATTTTTAAAAAATAATTTAAAATACTATTAAAATGCCTACCATTAAAACAGTCTCATTCAATAAATGCTACAGATGGTAAGATCAGAGAACAAATATTCAAATAGATGCCACACGATTAACAATGACTAATATTACTTATGGCAGATCATTCCTACACAGGAAAAAATAGAAATACTAGAACTCTTTTCCTGGGAGGAGAAACTTCAGTCTCAAACAGAACAAATAAAAGCCTAAGCACCAACCCAACCCCACTGCACAAGTTGGGAATCAGAAACATTTCCTGCAGGAAGCGTACAAAAGGATCACATGGACTTACTATTTGTGTGATTCTCCACCCATTTATTGATCTGAGTAGCAACAGCTGCACTTTGGCTGAAATCTACATTCTCTACTTCAGCTTTAAAGTATTTTTTCACCAGCTGCAGGAATTTGTCACTGACATGAAAGCCATTCTGCACGTAGAGGGAGTTGGCGATGTCCAGCACGTAGTGACTTTCTTCAGCGGTTGCCATGTCAGAAAGGTCCTTCAGGAAGGCAAACTCTTCACCTGGGGAAGGAAAAAACAGCCTCAGTGGCTCAGAAAGGAAAATTATTCCATGGCTTTCCTGCTGAAAATTCACAGAAGTGTTTTATGCGAAGGAAAATCATCTTTTTTAAACAAACTTGTTTCTAAACCTACATACACCTTCAGATCTGAAGGAATAATCTCCAAGATCATCTTACTTAGAGCCTGTTTTTTCTACTAGCTATAATTAGTCTAATTAATGAGACATTTGAGTCCCACCAGAGGCAAAGCTATCAATGCAAATCCTTTCTACACCAAAAGAGAAATTTTAAAAATTCTTCTTACAGGTTCTATTTCTAAGTCTTGCCACCACAAATCTTAACAGAACTTTTGTTCCATCCTAAATGCCAGTTGTTTAAGGAAAAATGAACTTCAAATCTTGAAACTAAGGACCTCCCACAGCTTTTTCTATGCCAAAAGCAGGTCTAGAATTTCCCAGGATCCTTAGTGGAGCAGTACAGAATCCTTGGTGGGTAATGAGGAATCCTGGATAGGATTAAAGCAGTCTGCTTTAAAATAGGAAGCTTGTACTTCTGCATTATATGTCTGAAGGTGAAATTTTTTAATTAAAACCCAACAAAAGAAACCTGTAAACTGATTGCAATGATATACTCCATGCAGAAATCATGGGAATGCTTTTACTAAATGCCACTGATATCCCAGAATAGTCACCAGCCCAGAAAACATCAACTGCACAACTCCCTCCACTACAGCTGAGGGATAATTGATTATTGTTTCAGAGACAAAATGTAGAACTCAATTGGTGCAGCAGCCTCCACAGAGAGGTGTCAGCTCTGCAGTGCTTCTGACAAACATGGTTTGATGCTCGTGTTCAGAAATTCCTCCCCAAGATCCTTTCACTGCAGACTCCAAAGTCCAGCATATTGCATGAGTAAGAAATTTCATTCAGGTTTCAAACCAGTTACTTGGATATCAGTATAAGCAATTTGGCTGAAAATACTGCTCTCCTTACCAGCTTTCACTATAATCCCTAAAAAGAATATTCCTAAAAATTCTTCTCTTTCTGGAGGCCAAAGCAAGTTTCTTTTGCAGCAGAAACCAAGATGAGCAGGGTGAGCTGCAAGTGTTGAAGATTCAGGTACCCCAGCCGGGGTTTTTATGGCAGCATCTCTCAGCTCATGCAGAACCCACATGTTTGAGCCTGCCCAGGCCATCAAGGACACCAAGAAATCCAGTGATTAATAACCCTGGGCATGAGCAGGCCACTCCCACCCTTGCTGCTGTTTCTCTAAGACAAAAAGTAAGACATGAAGAAAAGGCCTCACCATTTTTGAAGCCGTCAAAGCCCAGGGAATGTCGGATTTCCTTCAGGGTGGTTCCATGGGCTCCCAGCTCCACCATTCCCATGGCTATGGCAATGCTGAGAGGGGAGAACAGGATGTTCTCATCTTCCCTCGTGGCTCGCAGCTGGTTGTAAACGTTCACAGAGAGCTCAGCAATGGTTCCATCAGGAAAATTGGTCTTGAAGGCTTCGCTTTGCAAAGCAAGCAAAGACAGCAGTGCAAGGAAATACATGTCTTGAGGTTTTAAGGTCTGCAAGGTAAATTTTCAACAAAGTAAGATCGTTTGAATAGCATGAAATTCAACCTGAGAGAAAGAATAGTAAACCTTTTAATCTTAAATCTGTGGGGGAAGAAAATCCCTCGAATTCAATGCACAATGCAAGTTATTTGGAGGAGACACTAGTACAACAGAAGTAATGACGTTTTTCCACACAAAAATAACCTTCTGCTATATGTAATGGCATGTTTGTGAAATCTTCCAGCTTCAGACCAATAAAACACTCACAGCTTCCACAGGAAAGGACCCCAAAGACAGCAAGCCCTTCCTTACCTCCCTTTGGAATTGTGGCTGTTTAGCAGTCCTGACCTGGAGCTGGTTTGTGTTTCTGCACTTTACCACCAAGAAGACCCAGAATCTGCTATTTCTTTCATTTGACCTTCTAGTAAGATGCAACTTATTTATCTAAGTCACTCTAAACCCCCAACAGGTAAAACTGTTTCAAACACTGTGAGACAGCTGGCTGACACCCATGACAAAGTTCCTTTTCCATGATGTTGCTCAGTTGAAAAACGCCTGGCAAGCAGCCAAAAATTCTTTGCAAGGAAAAAAAAAAATCAATCATGCTGTAGTTACCAAATAAACCCCCTCTTGTTAGTAAATAACAGTGAGAAGTTGGGTAGCTCTGCTAGCTGCGAGTCAGAGAGCCTCAGAGGACAAAGGTACTGTGAGAAAGATCCAACAGTGGGTACAAGGAAGGAAACTAAATTTAAAAAAGGGTTAGCACTGATGCTTCTGACTAATCCATCCTCCAAGCTTTGCTGAAATGCTCTGGGGTAAGCAACAGTTCTCACTCTACCCCAGTTTAGCTCATCACACAACTACTGATAGTAGAATTCCAGCTCCTGGAGCAGGGAATGTGTAACTTCATCCTTCCATTTTTATTTTCCTTTCAACTCTGTGCTACCTTGGCATGCGACCCACTACTGCTGCAAGTCTTGGGTGAGAAATAGCAACCAGAGCTCCCGTTTCAATTCCTTCCCTCTGCCACTCTGTCTCCAAGACACACCAGAGCAAATCCTCCTGAAGCAGGGGGTTGGACAGGACAAGGCTCAGAGCTTTATCCACAAGTGTTTACAAGTTGTTGTGCCAGGCTGCAGGGCTCGTCAGCACAGCACAGATTTGTGTGAATGCTGCTGCTCCACTGAATCAATTTGCATGCAGCCAGCCCAAGTGCCTCTCCTTATGCTTCCCAGCAATCCTGGGGCTGCATTACCAGGGGTTTTATAGACATGACACAAAGTAAGCTTTACATAACATTTATATTCTGCATTTCATCTTCAAAGGCCTATGTAGCATTATCTAATTCACTCACACAGCACTGAATGATCCATAATTTAAGTGTTATTACTCGCATTTTATAGCTGAGAAAATACAAAGAACAACAGGGTACACACACGTGCCTTGGCAGCCACTGATGCCAGCACTAGTTAAGATTCCTCCTGTCCCTCAACCTCCATCAGCCTTTTGTTCAGTCCTGGACTGAGAAAATTGAAGAGATCAACCAGTGCAGCAATCCCACATGGTTCAGGGGAAAGGAGAGCCTTGCCTCTCCCCTGCCCCTCATCTCCTTTCCCGTGGTTCTTTCCACATATGTAAGAAATGTTCCCCTTTCTAAATTTCCAGTAAATTATCTATGGTGGCATCACTTCACTTCTGTGGGTTACTTGATCAATCTTCCTCTGATTCTTAGTAAGATAGCAAAAATGTCCACTGAAGGCTCTTGCTCTATTTAGGAACAGCACAGATAAGTCAGAGAAGCCTAAAGCACCAGCTTTAATCCTTCTGTCTGCATGTTTGAGTGCCCTGACAGAACTACCCAGCACTTCACTGCTGCCCAGTGCAAAACACCAGTCTGACCATCATTATTTATTTCAGAAACACTGAAACACTATTTATAACCCCAAACATTATCAACACCCTACAAAATTCCCCAACAGCTGCTTAATAGCAGTTCATTTTTTTAACCTGCCCATTTATAAATTATTGACTTAAGGATATTAGGGTTTCTGTTATAGAAAATAACTGGATTTCTCTGTGATCATGGGCTTTGGAGATTCCTTTATTTAAAAGCCCTGGAGCATGCCTCTGCCAGTGTTACATAAAACTTCAGCCATCACATCACCGTGATAGACCGAGCCCAGGTATTATTCTCTTATCCTAAAAGCTGCACAAGGCAAGAAAAGCTTAACAAACCTCCATCATCCAGGTCTGTAGTGGCACCAAAAACGGTACTCGGGAAATAGATAAGCAGGAGCTCATCTTTCTTTTGTTAAGGATGAGCCCAAATTTGGGAGCTCTCCCACCCTAATCTATACAAACAAGTTGTGCAGCTCAGTGTGGATGCAATAATTCAGAGAGCTAAAGCTTTCCACTCCTGGATCAAGAACAGCTTGAGCTCACTTGGAGACCTGACGTGGTTAAAACAGATGTGAAATAATCTGCAATTTTCAAAAAGGGAAGTTCCCCAGTCTTGCAGTGGCAGAGGCAGCTGTTCAGCACTCCATCACTGATCTCTGTCCTATGTACTACTGCCAGACAGGCTGAAATAATTGCACGGGGGAAGGAGGGGAGAAATTTATACATCTTAATTAAGTGTTTAACATGCAGGTCAGACTGTCTGAAAGCTAATAAAATATTTGTTATTAGACAATGTTGGAACCCCAACATTAAATATAAATCAAAATCATATTTCTTTGTGACCACTCAGCAAAAGCTCCTCATGTGAAATAATTAAGCTGTATTACTTTTCATTATTTAGTTGGACAGAAAATAGAGTAAGTACATAGATGGAGACAAATAAAATTTATACTGAAATGCTCTTAACAAGACAAAGTACTAAATGTATGTTTTTAACTACAAGCCAAATCCCACTGATGGCAACACAAGAGGCTGAACTGTGTAGAAGTTCCCAGTAGGAACGAATTAAAACCAAACAATTGAGATTTCCTCCCCTGCCCTTCCACATCATTTTAGTCTAGAGAGGTTTCCTAAGGAAGTTCACAGTGAAGTTCCCAATACAGACACCAAGGGGAAAGGAAGACAGGGAGGCAGGAATGGACACATGGATACAGGCAGAGAACTTACCAGCTCATTTGCTGGCAGTGCTCTTGAAAGTGGAAATACAAAAATAAATGAGCCAGTCCAACGCAAGGGAAGATGCTTTAAAGCAAACTAAAGATCTGTGGGTGCTGGTCAGTGGGGAGGAGGCTGTAAAACACCACAGACACCTGATCAATCCTTGCCAGCCAGTGTGAAAATGGTCTCATCTCATCCATCTAATGGGAAATGTCCGTGGTAAATTCCTCAGTTCAATTCCTCTCACACTTCTGGCTCATGCACACACTGCTCTGCTGACAACTGGGAATCCAGCTCTTAATTATCATTCCAGCCAGAGCAGTTCCTGCTCTTCTGATCCTTCAGGCTGGATTACTTTGGGGTTTGTGCTTCCTCAGGCAGGAGGGCTGGATCCGACCAGGAGCTGAGACTGATCCTGGTGCAGCATCTTCTCAGCATCTCTCTCCAGTCAGAGCCCAGGGCCCCCTTGATTGTCACTGCAGCAGCACTGAGAGCATTTTCAAATTGCCTGGACCCTGCTCACAAACACACTTCAAGTGAAGGAAATGAAGCTGAACATTATGTAATGCACATCCAGGAATTTAAACAGTCCCTGGGAGTATCATCAAAATTTTACTCAGTCTTTTCTGTCTTCCTCAGACATCCCCAGTACAGTCTGTCATTGCTGATTTGCATCAATGCAATCTGGTTAAATAATCCTGCAGCAGTGGGAAAAGAGTCAATGTCCCCACTGAACAATGCTTAAAAATCAACAATCATCAGTTTCAAATGCTACTGTGTACGTTTTGCTCTCATTGGCTAAATATAAGAATAAAAAAGCTGTTAAAAATGCTTTCACTCCTCAGCCACACAGTTATCAAGGCCAAAGGCATGAACTTCTCATTTGAGGGTGTGTCAGACAGATTCTGAGTTTTGTTTGATTTCATCAATTGAAACACCTCTCTCCTATCAGGCAATCAAGGAATCAGTCCAAACAAAACTCTCCTTGCCACAGCCTCTTCTTGAAAAACAGTTGTGTATCACAAATCCTCACTTGCTACAAAGGTTTGTCAGAGTGTATCAGTTTTGTTCTGGCTTCCAACAGTTCCCAGGGGAAAAAAGCAGCCATGGAACACTAAAACCAACAAGATCCCAGGTATCCATCCTTCAGTAGGTACTCCCATTGAGGTCACACCTGATTTAATTCCCAGGAAACTTTTTTATTTAGCATTTCAAAAAACACCTAGAAAGATGTCATCAGTCCCAAAATTCAGCCCAGCACATTTCCCCAAGCAGCCACAACCCGGGGCCAGCCCAGATGTGCTCCTATGCATGGGCACAAAGGACACCCATTCTTGTGATGCCTGAAGAAAAACATTCATCTGATAAATACAGGACTGCTTATCCAGCTCTCGCCTTTCCCCAGCATAAGGCTGGGATGACTAAGAGGAAGCAGAACAAATTCGCCCCCTCACACCCACAAACTCTGAACTATTCGGTTCCAGTAAAATGCAAAAGGGGCAGGAGCTCTCTGGAAGCCGAGATATTTTGAGATATCCTATCAACAAACTCCAAGTGAGTTCACAGACATGAGGTACCACGAATTTTGGAACAGCGAGACCTGGACTCGGCGTAGGAAGGTGCCAAAAATTCAATTAAGGGTTGAATTCTAGTACCTTGTACTTGTCAGACAGGTCGAAAAAATGGGTTATAATTTCCTTTTCTTTTACACCTTTACAGAGGGTTTTATAAAGAAACTAATTTATGGTTTTAAAAACCTACGAAATAAAGCTGTGATACACTGCCTTGGTTCCTAAGCACACAGAGACTAAACTAAGATTAGTTGCCTTCAAGATTACTCTTGGCTACCTGCAAGCTAAACACCAAAGGTGTGGGAAGTACAAATGAGAAAAACTGCTGATTCCTGATCAGTGTGTTAAAAAAAAAACCCTGGGAGGAAAACAAGTGAGGTAACAGCCCTGATTATATTGTCTCCTGCAAAGAGCAGCTGCAGGAGCAGACAGAAGTCTGGCAGAGCAATTTGATAAAGCAACAGATGGATTTGTTGCTTTATCAGGGAACAAGACCTGCTGGGTCAGGGGAAAAACCCACTGTGGATCCAGGTAGGAACTGGGGGATTCTCCTTCCCCCAAATCCAACCAGAACAGTATCATGCTTGTGGCAGGTGAATCATGGAAGGATGCAAGTTTGGTGACACTCAGCCACTGCTGCTTTGCCATTTGGTAAATATGACAATTCCTGCAAGCACCTTGACTCTCAATGATTTCTTCTTGGCAATCACATCTGCCAATAAAGATCACAGAGATGCACCACTGGACTAACAATAACAGTTCAGAAAATGAACACAGCTTAGGCAATGAACCCAAGTTCCCCTCCACAAGGAACCCCCTGAGCCCCAGCCGAGCACAGGGGATGCAGGAGCAGTCGGTGAGAGCCTCAGCTTTCCCCAGACCAGGAATGGTTGTCATGGCTACCCTGAAGGATGTGCAGAGGAGGCTCCCAGTGATGTCCACGATTTGCTCCCAGCTAGTTCAGGCTTGCCTCAGGCCCTACAACAACAGGGGAATGTGGCTGCTACCACAAACCTCCAGCTGCTTACAAACCCATCTGACCCACTCCAGAACAATGCAAGAAAGGCCTTTTCAGTCCCTTCTGCTTTGTCCAGCAATACAGATTTTTATTTGAAGATTGGGCAAAAATTGCACCTCCAGCCAGCACTACTGGAGCAAAAGCATTCTCACCTCCAGAACGTTGTGGTTTTACCACAGGAAAACCCCACAGCAGCAATGTGACTCCTCCTCCCATCAGCTGCTCACTGTGTTCATCTCCCTTTTCCTCCCCAGCACTCAGCCCCTCTCTCCCTCCAGCACAGGGACTGTAAAATAAAGCTCAAACTTGAGCTGGCTCCACCTGAGAAATAATTTCTTTTCCACACCCAGGAAAACAGGCAGGTGTCCAGGGGACAGCAGTGCAAGGGCATCAAACATCCTGCTGGGGAAGCCACAGCCAGCAGTGCTCACCCAACACACTGAAATGTGCTCACACGTGGGGCTGCCACACAGAGCCTGCCTGGAGGTGAGAGCAGGCAAATCAAATCCAATCCTCACAGCAGCAGATACACAATTCAGGAGTTATTGCTTAGAACCAGCAGAATACTGCCAAGGCAATGGGAGAATAACTAAATGTCCATTAAATGTTTTAAACTACAGCTATCGAGGACAGAGCAAGCAGCACATGAAGGGATCTACAAAGTACTTTGGGTATTAGTGCAGTCCCTGGAAGTGGTGACAATCCTGGGCAATTCTACATTCCTTGGACAGCAGGCAGGCACATCACTGCTCGCTATGGCATGTGTTCCATTTAGCCAGCAAGGCAGCTCCTTCATGTTAGGGGATGTACTTACACTTTCTGTGCTGCAAAAAATGTTTATCCCCAAAAAAGGTTTACCCTTAGCCTATGTGAGCATCTGACCTTGACAAGCAGAGATTCTACAGACACATGTGGAACCACTGAGCTTGTTGGAATCAGTTTGTCTCAGAGCAATGACATCTATATCTCAACCTGCACAAACACTTATTAATAAGTAAAGGGATTTTATCACCATCTGTCAATTATGGTGTCATTGCCTTCTGGAGCAGGAAACCTTGAGGTTAATTTCATTAGAGAACAGCACAATAATGATATAGGAAATAGTGGAGCATTTAAACCTCCAGTATAGAGTGACTAAGACAAGGAAGAGTCATTCCATAGGAAGTGTTTGGACCACACTAAAACCTTGCTCTCCAGCACACAGCTAAGTCATGCCCTTCAAGGTTCTTTATTTCTGCTTTTTAAATGACCCCATGGCACCGGGAGCATTGAGAAAACCTGAAAGGGAAGTGGTACGCTGAAAAATTCCATATTGACAATTTTTTCCATTGAATTCCAAATGTTTTTAAACTTTCATGGAGCCTGGCACTGAGTCACTAACCTGCTGAGGCAATTATGCAAGCCAAAGTTGTCTTAATTGCGCTTCCTCAAGCATATTCCCTCAGCTCCAATTAAAAAATAAAAAGAGATGCTGAGAAGCCATGTCCAAAATACTTAAATTTGAATAGCCTGAAGCAAACATCTAAATACATGTCTAGACACTTAAAAAAGGTGGTCTTGTTTCCAGATCTACTGTGTAAGGCCTGCAATTGGGAGGACTCATATGCAATTTCTCTGTTTGTTTCTTCTGTCTAGGAGAAACAAATTTTTAGAAATACTTTGGCAGAGTGCCTTATTTTTGACAGCTCCAGTGTGCCCCACAAAGTAAGAGCTATAAATAAGAAAACACAAAACCCACAAGCTCTGTAAAGGAGGAAATTTGAAGCATTATGGAACTTGGGGATTCTAAAAGGTTCAGAACTGGGGGTGTGCCTGTGGCTCATCTGAGAAACTCACCACAGTCTGACTGGGGAGAGCTTCAAGGCTTGAGATTGAAATACTATAGAGGATCTGCTTTCAGCAGACCAAAAGGGGGGGTCTACCTGGCAAGTTCTATAAAAGCATCTTAGTTAGGCACAGGCTGTTTGGTTTTGGTGGTTTTTACCATCCATTTCTGTCCAGGGAGGGCTGTCAGTCCTGCACAGCTCTCTGAATGACGTCTCTCTCATCTACATTGGTCTGGTGGTGAAGATGTTGACCTGACTGCTGTGGAAGGAGGGACAATGCCCAGAGACACAGAAGGGGAAGCTGGGTCTCAGAGGCTCTCAACCAATTCTGACACATTCTACCTCTGCAATGGCTTTTCTTTTCAGTGAAAGGGCCAATGCAGTACTCCACTCAGGGTACAACCACCTGGGGAAGATACCCTAAATAAGACAGCAGCACTCCTTTTCCTCCCTCAGATTTCCTCAGGGCTATCTGGGAAGAGAAGGGTGAGATCTAATTCTGTAAAAGTCTCTTTCCATCAGAAGCAGCAGAGATAGAACACTGCAATCAGTTATTTTAGACACAAGAACAACTTCTTGCCTGCTCTTGCACGTACAACAAGTTTCCTTACTAACAGTAAGTCCCATTTCTGTTATTTTCCTGTGAAACTCAGTTGATCATCAAGCTCCCAATAGCAAGCTCCCACTATAATTTAATTAAAAGGGCAGTAGCTAAGTTTCACCATATGCAACTGCCAGATGCAATCACTGCAGTTGGGAGTCTAAAGGCGAGATTCCTGCATGTACTGGAGCGTAGTTTTATAAGTGATGAAAGCTGTCACTTATGTCACAGATATTGCTGTAATGCATGATGATATTACAGCTTCAGCAGCACCAAAATATATTAATAATACATCCTGTGGAAGCATTTACAGCAAGTCAGTTTGGAATACAGTGTTTCAAGCGTTTTTCTTGCAACTACCTATTTATACATAAAGTCACTTCAGATACGTTACATTAGTCTGTGTACTTCGCCTGGTATTATACAAGCTCTCACAGCCAATTTTAAACCTTCCAAAGTAGGAGGACTAAAAGACACAACTAATTAAGGAGAAACAAAAACGGAACAGGAACCCTTCACTACTTAGGGTTGTAGGAATAGGGAAAACTGCATGAGAAGTTTCTAGAAATTGTGCATCTCTGGAGGAGACTTTGCTGAATGTCTTTTACAAGCCCATCAACCAACTCAGGAAAGTCTTCAAATATCCTCAACAAAACACAATGAACAATGACAATCTTTAAAACATCCCAGAATAACGAAACAGAAAAAGTATATGGTGTGAAACATCATTTCAGAAGAGCAAAGCAGAAGTTAATTATTCCATACCTTGTCCAGCTCCCTTTACAAGGACTTCAGAGGAAAAGAGATCAGGCTATGGTATAGCTGTGTCAAGATGATGAAGAAAGTTAATTAAAATGCATCAGGATTTCAGAGGAGGAGTCTGTCAGTGCATGAACTGAAAGCAAGCATGACATACAAACCAGCTTGTTTTCTTACAAAATAATATTGGCTTCAGCCTTGCAATCAACACTGGGCTCCATTTACATTTAGGTAACGTCCCTCTTGCCAGGAGAGTTATTATTCACTTCTGCTAACACTTCTGAGCTCAGAATTACTTCCTTACAGTACAGTAATAAGACAGAGATTGCTTTAGAAAAAAAAAACCCCAAAACAATTAACCCCAGCACTCAAAGTAGATGTTATAGCCTGATTAATTACCAGCAGCAATTCATCATTACCAGGTCTGTTTATAATGCACAGACACCGTTCCTCCAACGCTTCTCTGCTGCATGGCCCCTTTCCCCATGGAGAACTCAGGATTGCAGCAGCCACTGCTGAGCTTCCAGCCAGCCCCAATCACTCCTGGGAGCAACTGCACACCTCAGAGAGCCTGTCCTGATGGCCTCAATGCTGACAGCAGCACCAGCTCAGTGCTGAGCCCCCCAGCAGTCCTGGCATCAGTGCCCAGGACGTGGCCACCAGCTGACAGAGCTGTCCTGGCACGGCCAGGAGCCAGGCAGGGCCTAGGAAAGCCCAGGTTTAAAACCAGCTGAAAGAGCTGTCTTGGCAAGTGCATGCAGCCCGACCAGCAGAGCCAGGGCTGAGGCACAAACTGAGAGGGACAAAAGGCTCTAAAGCTGGTCTAGCACAAAGTCTTCAGAGACAAAAGGGCGAGGAAGAAAACTCGCTCAGAGGGGGTTCAGTTTTGAACCAGCAAAATGGAGTCACCGAGCAAGGACATTTCAGCAAAATCAGTAACTGAGGGAAAAATTTAGCATTAAGCCTCTCCACTTCAAATATTTCTCTAACATAGCAGAATAACATCTGTTACAAAGTACAGACTTTTTTCCTAAAAACTACAGAACAATCTCGATGCCAAACTCAGCCAGGAGCAGGATTTTTTCACTCTGTATTTTTCACAGTGGAAAACCTCCCACAAGGCATTCCATAAGAATTTCTTTTTGATCTGAAGGATGTTGATCACTGATCTTCCCAAAGGAGTCAGAAGCATGGGAATTCCACATGGAGAAGAAAATTAAACTCCTCTTTCCTCCTACCCGAAGGCTAGTTCCAATTCTTACCTCTCAGGCCTCAGCACCACTGCTATTTACTTTGTTGGTATTTTTCATATATTCTTAAATATTTTTAATTGTCTCTCTTATCTCCATGGTTCCTACAACTCCACAACTCCGGTTTTATATTGCTTGCACTTGAGAGCAGTTCTGCAAATATTTAAAAAAAGCAAGCATATCTGCCCCATTATAGACAAGATTCCAGACACCAACACAGACAAGTCAGATCTAGAGAGGAGGAATGAACCACCCAGAATGGCACAGCGGACAGATCTGCCACTAAAATCCTCATGCTTTTACCTCCACATCATCATTCATGTCATTCCTCCCTCTTGTTTCTTTACAAGCATCCATGAACTTACCAACTCAAGGAAAAAAACCCCAAAGCCAACAAATGGGACAGTAGCAGCCTCATGCTGTGTGAACTGGGAGAGCTGGCAGGGCATGAAAACAAGAAGTAAGCTTGGTGCCCTGCATACGTTTCTGAATTGTTCGGAGAGAATATCGGGAACAACAGCAGCTTTAAGGGATAAACTGGAAAGTTAGAGACAGAAACAGGCAGGGAGGCAAAACTACTTCCTGCTGTTCAGGCATCTTATCCACAGCAGAAGATACACAATGACCAAATAGTTTTTTCAGTCAGAGGAAAAAACAAGCCTCATTTTACTGGGGGGAAAATAAAATATTCACATTTTTGTTCCGATAGTTTAGTTTATCCTGGCTTTGGAGGCTTGTGGCTATTGAAACATCACTCTTGGCTCACCATGGACAAAAGAACTCAGTTCAGAGTCCAGCACTCAAGCTGTGCCTGGAAGGTGGAATCTGGCCTTGGAGCTCACTTCTGTGCTCACTGTTCAAGCCTCATTGGTTTGTGTTTATGGGAACTGACGCTGTTCCAAGTACCCACTCCATGATGAGCCACTTAAACACCACATGGAGGGAGCTGCATTTGTCTTAATCTTGCTTATTCTCCCACACAGAGGAGTTTGCATCACGTTAGACCTGACTGTAAATGCTGCAGCAATTCCCATGAACAAGAGCAATCACAAAGCACTGGAGGAACAGACCCCTTGTGCTGTGCTCTGCTGGCTCACATCCACACACCCTCCCTGAGGCTCCAGGAACACGCTCGTGCTGTGTTGTTCAGAGGATGTCTGGGTTTTCTTGGTTGGGTGGTTTGGATTTGGGTTTGTTTTCTTTTAAGATTTTTATAACTTGAAACCTACAATACCTTAAAGAAAGGAATGGAATAATTTCCAACACCCAGAATGAAAACTGAAGGTTGAAACCCCATTGTCTCCCCTACCCAAACCAAACTGCCTGTTTTTCAGCAAGTCTCAGATGTTTTCTTATGGCCAGTTAATTCTACCTTTTGCTATAAAGACTGTGACACTACTCCCAGCTTTTGTATGACGAGCTATGACTCACGTGCGTCCAATATTTTCCACTGATGGGTAACATACATACTTATTTACAATTAGGTTAATCTTTTTAATTAGCGTGGCTTCCAAAACTAAGTAGGTTAACCTGAATTCTTGAGCCTATATAGAAGATCCCAATTTTCAAGCTTTACATGGGTTATCTGGTTTTTATGTCTAAATTAAGTTGTCAAATAGGCAACGTGGACAGCTGCACCTCAAAGCAAGGAATTCAGACCCAGTTTGTGCCAAGAAGTTCCATCAATATAGTCACAGAAGAAAAAATATTTTAATTTTCACTCAATCTGTCTCAGCAGCACACTCATTAGGCAACAAGCAGGCAGAAAGCCTTGCCTCACACAGACCTCCTGGAGCTGGTGCAGCTGGATGAGAAGCAGTGCCCAAATTACACACATTTTTTTAGTTAGTCACCACAGGACAGCTATTCCACTGGATCCAAACACACCCCCAGGTGTAAATGGGCAACAGCTCACCTCTCACTGCACCAAGACTGTGAATCCTTGAGGCAGCATACGAAGATCAGCTGTGCACCTTGTGCACTGTGCAGCACAGTCACCTCTGTCTCATCAAACTTTATCCTTGGGACACGAGACACACTAAAATTATGGCTGGCCCTCTTCAGAGCATGAGCTCATCCACCTCAAGTTACTTCTAGGTTTATTTCTTTTTTGTTCAAATTCATCCATGGCAGAATATACAGAATTATACTACCTTGAAGTGAAGAGCAACACAGATTTGTTGTTTGAAGCAGTCAGGTGCCTACGTAGAGGTGACAGCAGCTCCACTGGATCAAGTGTCCAAACCTGTGGGACGTTCAGTGGCATGAATTTCTGCACTTAATGAGCAACCAGCTGAGGCATCAGTGCTTCTTTTCATAAAAATACAGGGAAGCCAACAGCAGAAGACACCCAGCCTTCACCAGGAGACATCTCTCTTCCGGCTCCCAAAACCCATAGTAAGCAAGGCTACTAATAATGGATCAGAAGTTCACTACACTTTTCTCCCCAATGCTGCATTAAAAAGCTTGACTTTAAACAGTCCAGTCTTCACCACACAGTTGTAATATTTGTGTGCTTACTGTGCCTCCCAAATACAGTATTAGTGATGTCAGACATGGCCATGCACTTGCCCAGGCAAGACTCAAGTTCGTGTCTCTATAGAGCCAGAAATTAACAGCCTAACACTTGCCTTCCCATGATTCAAAAGTTTTCAGGAATTGTTAGAATGTACTAGGAGGAGCAATGAAAGGCCTAGTAAAAGAATGGATTAAGAAAACTCTTAGCACAGCAAGACTTGAAAACACACTTATCACAGCTGTAATTACAAGCCTGAATGGCCACAGCTGATCCCTAACCTCAAACACTTTTGCACTCCCATTCAGCGAGTTTGCATTAGGGAAAAAAAAAAAAAAAATCTTTACTGGGGCCTTATTACACAAACATTTCCTTGTTCTCATTTTAAAGGTCCTACTCGGTTAACCTGTCTTATATAGAAAGAGTCAAACCATGACATTACAAAATTAGAGCTTAACTACCTCAAAGTCCTCAGGTTGTTCAGATTTTCAGAGGTCTTTTTGCTGAATTGTTTCAGGGAGAGAAATATTTACCTCCTATTTGACACTGGCAACTCCCCACTCACTCCCTCCAGGAACTGTTGAGATTACTTTATCCAGAAATCCGGAGTAGAAATTTTCCCCTGTGACATTCTGATCAAACTGGGGATTTTGCTGTGTATTTCTTTGGTTTATGATACTGTCAAAGAGGTCAAGGTGGTTACTGTGGGGAAAAAAGCTTACATTTGGCAGGCACTCAAGCAGTGCCTTTCAAAGACCAGAAGTATTCCCTATTCCTAAGTCATTTTCCTTTAGGATTGACTGTGACACAGCCTGGCTGCAAATTCTTTAGGGTTGGTGTTTATTTTTTAATTGGACTAACAATGATGCCAGTTGAGGTAGCCAAGTATGAAATTAATATGGATTTAAAAGCTCAAACTTGGCCAGTTTGGGGATGTTTTATTTCCATCCCTCTCTTTGATATCAATCATGGAGGGAGAAGAAAAAAGGCATTAAAATTTTGTTCTGATTGTGTATGCACAGTGGATGGGACAAACTGAGTTTCAAACTGTAGTAAGAAAACATCAGGCTCGACTTAAACAATAGAATTTTGCTGGCAAACAGAAGAAAGCTCTGGAAAAGCTTGTCTGGGGAGGTCCCTACCCAGAGCCACTACATGCCATGGTTTTGGTTCAATGATTTTGGAATTCTTCGCCAAAGCAGGCCAGTAAGGTTCAAACCTCTGCTCAGTGTCAGGGATGGGAACACAGAAGTCACCCCTGGTTTATGAGTTTTATGGCTGGCACAGAAACGTCCCCAGGACCCCAGTTCTGTTCACTGTGCAGCCCTGATTTTATTTAAAAAACCTGAAGAATTACAACTGTTTTCCCTTGGCTTAAACTAACACGACAAAAATAATTTGGGCTGCTCAGAAAATGTTGTGTGTTTAGCTGCTTGATCCGTAAGTGGAAAAAAGCTAATTACACAACCCATTTAGGCATTTAATGTCCCAGGGCCAAGTCACTCTATGTCCACAGAAAGCATTAATAAACATGGCTTATCTCACTTTATGAAAGTTGTGATTACCATTTTTCAATAACTGCAGCTATCAGCAGCATTTCACCTCTCCCACCTTGTGAAACTGAACCCAAACAGCAAAACCTATTGGAATTCAGCTCAAATGCGAATTTATTGAGAACATGTTCTCTTTTTGCTCCTGTGTAAAATGGCAAAATTCAGGGCTGGATTTCTCAAAGTGCAGCACATCAGGGCTCAGCTGGGAACAAAGAGGAGCAGCCAAGCACATGAGATCAAATAAGCCTCTCGTTTGATGCCTAAATGGGAAGTAAATATTCAAGGGTAAAAAAAAAAACAAACCACAAAATAAGCCTGCCTGCTCATTTTCAGGATTGTTACCTTTTAAATCTATCTGTAGAAACGGTCCGCTTTGCATTTCAGTTACAGAATACACAAGAAACATTTAGGAAATTTCCTCTATGGAATAAAAATCATCATAGTACTAGGTAGTTATAGTCCAAATCTCATCAGCATCAACGGAAAGACTTTATAATATCTTGCATACATGACATTATTATATATTTTTATATATATGCTTAAGTAATATATAGGTTATTGATATCCCACTTTTGAAATGCCACCAAGCTGTTGGCTCCCATTCAATACCAACCAACTGCCTCTTCCTTGTTCTGAAGGCAGACAAAATAATTGTAAATTGGTAGCAAACCCTCATATTTCAATTATGAGTGAAAGTGAAGAGATTCCCAGAAAGGAAACAAAATGAGTAAACTTTTCATGCCACAGAGATATAATAGTTACAGTATAATGTAACATATAGGTGAACTTTACCAATTATGTGATAAATTATCTTCAAATGTACATATTCCAACTTTATATATATATATAAATATTCAAAAAAATATACACATCATGAGCCTTTCATATGCTTAGTTTGATACAAAAATATGCTGGCAACTCAGGGCAATACAGGAAGGTCTAAATCCCAACTTACCCAGGAGGCAGAGCTTGCAATCCCTGTTTGCATAACCAAATTACGACAGGAATTTTTAAGGGCATTCTTATCACATTAAAGCCACTGCTAAGACCACCATGCCACGCCCTTTTCCTAGAAACTTCCAAAATTTCAAGTGGTTCATCCAATGTATGCACACAAGATTAGCTCAAGGTTAAGTCTTATGATTTTAACAGTTTTTCAGATGAAAAATATTCACATTTTTACTCAAACCCAAGAAAAAGATCCCGTTCCCACAGGAACCTTAATCTCAGATGAATCCTTTCAAAACCTGCAGTACTCAGGCCTAGAAATATTCCAAAGCAAATGAAAAAAAAAAAAGGAACTAACAAGAAAAAAATAAGCAATTTCCCTAAGCATTTCCATAGCTTGCATAAAGACATCAATTACCATAGCTTGTCTTCTAAATTAATGATTCACAGTGATGGATTATTCATGCAAGTCGGCCAGCTGAACATTATACTTTGACTCTGGGGAGAAAGTATAGCATGTCTTAATTAACTAGATTTTGTATATGCCAAAAGATACCCAGGAAAACTTTACTTCTCTAGTCAACCAGGTAAAATGTGTGCAAACAGAACGAATGGGAATTGAAATATGCAAAAATCTTCCATAGTCTCAGAATCCATATTTAAAGTGAACTAGCAAGACCACATTGCCTCGAGTGAGCTCTGTAAAATAGATCCAAATTGCCATTTTGTTGAATGAACTGACTTCAGATCTGCTCCACTTAAGCGTGACAAAGATGGAAATTTCACATTAATATGCTGCTTCCTGCCTCGGCACAACCTTGCAAGGCTTCAGGGATGGCACAGTTTCTTGTTTCTAAAGGATATCAATTATTTTCTTGACTGAAATGCAACTCAACACTGAAATTTTCTATGAGTGAATGATAGGTTATTATTCCAAATATTTTCCAAATGAATGCTGTGTTCTAATGACCTCCTTGAAAATATTTCCTGGAAACATTTATGTGTCATGCAAGTCCATTGATGCTACTTTGATCAGGATGGTGCACAATACCCTTACAATTCCAACAATATCTGGGATTTGCACTTATTGGCTTTCAAAGTGTTCTTCAATCACGGTATTGAAAGATTTACAAAATAAAAACGGGAATGCCATGATAAATGTTGCAATTTGTCCTTCAAGTAAGTAGTGGGAACCATCCAGTGTCTCTGAAAATCTATACCCAGCTGCTCCGAGCCAGCAAAGATCACCATGCCTGAGGAATGAAATGCCCAGCTAGTTCTTTACATGGCTTATATGGACTGAGGTTGTTAAAAATATTAATCACAGTCAAACAGACTTTAACAAATTAACCCCAGAGGCTTCACAGCCATTCATAGCCTGTATGAGTAGGAAGAGTCTGTTTTCATTTTATATTGGAGAAAGGTAGGTTAAGTAAAGATTAAGTGACTTGTCCACTACCAAAAGATTTAAAAACAAAGAAGTTTTTTACCTTCTTCCCTTAAAACTATCCTATCCATTGGTGTTACCTTCTCTGAGCTCCTGGGATAATCCTAGAGCCTTTGAAAGCAAAAAATTAATTTTGTCCTTGCTCTCTCAGTGCTTCAGCAATATTTCCAGGGATTCTTCCAAAGCCCTACACTTCCTAAGGAATTAAGTAATAACTCCAGGATAGGATAGTTACATGGAAAAGGATTAGGAAAGGATGGTGTAAATCAATTTAATTAGTGTCTACCAATGCTCAGATGACAAATAGTGGGAACACATTTTCATACCTCTATCTCCATAGGGCTTTCACCAAAGGTTACAAAGATCTTTATGAGACCCAGCTCCTTTGTAACAATTCTTAGATGCAGATTTGAATTTCTGCTGCTTTTCTCCCCCTCCAAATATGAGATGTCCTTGTGTTTTTCTTGGGAAATATGCTTCCATCACTTCAAGAACTTGTTTGCATTGTGACTGAGTGAAAGCTTGTCCCCTTGCAGCTAAAGGGAATTTTGCTGTCACTTCATATATGGGGACCTGCTATCTGTTATGTCAAATCCACAAGTGCACTGTGTTCTAATATTGCATGCACATTTTCCTCCCTCACATTTCTATATGATAAACTACTAATGGCATTTTTTGCTTCATGCATATCATCCCTTCAAAATAGATCTACTTACAGTCAATTTGATTCTTACTCACTGTCATGGGTATCTTATATGCCCTACTGCTCCACATCCCCTGTAATTAAATACTTCTGCTTGCTTTTTTTCTAATATTTGTTTCTCTTGGTATCTTCTCATATATCTAATATCCTGCTTTCTTTAGTATTTTAACAGAGGCATGGTAGGAAGAGCAGATGGGAACTGTCAGCTACAGATGATGCCAAGTAGCTTCTGAGCAAGTGGAGACTCCAAAAGCTCCAAAATCCCCGTGGGCATTCCAGGACATTCCCTGCGCCTCAGAGATGTGGGGAGGACTAATGCAAGGCCCTGTCCTGCAGCCAACTCAGAGCAAGCAGAGCTGGTGCCTGCAGTGACCATACAGGTGACAGTGAACTGGGGAGCTGGAGCCAGGCAGGCACAGCACAGGACACCAGGAAGAACAGGAATAATTCCAGATACAATGCACCACAAAGACAGTTCTGCGTCCTTGCAGCGGTGGCAGAAGTCAGGAGCCTTAGAGGTGAAAAGAAGCAGGGATTTGTGAGCACACACTGCAGGAGCACAGAGCACTGTGGGCACAGCAGAGGAAAGCAGAGCATGGAGAGGGAGATCCCTGTGGGCAGGCCTGGGCATGGAGGGAGGCAGATAAAGCAGGCCAGGGGATCAAGAGGGAAGGCCCAGTGCAGATGCAGAGGAATGACCCGAGGCAAAGGCAAAAGAGCCCTCCCAGACTTTCACTGTTACCAACTGGGGACAACACATAATCCCTATCTGTCACACTTAAGTCAGCATTACTGCAGGATGGAAATGGGATCACAGCAAGCACAGACCAGAGCAGTGCTGAACTAAAGGGTTCAGCTCTGAATTTCCCAGGTTGAATTGCCAACTGCTGGATGGCCACTCTTCCTAACCCTTGGCTTGCTTCTCTTCAGATTCTCAGACCCTGCTGTCCTCTTCTGCCCAGCTCCCCAGACTGCAGACCTCCACCAACAGATCCTTTGGATAGACAGAACCAGGAGAGTAGACGTGCTGATGAATCCTGGGACTGGACTAATCACAACCAGAATCCCTTGGCACAGGGAAAAGAAGCTGCTCCATAGCACATGCAGTCATGAAACAAGATCTTGCTTGTCACTCTAGAGCAAGGAGGTGTAGCAGGCACATTAAGCATTAATCTAAAACTCTTCTGTCATCTTCAACTCAAACATTAGCTTTGTCAAGTGTTATCTGAACCCTTATTTTAGAAGTGTGGAGTCAGCTTCAGTTTTTGAATTTTTTTCCAATCAAAACTCCACCTTCTGCCTGTAATGTTACTGTGAATAAACAACGTTACTTTAATAAAGAGGTTTTTATTTACCATATGCAATTGCACGTTTTAAAGATAAAATAGAATTACTACAGTGTTTTAAAAGTCCATATCCAGTTTAATAAGAGACTAGTTTATTCCTCTTTAGCACTTGCAAGAGTCATTAGACATCTTTCAACTCCCACTAATTACTTTGGTTTTGGCAGACATTAGTGTTTCCTCCTCCTGCTTTTTTGAATAAATCTGAAATTAACAAGTCAATAAACTGACATATTTACAGTAAAAATAACTCGGTTCCCCTGTCTTCTTCCTCCCACTTCTCGTATCTCTTAGCAGATGAAAAGGTCATCATTCACCTACAGGCTTTACACACACTCCTGAGGACTTGGGCACTTTCCCTTTGCATCAACCTCATCTGAAGTTGAAGACCTGATATTACAGAGGCTGTTCCTGTCGTCTTAGGTTTTGATTAATTGCTTTAAACAGTTTAGAAACTGGAGCAAATGCTTCTTTTGAGAAAAAGATATCTGAGAGAGAAAACATGAGTTGCTTCAGTGAACTCCAATTGCTGTGTGAAGTACACAGTCATTAAATGCTCCAGGAGCTGCTTTAATTTAAACGTGGAAAAAAAAAAAAAACCATTGGAAAAGGGCAGTTTTGGTGTACCAATTAAAAAATCATGTCTTCAATCTTTAGACCTTTCTTTCCAACTCCAACTTACATAACTGAGATGTATGGGGAAAACTAGGGCAGCAAACATCACCTAAGCCACGGAGACAGTCCCCAAACCCTGGCACTCTGCTGCTCTGCCAGGGAAGGAGGCAATCTCCAGTGGCTGAGTGATGCTGAGGAGTTCCGACAGGCTGTCTTTGGCAAAGTACCCACGCTCTTAACACTACCTTGACATGCCAAGGGCAGTTATAAAAATCACAGTGAAAAGTAGATGTCCAAGTCCTCCAGCTCACTCCAAACTTCCACAGGAGAATCAAGGCTGGAAATGGCACTGCTGCTTAAACAGTACCAGATGCAAAATGCAACTGGTGAGCAGTGTTTGGGCATTTTGTCTTACTGCAAAGGAAATTAAAGCCTTTGTTTTCTGTGGTATCTGAGCAGAATTCTCAGAACTGCAAGAGCAAAACAAAGCCTTTAATGTGTTGTGCAGAAAGGTTAAAAAGGAAATGAGAGTTCTCTTTTCTGAGATGAGGAAATCCACCCCAAACCTACTGTGCATAGAGAAACACGCGTGACAAAAACGGAGGGAAAGAGACAAGCACGGGAACTGCAGCTCTTCCACGGTCTGGGGAGATCATTGCTGGCTAACAAGTGCTTGGTTTGCACATCTGACATCCCCCTGCACATATGGCACAGCTTCAGTTTTGATTTGGACAGAATAGATCTTTCCAGAAGCAGCAGATTGTCCATGACGTCCATCAAGCCATCACGGGGTTGGAACTGTCAGACCCACACAGCAGAGTAGGAACAGAGAGCATTATTAAGCAATTATTTCTTTAGCTGTAATGATGAAAGACTTCAGGGCTGAAGTACACAAAGTATATAAATGAGTGCAAAGACAGACAGACAGCCTATAAATTGGAATCTAGTTGGTTAAAACTAAATACAACCACTTTGTTTTAACTTTCTTCTTCTAGGCACTAAATTACTTGTCATTATTGATTCTTCCTGAAAGACGAGTCTCAAGGTCTGCAAAAATGTTTCTCAAGAATTATCATAATATTTAAAAACTGAACCAAACCAAAAATTCTTTACAACACACGAGGTCAAATCTCATTAACCCAAAAGCCATACACACATTTAACTCATTAGCTTGTATGAATAAGAAATTTCCTCTCTTCCCATCTCACAGCCACAGCTGCTCTGCAGTGACTCCAAAAGCTCAAAAAGGACATGGATAACTCACGCAGCTTTTATCCCATTAGCCACGGTCTGCAGTTCTCATAATCATTAGCTTTGAAGTGTATTAAACAAACCAGAACACGACCTTAGAGCTGATATTTTAATCACACCACATAAGAACAATTCTCTATCACAGCTACTTCATTATGGCCACCAAACGAGATGCTACTGAGAACTACCCAAGCCACAAGGAAGTATTCTCACATTATAGCTACAGACCTTCTTCAACATAACCTTTCTAGTGACTGCATTAAGGTATTTACACCAGAAATAAACACATTCTTAATGGGATCGATGCATCTGTACAGACGTGTCATTTTGTACTCCTTTAAATGCCAAGTACAGAGAGAAAACAAGTACCAGAAACTGCACCGTTACTACTGAACTATGGGATTAATTCTTTTGTCTTGAAGTAGCTACAGCTTTATGTCCAGGAGTACTTCACAAAGAAGTTTACAGAAAACGTGTCCTTCTGTCAATTCAATCATTCAGAAAGTATTTCCTTTCCTCCTGCAGGAATACACGGTATGTTATTTCCCCCACATCTAAGTTCTGCTAATGTTTAGTCATCCAGTTCACAAGACCATGCTGAGAAGACACGAATTGAACCCAAAATTTTTTAAGGGATTCTAAATTAAACTAATGTGTTTTTTCATACATACAATGTATATATCCATAAAGACACATTTATCACTAATTACAGCTGACTATACAGACATCTTTTCCTACCATCTGCCCATTATACTGTATCAGAGATATGCAAGCATATATAAAATAGAAAAAACCAAACACTAACTTTGAAAACCATGCTTACACACCAATTTTTAATGTTATTTCGAACACACAGCTTAATTCAGATAACAACAGCCTGAAAACCGAGTATAGGACAGATGTACCCTATATTAATTCAGCCTGTGCTTTACACAGACAGAATAATGTATTGCCCACACAGAACACAAATTGCTAGAAATTATTTTAAAAGGTATTCAGGCATGCCAACAATGTGTCTTCACTGATGATGAGCAACCCAAAAAACAAATTTGAAATTTTGAGAAGGAAAACATTAGTAGAAAAAGACTTTAAAGAGCAGGGAGTAGTCAGATCTTGCTGTGAAGAATTCAACCAGCACTAACCCATTTTCATTGCTACATGTTGTGATATGCAAGGTTATAAACTAAACTAAGTAACACATAAATACATTTACATCAATAGAATACATTTCAAGAGAGTTATTATAACAATAGTGTTCCTAGAACTGCTCACCCCTGAATATGAAAGGAGAGGCTATACATGTTCATGAATATCTTTCATCTACATGTGAGCAAATCGCTGGCAGTGGTAGATGAAGAGACAGACTCAAAGCAAATCTAAAAATCCCAACTCAAATTGGACTAAAGGATGCGAAAATACAGGATAGAGAGTCTCATGAGGTCAAATTTTGGAACTCATGACTGCCTTTAACAGGAAACTTTACACTGCCACAAGCCTTCACATTGTATTACATCTTAGGCTGCCCTGTGTAATTCTGTAGACAATCCATGCCTTAAAAACACCCCATCAACCATTCCTGCTCCCTCTCTTCCCTTGGCAATTATCCCTCATCACACTCAACCAAGCCAGAGTAATTCTGAAAACTACAATGGATGTAAAATAACAAAGTATGAATCTGGTCAAAGCCTCATGGTTCAACCCCAAAAACTCCAACTAAGAGCTGACAGAATCTGGAAAAGTATCACAAAATTGATGGAAGAGGTAACTATCAAGTTTTAGCAGCTCTACAAATGCAGCTTTGTAGCTTTATTTAAAACATACTAATTTCACTGAAAGGATAAAATGCCATTAAAGGGACATTTGGCTCAATCTATGCTACAACATTTTGGTAAACACCTCTCTCCTACACAGAAGGGCGTCATTTTCCATTAGACTAAATCACCAGATCACATCAAAAATGAGAGGAAAATTGAAGAATCTGAGCTCAAAGGTGATTAACAGCACAAAACTCATACACATTATGCAGGTTTTAAGCAGTCCTTTAATAGCAGGATGCATAGAATATTTGATATGTGAGAGATCATCCATCGATCTGATTAAAACAAAACGAGGTGGTGTAGGAAGGAGAAAATTCACAGATATAATAATCTGTAACAATCCAGGTGCCTTTTTTTCCTATTTTTCCCCCACTCAGTGCCCTTGCTCACCTCTAAGGAGGAGATGTAGATGGGTAACAGACATGGACACCTGTACATCATCCCTCTGTTCCCACAGGCATTCAACTCTTCCCACCAGCACTGCAAGAAGTTACAGCCAACGCCTGACAAGTTTAATGCTTTAGCTATTCATTCCCATGTTCACATTGGGGAATTCGTGTGCCTTAACATCAGGTAATAGCGATCAGCATTTTTAAAAAGAGAGCGTCAACAGCGACACGTCAGAAATGCAAATTCGAACCTAGAACCGAGTTGATGCTTTAATATTAATACTAAATTTTAATCACCGAGCTCTTCCTGCAATGTAATTGAAAACTTCAAAAAGCTTACTGGGAGCAGAATCACCTCGACGAATAACGCACAAGTTTAGTTCTTTTCACGGCCAACACTCGGGGCGCACAGCCGGGCTGCGGCGCGCTGAGCGAGCGGCCAGGACGGGGCTGCCACAGGCGGGAGCTGCCCGTCACAGGCGGGCTCTGGAAGCCCAGCTGCGGGCTGGGAACGGCCGGAACGGCCGCAGGGACCCGCGGGACACCGCAGGCGGGCTCTGGGGCACAGCACCGCGACGCTTGCTTCACCTGAGCACAACTCCGGCTGGAGCGCTCCCGTCGGGGCGCGGGCTGAGGGCGCCTCAGCTGCGCGGGGCCGGAGAGAGAGCGCATCCCTGCCCTGGCCGCCCGCAGGAGCCGAGCGAGCACCTGAGGGGCTCCTGGGCTTGCCTGCCGCTCCCCGCCGGTTATGCCATGCCGGAGAGGCAGCTCTGATCCCGAACGCCTCGTCTACCACCGCAGCGGGCGCAGCCCGTCCCCACCTCCCTCAGGCGCTGAGGGAACGCCGGCGACCCCCGCACGGGCAGCAGCTCCTCCGCGCCGCCGTTACTCCGGCACGGAGCTTCGCTCAGTGTAAGAAATAAGCCGGAGCCACCCGGTGTATTTGGTCACACAGCCCCGCGAAGGGACGGGCTCACTCACCGGCACTCCCGCCGCCGCCCCGCCCGCTGCCCGGCGGTGCTGCTGCTCCTGCTGCCGCTCTGCGCTCCGCCGCGGCTCTGCCGTGTTGGGCTGTGCTCAGCTCCTCTGAGCCCCGCTCCGCCCGGGCACTGTCTCCGCCCGGGCACTGTCCCCGCCCCGGCCCGCCCCGCCG